>LPNX010168409.1:49383-233377 GCA_001517045.1 Pseudotsuga menziesii
GCCCCACAATACCGTAAAAACCCTCCATACTGAAGGTGACGTTTTTGTAGGAGGAGAGGTTCGTTCGAGCTGAAACTTTCTGAGCTTGTCCGTCTGCTGATGCCGGAGAGATGGCCTGGCACATGCGGAGGTTTGGCTGCCTCTAACTACCCTAGCGAATTGATTGGCAATTCTGCTGCTCACACCCCCAACTGGTCTATTTGGCTGATAGTTGCTCCAGGTGAGCAAACTAATGGCTGATAATCACTGCATACCGTAGGATAGGCCTGCTGAGAAAGAGGAAGCTGACATGCGGAGGAAAGACTCGGTTTTGTGGTCCCAACGAATCCTTCTGTGTTTTCCCTGCTACTTCCGACTGCAAAATGTGGATCTGCTAATAACCCTTCGGAATGTGTTGGATCTCCGAATACTGTAGTATATGATGGATGCAATGGATAAACCTAAATGATCTATCCCAATAAGAGACTAGGGCAGATATCTCACCACCAAACCCTCGCTAGCTGAAGACACCGTCTCCAACCCCAACTCTCGCGGCTGCACGTTGTCTTGCTACTCGAAACTCCAAAATCAATCAACAATAACAATAGATCCTCCTTTAGTCCCATAACCCTTCTTAAATAGATCCTTATGCACTTTTAGGGTTTGCATGTCACTTTTAGGGTTTATGCTCACTTTTGCATGCATGCAATTCTAATTTCAAGTTGACTTTAATACTAAAGAAACAAGGCCTGCATGCTCTGTATGCTTTATGATAATAACTCTGATGGCCCTCTTTACTATACTGATGACTGAATAATCGTCCCAATGTGCTCCCGGTATTAAAGGTCCTCAGTCAATTCCCTATTTATCAAAAACGAAACATTACAACCCTCCCTCGCCAAATATTACTTGTCCTCAATCAATGCCAACGCAATTCCACAATCAATCAAACTAAACCAACTGAATCCAGGCATGATCCCAGGGTCCCAAATTATCCTAGGAGATCTGTAGCATCCTTTGCTCAAAGCACTGCACTACACGATACCATCACAAGATATCCCTTGGAAGCCTCCTATAAGTAGAGTAACTAACCACGGAGTAAACGAGGTACCATCACAAGAGACCTCCTGAAAGCATCCTTTAGCAATCACTAAATTGTCAGTCACTGTAATCCCAGGGTCCCAAATCAATCTGAGAATTGCAGAGGTCAAAACGCATCCATCGCTACCCTGCATAGTATAGACACAAGGAGCATCCTGTAGAATCCCAAGTAACGCCATCAGTAAACACTATATCCACCCCTCATAAGGTCTCCCACCAGGATCCCAATGCAAACTTGTGCATATTTCATCCCAAATATCTGAAGGCTCTTGTGGGACTATACCCTTGGCTAGGAATGTCTTCACAAGAATCGCCCACTCAATAGGACACCAACTCTTAATCTCTCTCCAATCCAACCCCTGAAAAGGACCTCGTCCATAAGCACCATCACAAGGAATAATCTTCCCAAGCTGACATTCTGCCCTTCTGATTTCAACTGGAATGCTCATATACTGCTGCCCAATTTCTCGATCCTGGCCAACCTGTAAAAACCATCCGCCATTATGCAAATGTGGACTCAAGCTACCGCAAGCCTTGTCTATGTACTCCTGAAGAAGACTGTTTTGAAATGCAATAGTAGGTTTTGTTTGCTGCCCCATCAAGTAATCCAACTGCTCTTCAATACTAGAAAGCCTGAGCGCTGACTCGGCACATACAACTCGAAGAGCTGTAATCTCAACATCTCGTTGTAATATAGTGTTCCGAAGTATCTTGGTCCTCTCTTTCATTGCTAGAATGCTTTCTTTAGCACGGTCAATCTTCTTTCGGTGACTATCATCTGGAAGCTCTATCTCATGACTGTGTAAACTCTCCCTAACCTCCATGTGTGACTGCTCACTGTCTCGACTGTTGTGCTCATTGCCTTGTACCTGATGTACTTCACCTGGCATAACTGTCTGAGCCCCTATTGTAGGTGATGAAGAGTGTACCAACTCCAACTCATCACACGGCTTGTCCACAATCCGACTAACAAATGTGCTTGTGTCGCTAGACTCACAAGATGGCTCTAATGCTATCTCCTCATGCTCATCCTCATCATGTACTACTATCCTCTGAAACTCTGAAATAAATGCATCTGCACTACTTGTCTGCTTGAGTTGTGTCAGCTCTCTAAAGTGTACCTCAGGGTCCTTCCGATCAAGCCGCTCAATGAGCC
Source organism: Pseudotsuga menziesii (assembly GCA_001517045.1). Taxonomy (NCBI): domain Eukaryota; kingdom Viridiplantae; phylum Streptophyta; class Pinopsida; order Pinales; family Pinaceae; genus Pseudotsuga; species Pseudotsuga menziesii. Next base: position 51,620 of record LPNX010168409.1, read on the forward strand.
TCTTTGTAAAATCTGGGTACGATGTGATGGTATTGTGGCCTAGTGTCACTAACCCGTGGTACCACCATTCATGGGCTTCTCCATCCAAATGCAAAGGAGCCAATTTAATGGCATCTATCTCAATCATGGGGTTGAGCTGGAAGTATGTATCCAACTTCTGCACCCAATTCCGGGTTGGGCCACCCCGGGTACCCTCTAAGGTAGGAATAGTCAGTTTCCCTACGGTGCACTGTAACTCATAGTTCTGGGTGAATGGCCTATTGTAAGCTCTAGGTTTGTTCTTACTTTTAAAGAGGCAGAAGTCAGTGGAGGTCATGGCTGAATGGAAGTCATCTCCTAAAGCTCTATACTCTCTCAGATAGGCACTCATGGATTCTTCTGGTTCTACTTGTGTTAGAGGCACTGCATATGGACTATCTAAGAATTGAGGCATGGTAGGTCGAGAAGGCTTGTGGAGATGGCTCTGCATGTTGGTATGTAAGCTCTCCCCACTACTACTGGTGGATACCCTATCACTATTGGGAAACAAGGGATTGTGTGGGGTGGGCCCATTTTTCTCTATCATTTGCCTGAAGGTACTCATCATTTCTTTTTGCCCAATAGTGAGTTCTTTTATGGCTTATATGAGACTATTGAAAACTGTTTTATGATCATCGGCCATTGTTTCTTTGCCCTTTCCGAACTGATACTCTCTATCCCCCAACTCTATGTCCTCTAACTCCTCTTCTCCTCTATCACTGTTTCTAAACCTCTGTCTCTGGTAAGTAATGTTGTATGGGTTTTCTGAATTCATTTACACTTTTCCATGCCCACAGCTGGCCAGGAACATGCTTTGATACCACTATAATATCCCAAATACTGATATTCTCTAATGTTCTATGATAGTGTTGACTCGCACACTCAATCTCATACAAATTTGCAAAGTAACAGTGCATGCAAACTCGCCATGCAAAAATGCCCTAAAATATAGCTGAATTAGGGTTAGGGTTTTGCAGAGAGAAATTAACACTTACCACTGATATTCTGGCTGATAATGACTCCAGAGATAGCTGCATGCATAAGGATCCGGATGGGTGGGCTAATAATGCTCTTTTCCTTCGGTGTTATCGCCCCATAATACCGTAAAAACCCTCCAGACTGAAGGTGACGTTTTTGTAGGAGGAGAGGTTTGTTCGGGCTAAAACTTTCTGAGCTTGTCCGTCTGCTGATGCCGAAGAGATGGCCTGGCACATGCGGAGGTTTGGCTGCCTCTAAGTGCCCTAGCGAATTGATTGGCAGTTCTGCTGCTCACGCCCCCAACTGATCTATTTGGCTGATAGCTACTTCAGGTGAGCAAACTAATGCCTGATAATCACTACATACCGTAGGATAGGCCTGCTGAGAAAGAGGAAGCTAACATGCAAAGGAAAGACTGAGTTTTGTGGTCCCAGCGAATTCTTCTGTGTTTTCCCTGCTACTTCCAGCTGCAAAACGTGGATCTGCTAATAACCCTTCGGAATGTGTTGGATCTCCGAATACTATAGTATATGATGGATGCAATGGATAAACCTGGATGATCTATCCCAATAAGAGACAAGGGCAGATATCTCACTGCCGAACCCTCGCTAACTGAAGACACCGTCTCCAACCCCAACTATCGCGGCTGTGTCGCTGCTCGAAACTCCAAAATCAATCAACAATAACAATAGCTCCTCCTTTAGTCCCATAACCCTTCTTAAATAGATCCTTATGCACTTTTAGGGTTTGCATGTCACTTTTAGGGTTTATGTTCATTTTGCATGCATGCAATTCTAATTTCAAGTTGACTTTAATACTAAAGAAATAAGGCCTACATGCTCTGCATGCTTTATGATAATAACTCTGATGGCCCTCTTTACTATACTGATGACTAAATAATTGTCCCAATGTGCTCCCGGTATTAAAGGTCCTCAGTCAATTCCCTATTTATCAAAAACAGAACATTACACACCATTCAAGGTTGTACGCACCAACTCGACAGTCTCTATCACCTCCCCAATAGCTCCAAGCTCATCATGAACCTATGTAATCTTGGTGAGGTAAGTGGTCATATTCTCACCTTTGTTCATGCAAATGCTTTTTAACTTCTCCCTTAATACCATTTTCAGATTTTCATTGGAACTTTGGTAAAGGTTAGTTAAAGTGGTCCACATCTAATGGGCATGATCTTTACCTGATATGTGTGGAATCACATGATCTTTTATTGCATCAAGAAGGATTCTTTTGGCCTTTATATCCCTCTTGTCAAATGAGGCTTTAGCCACTGCATCTACGGTAACAGTCACTGGATTGGTTGTGGTGTTGTTCACTATGTCACATAGTTCACTATCATGTAAAATCAACACTATTCTAGCCTTCCATGGACTGAAATTTATAGCTCCATCCAACCTGTCCTCGATCCTAAGACCGGTAGCCATCACTACAAGTAAGTTCAAAAACCTGTTTTACTCAACAACCCAGTTTTTCCTTATTTCTCCAAGTCTAAAATTTATTTCTGTGTGTGATTTTCAGCCTTCAATCATGCCATGATACCAACCCAACGCTTTGGTTTAACCTGTGTTGACCAATTGTAATCACATTCACATTGATCCAAATTTATGAATAATTTTAAGAACCCCAACTCGGTTTCAATTTCAGTGTTGCATATGGTTTAATACCCAAACCCCATCATGCATGTACATTGAAAAATAAAAAAATCAACTGAAAAAACATGAAACATATGAGATTTCTTTTCAACTTTTGGATTCTGAAAATTATAGCAGCCCTAAACTCTTACTAATAAATTTAAACTCAGCCACAGATGAAAATTAAATGCTCAAATTTTTGGTCAAATTGATCGAGGAAAAACCCCGAAGGGAAAACCTGTATGAGAGAGAATTTTTATTTTTTCAGGAAGAATACAAATTTAACCACAATAGTACTTATCTCCTTCTAGAAATTCGTGCCAACACACTGACAAACTATTGTACAGCTGCCTCGATTTTGTATTGTACGGCCTCGATTTTGTATTGTACGGCCTCGATTTCCGTGTTGTACGATACTACTTTTTTGCCTCGAAATCTATGTTGTACAAACTGCATTAAATGTTGTACCTTCACCTCGAAAATTGTTCCTTGTTGCCTCAAAAATTGTGTTGTTGTACTAACAAGTACAATACGGCCCTCCTCAATTTTTGTGCATGCTATACGGATTTCCTGCCTTGGGAAACATGCCAAAATTTTGGCTTCTTCCTATCTTTGGAATGTGTGCAAAAAAATTTCTCTCTCTCAATTTTCAGGAATGAAATCTCTCCAAACCCTTGTTTCTTTTCTTGCTCTCTCCTCTCTCAAAAATCTCTTTTGTGAAAGTGAACAATAAAATCCCTATGCCTTTCCCAAGCCCTTTTTGTGTGAGTAACTTCCATTTTCAGATCAATGGCTTAGATTAAAAGCCAACTAAATGAGATCTAGGGCCCATCTCATTTCCTTATTAAAAATCACTTTTAATTATTAAAATGAGAATTTAATACACACCCACATTTAATACTCATAAAGTCACTCTTAAAATATAAACTCAAACTCACATTAAAAGGGTCACTTTATAAGAAAGTCATTCTCACCTTTTTAATTAGGTTAGGGACCACTTATTAAAGTGTCCTTGTCCACCCCAAGGCATGAGTGAACAAACACTTTCTTGGTAAAAATTCAACACCTCTACTCACCCTGGTTCTCATCCTAGTATGGGAGAAATCCCACCGACATATTGAAATGTGCAAGAAGTAGACAGTCGTGTGCACTAATGACCACTACTCGTTCTGGTTCTCGGCCTAGTGTGGGAGAAATCACATTGCAATAGAGACAAACATGTAGTAGATGTTCATGTGCAATGGTGACCGCTATTCGCCCTGGTTCTCAACCTGGTGTGGGAGAAATCCCATCAACACTTGAGAGGAACGGGTAGTAGAGGGTTGTGTGAAGCATGTCCTGGTTCTCAGTTAGAGACTGACTTGTAGTAGACGAGATGTTGATTGTTGTACTCTTTAATGGACTGTGTAGAGTTGCAGAATTGAAGGATCTACCAATGGACTAAGTGGACCAGATACATGATGACACCTCTCGACGGACGGAGACAGTGTTGACAACCTTTAGTATGTATAGAGATGATCGAGACAGATGAGATGTACAGAAGAGACCCAAATGTTTGTGATGTTTATGATGACCATATCTAAAGAATACCTTGTTGAGAGTGAGTGTTGGAAATTGTGCAACTTCAGAAGTTATTCTTATAATACTTGTATTGTATTTCCTTGTACCTCCTACAAGAGATTATACTAATGTAATCACTCATGTAAAAACTAGAAAGAATCAATGTAAACCACAGGGAAGACTAAGTAAAGAAAATAATAAAAATAAATATTATTTTTGTATTTCCCCAAGACAAGTCGGTCCCAGTAAGATTGTCAAGTCGATCCCAGTAAAATTTCACTTGGAAAATCAGTATAAATAGGAGGCGCCCCTCCTCATTCATTCATTCACTCACTCAAGTTCGCTCCAGCATAAGAAGGTGCACTATTGCAGCCAAAAGGAGTATTTTTCTAGAGTTGTATCTTAGAGAGACTTCTCTCTCTCTCTTTCTTCTTCTCTTTGTTTTCAAAAGCTATCATCTCTATACGAAGTTTGTTGGGGTTTTCTCGATTGGGTTTCCCAAGATAAATTCTAGTGCTCTTTGTTTCTGTGATTTGTCTTTCTTCTCGAGATCCTATTGTTTGTTTGCAATTAAGTTATACTGCTATAATCTTGTAAAAACTAACAAGTAAGACATTAATTTATGACCCATATCCCATGAGTATTAGTTGCAACTAATCAATTTCTCATGCTTTTGAATATTCCACTTAGCACTCATTGCATCCAGTGATGCTCATAGGAGTGAAGAAGTGGTATTGAGACTAATGAAATGAATCACATAGCATCAATCGCCCCCTTTGGGGCATGTGCCCAGTAACCTGGACTTCCCGAGAGGTCACCCATCCTAAGACCCTCTAGCTCAAGCGCACTTAACTATGGAGTCTTCCCCACAATAAATCCCACTTAGCTTACTACCCCATTTGTAGAAGCTTAGCAAGTATTGTGCCTTATGAACTATAATTACAGCTACCTTGACTCTTTTATTTAAGTATCTAAGCATGCAAAACTCTAAAGGCATCACAATATTATAGCTCCACAACATCATTCTTTACAATAATGGATTTGGTACCACTAGCATAGATCCATCTTAAAAAGGATCTACCAAGTGCCAGAAGGGATCAAATCTCTCTAACTGCAAACCCCTTTTTTAGAGTGGAAATGTTGAGGAAATGTGAACCGAATGTTTATTGTTTTAATTTGTAGTGTTATATATGTGGTTCTAAAAAATATTTTAAATCTAAATTGAGCCAACATGTTATTTTCTATAACATTTTATTAATTTTTTTATAAAGAACACATGTCAGCTCTAGGATGAGCACAAAAGGACTTACACATCTCCCCCTACTAGGTTGTAGAATGCACCTCTTCGGCGCAATGATAGAATTCAACACACACATGCATGAGACATAACACAAGAGAGGAATTTCCCACTAAATTCATGAGCAATATTGCAAAATAACACACATCTATAATACAAATTGAAGTTTGGCTATTGAAGCTAAGGATAAATCTTCGACCCAAATTATAGCTAAACAAAAATTGGTTCTTATCTTAAATGTGTGTTCATCTTTTCATTGATAAGCACACTTTTAAAAATTCTCCTCCATTTTTAGCAAAATCGAGCACCCAGCTTAAATAAGCATTACTTTGTCTTACACGCATAACTTGCTCAACCATTTTTTGATGGACTCTATTGACTAACAACCAATTAGCCAAGCGATGGAAATTGAGCCCACATTTCCTTTCCCATATAATGCAGAAAGGGCAGGAGGTTTAGATGGGCGATAAGATAAGATAAGTTTATTACTGTCCAACAAATGACCAAAAGTAGGTGAATGCCATTGTTCGGTGCATAACTGCCAAACAACGTCACTGTTCAGTACATAACTGCCAGACAACCTCACTGTTCAGTACATAACTGCTAGACAATCTCACTAGCCTATAGGTGATAAAGCTAAGTGGATTAAGAGGGTGAAAGTGTTGGAATCCAATATGTATATGTTGACTATTTGCAGTAAAGGATCTTGTAGTAGTTTGATTTCAACTATGGGAAACAACAACAAGGAAGACTGTAACTTGTACCTATCTCCACATTCCATGTTAGTGACTCATCCACCCAAGTGCAGGATAAGTTCCATGCTAATTTTATTTTAACGTTGGAAAGTGACCTGGGTAAGTAAGGGGTTTCAGTACTTTTATATACAAACTATAAAAATATATATAAATATGCAATAAGAAATACTCTATAGATCACAAATCATATACCCAAAGCAAATGACTAACAATACTCCAAACTTCCATTCAATCCAAATACATTTAAGATAGGGTTCCACCATCCCAGTCTCCATAAGAAAGGATAAACTTGTAACTTCTCAAAATAGAGCAATACTCAAGAGAGTGTATTACATAGAAAAGGTAAATTGATTCCAAAATGCAGAGCGCCCCTTTATTTATATTAAAATGGTGGCTTGCTTGTGCAGCAAGCCTCTATTAAGGGCACCCACTAGGGGGTGGATGACCCCACCACTTAAACATAACCACAGGGTCATGCAACATTAATTTACAACAAATATGAGCTTATAACTCAGTAAATCATTACATTAAATTGTGAGCTTATGACCAAGTAGCTCATTATATCAAATTAAGTGGTCATAGACTCATGATACACCCCTAAAAACCTAAGACCACTTCCTAAATCCTAATAATCTACCGAGCTCATAAACAAAATAACCTGAGATACAAAATTCTTATGTTTAAGCACACAACATCCCCCTTAGCTCCTAGGATCGAAGATGTAAATATTGAAACCTTGAGAATGACGAGGGCCATCTTATCAAGTGGATCAATAACAATGCATGGTGCGGAGCATGAGTTGCCTATCAAGAGCCAGGAGCAACCACTCGGGGAGATGCATTGGATGCAATATGGATTTGTTGTCACCATATTGGTTACAGCTGTGCATTATATAAAAGTGTAAATATAGTATTAAATAAGCTCCACATTTTCTGGCTGGAGTGGGGTTAATCCTCTTGGACGTGTGGCTAAGGGGATTCTTTGGTAGAGCCATGAAAACACAGGATGCACTGAGAATCGAAGAACCTTGGCTAGTTGTGGTAAACTCCCACTACTAGTCTATTGCGAAAACACAGCCCAACCGACTACAGTCAATCTTTTATATTACAAAGTAACCCATCAAGACAAGCCACAATTAAGCTTTCAGCTTGACTGGCTTCCCAAGGACTGATTTCAAAGACAACATGCATTTAGACAGTTTTCGTAATTTACATTGTTATCATTCAAAAATGGGGTAGAACAATTATTTTCCTGCCAGAGGTGTAAGAACGATGTCAAAATTAAATTTTGGCATGAGAATATGAAAAATAGTTGAAATTACCAGTCTACAGAGAAGCCTGCAGTAGCAAGCCCCGCAGGGCCTGTCATGAGTTCCTTCTGACTTTGTAGCAATGCAAACGCAGGTGCAGATGCATATGAAATTCTTCGTTTCTCGGCTTCCTGGTAGTCTCCTTCTCCATTATATTCCCCAAGCCTGAGTTCAACCACCTTGCCACCACTGCCTTCTTCAGTGACAGGAATAAGAGCAGTCTCTGTAACAGACTTAGATTCGGGGGAAGATGGAGGAGGAGGAGAGCTCTGAAAAAAAGCAATGCGAAGACGGTTTCCAGTGCCCCAGCATACACTTATACGCGCAGGCGGATTGGACAATCCATGGTTTAGTCTGTACATAGTGGGTTCCCGCCCTTCCTGAGAAAACCCACATGAGCTCTGCACTACTGAATCTGAATCTGAAGGACGCCCTGGCATTCTTTGCTTTTACCTCTTTCCGTTTCTTTCGAGTCTGATTTTTTATTCACTCTGCCTCTTTGATGGCCATGTACATATAGAGTTTGCCTCCTTTCCCCTCCCTTTCAAGTTTTTTAAGCTCTTCTCGTGCGACCACCCTGTGATGAGTTTGTCCCCGGGTCCCCCTACTTCCCCTTGACTTCTTACGGTAATAGTTTCTCCACGGTAAGAGTATGTACCCGCTGCATGCGTACGCCGCTGTCTGTTTTATCCAACAGTTGTGTGTGCATTCATGTGACCGTCGTGAGCTTTGATGCCTTGGTGAAAATATATTCTAAGATACATTCTGGTGAAAATATATTCTAAGATCCACTTAGGCCAAGGTAGTGTGGTTTATTGTTAATGTGATATTTCTACAAAGAAGGGTGAGAGGGTTTTATAATTTAGGCGTAAGAGATGTTTTAGTTATAATATTTAATAAACTAGCAATTGCGTCGATACTTAGATAGGTTGATGTTGGAGGGTGAAATTGATGAAGAAGAAAAATTAAAACCAAATAGGTGTTTTTAAAAAACAATTAAAAAAAATGTTGGAGGGTGAAATTGATGAAAAAGAAAAATTAAAACCAAATAGGTGTTTTGAAACGAAAGAAGAATTATGTTTTGAAAAGAATGAAGAATTATGGGGAGTTGTTGTGAAAAAAAAGTGTTAGCTATGACAATGGATGTATGTGAAAAAAATGTGTTAGCTATTACAATGGATGTATGTATATATAAGTCATTGTCTCAATGGACATGCAAATAAGGTGCATAGTATTTTGAATAGAATCCATGCCCAACAATTTCGTAATAGGTAGCTAATCTAAGTTGCAAATAGTCTTGTTCAAAATCATTAATTAAAAAAATGGAAGCACCATAAATGAAGGATTACCCACTCTTTAAATATAAATTAGAATATAAATTATAAGGTTCCAACTTAACTCTATTAGCCCAACAACAAATAATGATTACCAAATTTTAGTATTGATTTCATAGAATTTGTAGAACTACATAGTTTCTACCTACAAAACTTTCGTCAATACAAGAAATATTATATGTATCAAACCTCAAGACATATATTGCCAAGAAGACTTGATCTAGGCCTGAAGGAGGAAAAAAATCCATCCAAAGAGAAAAAGGCACACTAATCGTGGCAGAAGTAAATGTCATTGAACATGATTGTGTTGGCATGGACAAAACACATGCACAAAATAGTGTGAGATAGATCCCCCTACCATGTGTTTTGTTCTTCTAGACACATAGCCAATGGTGTTTTAATTCTTGGATCCAATCTAGACTGTAGGCACTGATAGGATGATGTCTTCCCTCTCACTTGCTCGTGTGAAAAATGGTCGCCACTGCTACGAGACTTACACAAGGGTTTGTCAGTGGGCCCTTTCACTAGTGTCCCCCAGTCCACCAAATCTCGTCTCTTCACCTGTGATATGAATGTCCACCTTCGAGTTGGCCCAAATCTTCTTCCCCTTCAGTGGATTTGCTAAATAGTCCACCTCCTCCAAATCATCTTCACCACCCATCACCACCTCCTATCTCTTCCAACCTGCCCATCATCGAAGCTTATTAGGGAAATCTACCTCTCTAACATATACATTAATACTTCTATAATAAATAATATTATTTTTTAACTCATGAAAACTGTACTCATTGAGAAATACTTATTTTAAACTTTTCCAATATATAAATTATTTTCAATCAAAATATTTTTATAATGCATAAAGCTTCTCTTAAAATATAAATCAAAATTATTTTCAATGAACCTTAATAACCATCCATCCTTCTTATAAATATTAATAAGATACACCGAAAGGAAAAAAATGGGAAGTCAAGTAGGTGTAATGAAGCGAAAAATATAATATTGAAACAAGTACTATGAGGAGCTTGCTCTGTGGTTTTGTTTGAGTGGTCTAAGGGTGGTTCAATCAAGGTTTTTATAAAGTATGATGTTAACATCTTTTGTTGATGGATTCCAATATTCAAAATGGATTGCAAGTTCATAACATATATGTTGCACAATTTAAAGCTAATGAGAAACACGAAATGCTATGTAATACAAACCTTCAATATGGGAGAGTGGGTTGAGTACACTCATTATGGAAAGTGTACGTTTACATGGTGATGCAAGTAAGGCCCAATATATAGCACTCTCTCTATCTAGAACACATAACTCTATCAAAGACAAACAAGTTTTACGTAGATATCCAATAATTCCAAGACAACAAGTTAAAGACCACCTTGCTACATACATAGGATCTTGCCAATGTATAAAAATAACACATTAAGAACATTAACTCTCTATTGTAAACAAAAGAACTACACTATTACATTTTTAGGGTGACACAACACTATTACACAAACTCTACTAATGGCATGGAAGGCACAAGATTGGCATTCAATGAATTTACCATGCACAACTCCTCTTTAAGTGTTTCCTTTTACAAATGCTCCTCTAAGCATGTCTACATTTCTCATGAGCCTCCTTGCCTCATGATATTTGATCATTTTCTATAGAGATGTGATATTAAAGAATGGAAAGCACGCATGCAATGGGGTGCCACTTGGTGCTTACATTGTGGTGGGCGTGTCTCTACTAGTTTACAAACTTCAATGTTGCTTGGGTTTCATTTATTGTTTGTGTTCTTACATTAGGTTGTGATTCAAAGATTCTAAAATAGTGACTTTGGAATTCTTTCAGAAAGTGTCAGTAAATGCTTCTCATGAGTACCCAAAAAGTGACATTTAGAGCATAAGGATATAAACAAGAGATCTAAGCTATGATGATACATGTCAAGAAAAATATTATGTTATGCATTAGAAAGTGCCAACCATTGACTATCCAACAACTTGTAATTCTTGAAGAAATCGATGTTGTTCTAGGCTAAATGCTTCCAACATATTTAAGGATACTGAACTTTGAAGGACTAGTTCAATGAGAGATAATCAAGAATGATCTCCTCGATTCATTAAAAAACAAGTTTGTTGGGATTGGCCAACATGAATTTTTCTTTCAATTTGGGCCATAGAACCCAATCCCTGATATGGGCATAAAAAATACCTTTGAATGTGATGAGGTCAGGTTGTATTAAATCCAAAACGTTACCTCAATTGAGAAAGATGGTTGACCAGTGTAAGGAATGATGATTAAAGGGAAAATCAAGTTTGAAACCTTGGCCTTTCCAATTCAGATACAACTTGACAATGTCCTACGCCTTCCATATACTCTAGGCAGCAATGTTTCTTTCACCTTAGCACTGGTTGAGGTAAAAATAATAGTTTCTAAGTTGAAGCTTGATCACAATGTCTTGCTTAGGTTTCCTTTGGAAAATTAAAGTATCTTGGAAATATTCCAAATTTTCATGTCCTTCTAATACTCTTCCAAACTTCCATGCCCTTTTGATGCACTGATAACCAATTTGCTACACGGTGTTGGCTTGAGTGTCGGTCCTATTAATTCCCATCATCCCTAGTCTTTGGGAGTGCAATAGATGTTGTAATTAATATGATGGAATCCCTTGTCTCTATCTGTATTCACCCAAATAAAGCTACAAAGAGACTTGTTGATTTGTTGATAAGCATAAGTACAAGGAACCCAATGTGAGGAATAATAGACATGGCTAGTTGCTGGAATATTAACACAAAATTGGAACATAGCAACCAAAGCCATAAGCTTGGTTAACCACTTCTCAATATTTTTTTCAACTTGATATATAACCATGCCCTACAAATCCCTTAGGGAGGCTTGAAAGGGAATGCCCTAAACATAAAAAGATGGCCCAGTTGGGTCTATGACCAACCTTCTAAGCTTACCAAGTAGGAGGTTTTTGACTCTTTTAGGAACTTTAAGGTAGTGCAAAATATTTCGGGCCAAGCTATCATGTTATTCATATATTCTTGTTCCTCCAAGATAGTGATAAAAGAATCATCTTCAAAATGTCCACTAACAAGTTATTTGGTTCCTACTTTACCGAGGGGAATATATTTCCTTATATCTTGACCCACACGACAAGATACTACATATCGCAAGGTCTCAACTTCCCTGATGTAGAGATTTGGGGATAATGGAAACCTTGATTGGATGAACATGAAAATTTCCTCCCTTTGATTTGTAGTTGCTAATAGATAATCAGGTTGATGCCTCTAAGAAAAGGGTTTTCATGACATGGAGAGAAAGGAGTGAACACCGAGGTCTTAATTGCGGTCATGTTGAAGGGCCACTTGGACCTATCACAAGCCTTCTCAAAATCTATAATAATGAAAAGGACAATGAGCACTAGGCATTTGATCAATTGATACCTTCTCAAATTGGAATGAAATTGTATAGAATGAAGCCTATCTATTATGAATGTTTAACCTTGGGTAGAATATGTTTACTTCAAAATCTGGTGCATTGTCCAAATTCTTAAAAGGGTCATTTAGGTTTATTTCTTAATTATTCTAAAATTTTTCACGTGAATGTAAACCATAATTGCCTCTACCATGCAGTTGGTTTAAACCTACAATTGAATAAATGTAACACTGCAATACCCATCTTATAGTCACATCGAAATCTTCTTAAAATCTTCGTAGCAGTAAGGAAAGCCAATGGTCAATTGTTTCCTACCTTCTTTCCATTAAGATCTTATACTTCCTTTCATCTACAAGAAGTCATTATAAAAATAGCAAAGATAACATTTCCGTACTACACAAACCCAATAACATTGTGCAAATAATTTCTCACGAGAAGAAATTTGGAAGCAATCCATCTTCCTTCAAAATGTTTATCACATTTTCCACCTTCTCCATTCTTCCCTTATTACAACACCCGTAAATAACTGCATTGTAAGAAAGTATGTAAAGCATAAAATCATTTCCCTAGATATTCTCTAGAAGTTCCAAAGCTTTCGATAGTTTACCATTCTTGCACAACCCATCAATAAATGTGGTGTAAGTAAAATGGTAAGGACCTAGATTCTTGTTCAACATTTCATTAAACCATTCTTTTACTTTATCAATCTAACCTTTTTCAAAGAAACCATTGATGAGTGCATTGTCTGTACTAGTGTCTAGCATGAGACCTCTCCCCAGCATTTCATCACGCAACCAGAGGGCTGTTAGGATTTATAATCCTCCCTTGTCCAAACTGTCTATTAGATTATATTTGCCTAACTTAGGAGTCATTTAGTTATTATTGGGTCCATTAGTACCATTGGGTCCACTTGGCCTAATGGGGCCACATGTATCAGTCACTGGAGTGTGGGGAACACCAATAGAGGCTAACAAGAACTAACTACACTTACATGCATCAGTTTAGGCACCACCTAGACCAATCCCTACATTTTAGGAGCCACTGGGAGTGTCGGCACCAACCTCCTTCAGTCGTTGGCATTTGGTAACTAGTTAAGCTTAGTTATGCTTAAGTTACATCCAGATAGATCTCCTCCAGTTCAGTTAGTGCCATTTATGCATGGCTGCGTGTGGGAAGGCGCCAGTTCTCACCTACCATTGTAGTTATACTCGTTTGATTGATTGTAACTAATTGAGAGGTTGGATTAGATATATGGAGTTATCCAGTTGAACTCGATAGTGATTTAGACACTTCTAGTTAGCCATGCAATCAGATTGAGTTGGTAGATTCGAATTCATCTCTACTGATTCGAATTCTCCTTTATGTATTACAATTGTATATTGCTAGGATGTAATGAAGTTTATACTGTAATTATTTAAGCTATACTTATTTGTTTCCTGTGAGATTTGATTTGTTCGGTGTGTATTATTCATTCATTTTCACTGCATAATGATTAAGAATCTGATTGCACTCATTTCATGAAGATCTAATGACACAATAATTCTAATATGGTATCAGAGCCATCTTAGGCAAGCTTCAAGTCTTTCCACTCTCCATTGTACACCAAAAGCAGTTGGGTTTCCATAGAAGTCACGCAAAGACTGCCTTGCTTCCTTTGAATTTATTCAAAGTGGCGATGCAGGTGTGACGAACCCTGAAAAAGTGTACATGTTGAGAGGGAAGGCTTGATTCTAACATAGTGCGAATGGTTTTGGTTTTGCAGTGATTTTTCTGCAGGGGCTACATTGCTTGATTGAAGATATTGTATGATGACCAGGAGAATTATGGATTCTCAACCCTCAACACCTCGGATCCTAACACCCTTCAATTATGTTGATTAGAGGACAGATATGTAGGTATCCTTGCGCAACAAGGGTTGCTTCAGGATAATACTTGGAAGGGAGGTTGGACCCCATCATCTAGCCGAGAAAACAAGTTTTTGAACCACTTAAATGAAGCTTTTGGTTATCTATGTACTCACATATCCATAGATCTCCTCTTTCACCTTGAAGTTTTGAGGACTTCAATAAGCTTAAGAGAAGCTTGAAGTATTGTTTGGCAAGTAAGATGAGCTTCGGGGACACATTTTGGAGAACGAGTTGATAGCCTTACATCCCAATAGTTTCAAGACCATACAACAATTCTTTACAAATTTCAATTCTCTTGCACTTCAATGCAGACAGTGCAGAATAGAAAGAAAGGATGAACAACATGTGCTCTCCATACTCAACGAACTAGGTACTGAGTATTATGTATTTGTCTCTATCTTTCATTCCGGGAGAGCTTCCATTCCCAATTGGAAGATTCCCTCACTTTATTCCTTTGTCGAGTCCTTAATACAGAAGAAAGAGAAGTTGGTCTATATGGGAGTCATCCAAACTTCCAAAAACCAAGCTCTCATAGTGACAGACTCTACCAAAGCGCAAGATAAAGGGAGACCTAAGGGGAAGGAGCCTAAAGCATCCGATTCGAAGCCTAAAGAGAATCAAAAGACTTCCGAAGGAGCTTCGGGTTCCAAGAAGAATGTAATGAACAAAATATATATATATAATAAATAATCACTAAATAACTATTATATAATTAATAACAACTATTAAATATCAATATTAATTATTAATATTAATACATATTGATATTAATAATTAATAATTAATAATTAATAAATAGTTATTAGTAAATAATTATAAAATGACGCATCCTTTTCATGGATAGTATCCAAAGTGCTTTTGCGATTAATATATATATGGCACTCACTTTGTAATCTATCATCAATTTATATATTATTATGGCTTATTTAATATTCCAAGTCTTTTGGTAATATTATTTGTGTAAGCGAATAATTATTCGCCTCAAGTGGTATCACAACGAAGTTACTATTCAAGCTTCTAGGGCTTCCCTAAAAAATAGGACCTTGTCCTTAAAAAATAAAAGGTAAAAGTAACCCCCCCCCCCAAAAAAAAAAAAAGTAAAACAAAAAAAGGGGTAAAAGTGAAACCACACATGGTTTCTTAATAGGTGGGTTTGGGTTTGAATATAAAAGTGCAAAATAATTACTAGTAAAGAGAAAGTGAGATTTAAACTTAGGTGGGGAATGTAACACTCATTCCTCCCAACCACCCAATCTACTCACATTTTACAAAACTTAAGGGAAAATAAAGATTTTATTATATAATAATTAATACAATAATTAATTATTATTTAAAAAAAAACTATATATATAGTTTATAAAAACATTAATATAATTATTATTATTATAAAAAAGAAATTATAATAATTATTATTTATAATAATCATTTTTGGAAAAAAAAGTTATTTAACCAAACGAAGAAGACCAATCCCTTTATCATCAAAAAAGTCAAAGGGTATCTATCGCAAAAGAAACCAAAGGAAGACCATCTATCATCGAAGGAGTCAAGACCATGGAAGTTGGTCTGCAAGTACAAATAGAGAAATTAAAAGCCAAGCTAAAGCGTTATCAGAGAGACAATGAAGAGTTACGGGACATAAATACGAAATCAGAAATGTTGATTAAATTACATAGGATGCAAAAAGAGTGCAAGGAACAAAAAAAATTCGATCAGAACAATCATATAGAAAAATTGTCGGCCCAAATCAAGAAATTAAAAGACGAAAATGATTTCAATCAGAGACAAAAAAATCAAGATAAAAAGAAAGAAATAATTGATTATGAAGCAGAAATAATACGCTTGAACAAAATCATTAACGACAGAGATGAAGAACTGACACACATATGATAGAAAGTAGAAGATCAAGAATCAATGCTCGACGAGTATCGACAAGAAATAAAAGTTCTTCAACAACAAAATAATGACTCTAAAAAAGAACACAAGTTGGAGATCGCAAAGAGTAATAAAACAATATCCAACAGTTATGAAGAAATTTTCAGATTAAGAAATCATAACAAAACCCTGATTACAAAAATAAAAAAATAGTAGTAAGAAGAAACACTCCGGTGAAGACTTCGAAGGAAAAAAACTAAAAAAGCAAGAAGAAAACCAATGTCTAAATAATCGTAATCAGGAACTACAGAATCGGATCAAGGATTTAGAAATTGAAAAAAATCGCAAGAGGAAAGAATCGAAAAGATTCAAAATCATAAACAATCTACTGGAGAACCAAGAAGCACAATCCAGGAAAATGCATCCAAAAATCAAATCGAGGAAGTGAAGACAGTCCTCGCCGTAGTCCAAAAGAAAGAAGAACAAACAACACCTACACCTTACAGACATCCTAATTATAATCGTCATTTTGACCAACGACAGGGTCAAAAAGAATATTCACAAAAGGCTTATGTGGACATGCGAAAATATCGACATACCAAGCAACAATTGAGACGAATTGTCCCACAAAAATATCTCAGAGCTCCGATAAAAATAGATCTAGGATGGACCACAACAGATACAATGCGACAATTCTCCTGGGGAATCCGTAATTTGTATCGGCTCATCTCCTCAAATGTCACAAATACAAAAGGGAAAGAATTATGAGATGACAGATTAAAGTAAATGAGACATTAATGTCCAATACATCTTTGAGGACAAAGATTCCCTTAAGGGGAAGGCAATGTAATGAACAAAAATATATATAATAAATACTCACTAAATAACTATTATATAATTAATAATAACTATTAAATATCAATATTCATTATTAATATTAATACATATATTAATAATTAATAATTGCTTGGATGCGGGTGATAATCTCGACGACTCATGTCTGCCTAACTCCGGCGACACTTGGCCTGTTCTCCGGCCACCGACTCAGGCAGCCCGCTCTGATTTGTCTTGCCCGGATGCAAGTGATAATCCTGACGTCTCTCGTCTGACTAACTACGGCGACACTCAGCCTGTTCTCCAGCCAACGACTTTGGCACGTGTGAGGATGAACACTTACCACCCGGCTCATGATCACTGTCAACCTACACAGGATTCTCTGAGCTCGGGAGAAATTTCCCTAATCACTTCGGAGCATGCTATCTGGGCTAGCGAAGGTACATCATCCTAGGCTCATTCATGGCTCATCTACAAGGTTTAATGGTGACAGGTACGTGGATTGACAGGCGGTTAATCCAGCTTCAGCTCGTGTTTTGTGTTATGGAGGATAGCAGAATTTGGCTCGCAGTCGGGTGGGAAGTTTTCAAACTCGTTGCTGCTGCTGTGCGTTCTAGAGCCCGCGACGGAGATTTCGCTTCTCTGCATATTGGTTTCAGGCTCAAATCTACGGCCATGTCTCACCAGCGAGGTACCCCTAGGCGTGTTAATTTGGGAAGGGCCAAAGCCCAGAGAGGCTGAAGTACTCCTGTGCCAGCGGATTATGAACCGCATATTTCTGCGTGGGTTCGGGTTTTGGTGGAAGCTTGGTAGAATAAGGTGCTCAACCGTAAGCTTTCGACAGGCAAGGAAGGCAGTCGAATTAATCACTGCTGGATGCTGAAGAATATGCTCTGCAATTTAGCAGAGGACATGCTTAGTAATTGGGTGGAAGCCCGGATTGTGGTTCACTCCATGAAGACTAAAATCACTAAGATAGATGCTCAACTTACGGCCATGGACAATTCCTTTTCTTGGAAAGGAACGACAAGCATTTCAAGTTTGAACGTCCACAATTCGGGGGGAGGTGCGCAGGGTGGCGGTGCTAATGGCAGCGAATCGGGTGGTCGTGCCATAACCAGTCTAGGTGGAAACGGTAGTGCAATAGGATGCTCTACCAAAATGCCACGTGCCAAGCCATTCCCGGTTCCATCTACAGTGGAACCTCTTTTCAAATGAATGAAGGACTCACCGACCTCGCAAACGGAGCATCTTCCACCTTCTCTGACTCTGGCACCAACTGCTGCCACAAATTCACCGACTGTGTCGCAGGAGGAATGATGGGCTTGCCCCATCACTGAAGAATTACCCTCGGCTTAATGTTCGTTTTGAATAGGTTTTTATTTGGTTCTGTCGCTAGTAGGATTTATGGTCATAGTTTACATTTTTAGTTTTACTATATGTCTTTTTTTAACAGCTTGGCTCTGCTTGTATACAGAAGTATAGTATGTCTTTTACGGTTCTCTATATTCCAGTCTCTTTGTTTATCAGTCATGAACAGTACTATCAGTCATGAACATTACCAGTGTGAATCTGGTTAGAAGGTGGTCTTATTTTTTGAGAGGCTCTGGAGGAGGTTTTTCCTCTTTCAACCTCAGACAGTCATGAGTTTTGGATGTATTTTTTTGCCCCTATAATATAATATACTGTGCAATTTACAAAAAAAAAAATATATTAATAATTAATAAATAGTTATTAGTAAACAATTCTAAAATGACGCATCCTTTCATCAATAGTATCCAAAGTGCCTTTACAATTAATATATATATGGCACTCACTTTGTAATCTATCATCAATTTATATCTTATTATGGCTTATTTAATATTCCTAGTCTTTTGGTAATATTATTTGTGCAAGCGAATAATTATTCACCTCAAAGAAGAAAAAGTTTGAAAAGAAGATGTGTCCCTATTGTATGAGAGGTTTTCATCTAGAAGACTATTGCATGAAGAAAACCCTTGACTAGTTGAAATTTCTATGTGTACGGAACAATATTGCCCTTCCACAAGGTGTGGAGATGTCTGATGATGGAGAGCAGATTGAAGAACATGAGAGATGCCATGCCTTGAAGCAAAAGCCTCACTCTGTCGAAGGCTTGCTTAATAGATTCTGGAGCATCCAACCACATGGTTGCTTCCAGGGGCTCCTTCACCACTTTCACTCTATCAGGAGGACCTAGCACTCGTATGGGATATGAGCCCCCAATCCCAACTGTTGAGAGAGGTTCAGTTAAAATCAGCATGATGAGTTCATGCCCTCTCCTACAACAAAGCAAATTGTTCAAGATGAAGAAGAAGTGAAATCTTCTATATAGTCAATTTGAATTGAAGAAAGTCTTCTTGGAGTGACTCCTTCTCCTGGTGCTCTGGAAGTTTATGAGATATCTAATATCTCATCTTCTCATAAGGTTGATCCAGAAGAAGACATTCGAGTCTCTATTATTGAAGAAAAACTCTCCTTCCATTCTATGCAAAAATTCTCCAGTGATTCTTCTATTTTAATTATGTGCATAGTTTACTGGTGATTTTTCAAACAATGAAGAGGAATTTGATTTCTCTATCTCTAATGATGTTGATGGTGTGCAGATAAGTAATACCATGGATATTTTGGAAATAATACCATATTGTAGGAGTGATTCATTCACTCTCATTGATCTAGAGATTCCAGTAATTCCTACATGATTGCATGCACCAATACTCATAATTTTGAAGAAGGAGAAAATTGTGCATCTACCATCTTGGTGGAGCACACTCTTGGATATGATATGAACCTATTTGGATATGATATGGTATTATTTGAATCTGATCTGACATTATTTGGTTCAGGTTTTAAGTTTCAAGAGCTTTCAGTAATGCTTGTAGTTGCTCTCATCAATTTTGGTGTGAAAAATCAAGTACCGGAAGTCTCCTTCAAAATTGCTATTGGGGATTTGATATCATTCCACACTTTCAGATCTGATATGAAATTATTTGAATATGATATGATCTTGTTTGGATATGATTAAATTCCAAGAGCCTTCAATCATGCTTGTAGCTAGTCTTATCAATTTTGGTGTGACAAATCAAGTACCGCAAGTCTCCTTCAAACTTGCTGCTGGGGACTTGATGTTAGTTTCCTCTTATGAATTTGATGATATTTTATTTTTTGAATCATTGGTCATTTCTAAAGCTATATCATATTATGGATCTCAAGCATTCGCTCTCCATAGTCCCAGGGCTTCTATGCCTATCTATTTGATCCCATGCTCATCTCCTCACAGAACTAGTAAAGATGGAGACATTATGCATTCGCCTAAACACTTGCTCCTAACACTTGGGGCTTATTTTACCTCACTTGGTTTGATGTTCAAGGATGCAATATATCAATTACTTGGGTGTTCCTCACATGGTTCGAATTCTCAAGCACTTTTGCTCTCTTATCAATTGATTTCAGTTGCTCTACATGGGTCCAGCTTTCATCTAGCAGTTGTTTATATTTCTGATTCAGTTGAGCGTATTCTTCTTCTTCCAAAGAGGAATATTCCTCTAGACATAACCATTTTAGTTTGGATTCAGAGGTTCACATGCACAAATTCAAGATACTACTGCACAGAAGAACCAGAATACTGCTTTGTTGCTACACAGTGCTGCAAATTGCAACAAAAGATTTTGCAAGCTTTTAACTTGTATTTTCCCGTTCCTGCTTATTTTGAGGGCGGGTTTTTACCATGAGGTTTTCCCCTATTTCATCGGTTTATTAAGCAACACTTTTTTTTATCTTTTAGATTGTATATGGGTGACTTTTGTCCTTGTTTCCAAGGCCCACAGTTGTCCAAGTTAGGATTCAGGGGGGTTAGGATTTATATTCCTCCCTTGTCCAAACTGTCTATTATATTATATTTGCCTAAGTTAGGAGTCATTTAGTTATTATTGGGTCCACTAGTACCATTGGGTCCACTTGGCCTAATGGGGCCACATGTACCAGTCACTAGAGTGTGAAGAACATCGATAGAGGCTAATAGAAACTGACTGCACTTGCATGCATCAGTTTAGGCACCTCCTAGACCAATCCCTACATTTTAGGAGCCATTGGGAGTGCCGGCACCAACCTCCTTCAGTTGTTGGCACTTTGTAATTAGTTAAGCTTAGTTATGCTTCAGTTACATTCTGTTAGATTTCCTCCAGTTCAATTAGCGCCAGTTATGCATAGTTGCATGTGGGAAGACGCTAGTTCTCACCTACCACTACAGTTAGTCTGGTTTAGTTGAGAGACTGGATTAGACATCTGGAGTTAGCTAGTTGAACTCCGATAGTGATTTAGACACTTATAGTTAGCCATGCAGTCAAATTGAGTTGGTAGATTCGAATTCATCTCTAATAATTCGAATTCTCCTTTATGTATTACCATTGTATACTGTTGGGATGTAATGAAGTTTATACTATAATTATCTTAGCAATACTTGTCTTTTTCCTGTGAAATTTGATTTGTTCAATGTGTATTATTCATTCCTTTTCACTGCATAATAATTAAGAATCTGATTGCACTCATTTCATGAAGGTCTAATGGCACAACAATTCTAATAAGGGCTTCCTGTATCTTTCCATTTTTTTACAGCAACCATGGATCAACATGGTGTAAATAACATAGTATGCAATTAGACCATATTCAGCTATTCCCCTCTTCAACAACTGCAATGCTTTTTTATTCCTCCCCTCCTTTCAAAGAGCACACATTAGTGTTGTACAAATGGAATCATTGGGTACAAGGGCCTTTTTTAGCATTTCATCCCGTATTTTGAAAGCAATGTCCAGTTTGCCTTACTCACAAAATCCACTTATCAATTTATTATAACTAACAAGGTTGGGTGCCATTTCCATCAAGGAAATTTTGTTTAAAAACTTATTTGCTTCTTTAAACGTCTTTTCTATGTTTCTCATGCAAAACATTTGATGCAATGACTTGTTTCTCCTGCTTCTCATGTAGAGCATTTGTTTCCATGATATGTTTCTCTTGCTTTTGATATGAAGCTTTGGAAGCAATGACCTCTTTCTCCTATGATGTTATGATCTTTGTCTCCTGCCATTGATGCAAAGCATTCAATGCAATAACATGTTTCTCTTGGGATGCCACGGTCTTTATATATTGCTTATGATGTAGAGCATTGAATGCAATGATACGATTCTCATGCAGAGTGTTTGATGCATTGTTTTGATTCTCCTAATTTTCTTGTTGCATTTACTGCTTCTCTTAAAGAGTATTTGATATAGTGAACTGTTGAATTATTCGAATTACAACATCATTCTTCTCAACCCAATTAGGGTTACTAAAGATTTCTTGCACCTTAGTAAATGCTTCCATTGGTATACCTTAATTTTCCTCTCTACCATGTGTTGCCACATTAAGTAGTGCTGAAGCAGCATCCATATCCATGTCAGAGAAAATAACTTGTTCACCCATAACTCCAATACAAATCCATAAGTCTACCAAAACTACACATGGCACATGCACTGAAAGCTATGTAATTGTACAATTTTATTGAAAAAGGGAAGCATAATTCCCACCTCTGCTCTAAAGTCGTTTGGAAATCGAACTTTTGCATTCCATAAAGTGTCAATGTCATCTCAAATTAGCATCAATTTATTGGATCAATTAAGTGTTGTATTGAACATAACTCGAAACATCATCTCTTCTCTTTCCAATTTTGCATCCAAATTGATGCACTCAAGGACAACATCGCCTTGCACATGAGAGTGAATGTCAATTTCAACAACATCACAATCTTCCTGCAATTAAAAACTCTAAAGTCAATGTAGATACAGAAAATATAGTTAGATTGCAGTTTTTACCCTAAGGGACCACTGCAGCTAATCCATTACAAACATGATACTCAGTACCAAATATATTCCCAAAATAGCATAATTTGCTATCCAATAACAAACTACATGAACCCAAACAAATGCCATTTTGTAAAACTATAATATATCTTAGTTAATATTTTTTTTTTAAATTTTCACCTAGAATGATGCTCACCGTTGTTCTACTTAGACATAAAACAACACGACAAATGTGATCTTAAAATGAAAATTATTGGTCCTACAAATTTATAATTGAATTGCCAATACTTGTCTATTATACCGCACATTCTTATTCTTCTTTCTCATGGAGAACAACAACACAACCTATCCTATCATCATGCCCCAAAGGATTATGTCCATATATGCGAAAAAGGTTTGCAACCTCCTTCTCCATCAAAGTTGGAGATGATTCTAAGAATGAGATAATCAAGTGGCAACGCCCTATCAAATAGTGACCATTCTACTCCATTGTTCCTTATTGATATATATTGAATATATCTGAGTTGAGATGGTGTTGGTTTCAAAGGACATAACATTTGCAGAAGTTCCTTAGGTGCTTGTTGTGAACCATTTTTAGGGTTTTTTATTCCCCTGTGTATTGTTTTCCATAAACCAGAAGACAAGCCAACATAAATGAAAACACATGCCATCCTCCTCTTTCACAATGCAGTAGCACTATATTGTGTTTCTGATATAAGGTTAGCCAACTCTCATTTGACCTCAAGTAACGGTGGATCATTTCCAGTGAAATCAATGGACAACCCTTGTATTGCTCAGGGGTAATCCATTACATTCATATAAAACTTAGATAAAATCTCTATGATATGGATCTGCTTATCGCCTTCTCTGAAGTTGAATAGCATGAATGAAGCATCGCGAAATTGGTCTTGTAACTGTTTTACAATGTTTTCCAAAAATATCTTATAAGGCCCCTCCTCCATTAAATTTGTCGAGAAGTGGGAATCAAAGACTGCAAGGAACAAAAATGTGATCTCTCAATGAAAAACAATGCAGGGAAATAGAAGTAGGAGAATTTTAAGTTCATTGCAAGTTGCATAATTGTGATATTTTAAAGACAAACAATGAGGGGAAAATATGAGCAAGAGAACTTTTAGATTTTTAGCGCTGGAATGTGTAAAACTTTGATCTTTAAAAAACAAACAATGAAGGGAAAATATGAATAGGAGAATTTAAAGATCAGGTTGTTGTAGCTCCTTCCTGTTCTTTAGATACAAGATCAAGTTAGTCTTTCTCGTCTTAGTTACATGTATTTTTTTATTTTTCTATTTAAGAATATTAAACACTTGGTCCATGTGTTTAGTAGAGAGGATGTCATGCGACAAGTGGGAAGGCATATATGCTAGCGTGGGTGCCTTGGAGAACAACAAATTGGTAGAAGGAGGAAAGAAGAGGGAAACTTTGAGTTGGAGTTCACAGTTTATTCAGTTCATTTGCGCATAGAAGATGGTTGAGATGAACCCAATCATGATACACCTCTTGACATGATGAGGGTTTTTCTGGAGGTAGTGGGGTTCAAACTCCCGCTTGTCTTTGACATTATGTACTGTAATGTTGGCTGGCTAGGATTTGGAGTAGGAGGAGGATAGAGGGTTCCACAGTTGAGGATAATGATATGGGATCTCTTGTTTGTTACATGTCTAGAGGATATCTCCAAAAAATAAATGAAACATAATGAGTATCTAACCATGATGAATGAGTGAGAAAATTAACCCTTATATAGGTCGTTTCCTTGGGCATAGTGCATAAAGATTATTTCCACATTGTTCTTATACTTCATATTAAATAGTGTGGGGATTTGGAGTGGGAGGAGCATACAGGGTTTGATCCTAGGGTGGTCGTGTTCCACCTGAACAATTTTTTTTCATAAAAAAATGGCATAGGCATTGCCTTGGGGTTGTCCATGAGAAGGGCCTCCTTCCCAAATTTAAAGCCAAAACTTCAGAAACTTCACCAAGACGCAAAGCAGATATGTACGGGAAAAGATGGAGGTCTTAACAATGAAAATAAATAGTCTACGGTGCTAGGATGTATTAACAGTGAAAATAAATAATCCGTCATGCTGGTTCAGAGCCGAAACTTCACCCACACACAAAATACATGGTGCGAGATAAATGGTTAATTGGGAAAAAGGTGTGGTGGAAGGTGGTCGGACAAAGTGATGAAGAATCTCTGCTACAAGAGGGACACAAAGTGTCTGTTGTTTCAACACCTTCGACATAATTATATTAATATTATTAATTTAATATATTTTAAGAATGTATATATTTATTAAAAAGGCTTTATTGGTTGGTAAGAGTACGATACCGTTAGAATTGGATAGAAAATAGCCCCATATTCGTGAGCTTAGGTTGTGTTTTTCTAATGTTATATACCATTTTTTAAAAATCGATGTTATTATTTTAGTAATGTAGTTTCAAATTGATAGGGTTGTAGATTTAAGTTTTATGTTTTTTTTTTAACTCAAAAAACATAATAAACAAATATGATAATTAACCACCATGTTAAATAAGTGATTTAGTGGTCTGTGTTTGATAGCGTTGGTAATAGTGTTCAACTTTAAAATAGTGCTTGTGTCCTACAGACTTGAAAATATCAAATATATTATTTTATTTATATTGGCTACATTGACTTTCGATCATAAAATGGAATATAACCATTTAAATGAAAGATAATCATTTGCATTTTAGGATTGATCATAAACTGTGAAGCCTGGTTATCTCAATAGAAATGTGATTATATTATATTTTATAAATTTATCTATTAAAAATAGAAATAAATACAGATAAGAATTTTGTACGTGTAAACTATAAATTATATAAAGATAGAAATAATTATTGACAATAATTCTTCACGCATAAAACAAAGACACTAAATTTAAACTATCTTGCTCAAAATATATGACAACCAAATATGATAGAAATTTAAATGAAATGTGCCTACGAAAGCGATAACATTATAACTCTAATAACATCATATGGACAAATAAAAGGTTGAGCAAGTATCATAAAATATGAAAATATTTTAGTATTTGGCTAGAGATTCATTCAAAGATCTAATGCAATTATCTCTGGTTGGAGATTCATTCAAAGATCTAGTGCAGTTGTCTCTTGTTCTCTACGTTTTTTTCTCTTTGATAGAAAAATAATCACCACATGCTCATTAGTGTTGCTACAACCGTTGTAAACCCATTTTTCATAGAAAAACTTTAATGGTGTTCTCACGATAAAACATAGTATGTTGCACATGCAATAACATGAAAATGCAAGCATGCAAACACACAAAAGACAAGAAATATAAATGAAAAAATAATTATTTTGCAACCTAGTGAAACAATAAACAAAAGTAATTAACATTATTTTCCTCTATCAATTATATTGTATCACACCACGCCATTTAATTGTATGCTTCAATATACAAAATGACAAAATTTAATCTATGCAAGGGTAATTTAGATGAAGACAATGCCTTATTGGAAGACGCCCTAACTCGTAGTTTTACTAGTCGTATGCATACCATTGTGCAAAATAGCATGCTAACCATATGAAAAACACAAACCATGTTAGCATGGTGAGACAAATCAATATTTTACTTACAAACTTGCAACACCCCGTTGGATAATATTCCAAAAACTTAGAAATCATCTTCCACTAACTCATGCCTTATTGGTTCCTTGAATTATATAAATCAATGTATAAAGTATTTGAAAATAAAATATACCATAGATGAATCACCCAATCTTCTCATAATCCATAATGAATGTTCTTATCGCATTGTAAATGGTTTAACTGCTTATTTTTTATGACTTCATGGGTTGTTGATATTTCTGTTATACATTTCTAATGTTAATACAAAATCGCAATGTTGAGTTATTACCCAAATGCTTACTAAAATGTGAATTTGTGAGCAACCACACAAATTCCTTATTAGTTCCTTGAATTCTATAAATCAATGTACAAAGTATTAGAAAATAAAAGAGACAAGAAATGGATCACCAAATCTTCTCATAGTTAATAAAGAATGTTCTTCTTATCACATTGTAAATGGTTTGATTGCTTATTTTTTGTAACTTCATACGTTATTTATATTTTTGTTATATGCGTATAGTATTAATACAAAATTGTAATGCCAATTCACTACCAAATGCTTACTAAAATGTCGATTTATGAGAAACCACATAACTATTTTTTTAAGATAATGCAAACTTGTATATCTTAACTTACCATTCAAAGAGACTATTTACCATCAACTTTGTGGTCATCCAAGATTGTTAATCCAAACAAAGTTGCAATAAATTTGTGGCCATCCATAATGAGTGATAAGTCTAAATGTTATATTAACATTAAAATTCCTTGACTTAAAAATAACAATCAATCTTGTCTTTAGTTTCTAAATTAATTCCGCAATATTATACAACACACTAAATTAAAAGAAACCCACCTTATATATATTGGTTTGAGTAAAATCCCAATGTTTATGAACTGGCAATGACAAGGTTCATAACACATTTTAGCTGAGGTTTCTTCTAATTCAACTAGTCTAGTTTAATATTCTTCTTATTTTTAAACTTTCTTATTCAGCCTAAAAATATATATGCTTTTATTACAACTTAATTTGCAAGAGAGATGAATGTGAATCTCATTTCTTTTGATTGAATGTTATTTTTTACTCTAAGTTGGAATAATTCTTATAATTTTTTTTGTAAATTTCAATTTATTAATTATATTGTTTACCATTAACTTTTCTTTCGGTCTTGCTTGTTGATTCGATCAAAATTCACCCCTACCTTTTAGATCTTAAGAGGAGAGCGCAAGGCCCTTTCATTATATTAATGAAGTCGAGTCACCTCGAATTTAAATTATATGGTTGCTCCAGTTAAGTAACTTGGAATGCTTAGATCCGATAAAAGAAAGAGATAAGGCCTTTGACAGGTTATACTTGAAGGATGGGATTGATTAATAATGTACTCTTTCGGGAAACAATAATGAATATTTTAAAGGCATGCCCTCTCCCCAACCCCACCTGCCTATATTTTAAAGGGACCCCTCCTTTTGCAAAGCCAAACAACCCTTGATTCAAGCGAGCTCTTTAATATAATAGCTGCAACATGCCAAAGTTTGATAGTCAATATTAAGAGTTGGAAATAGATTTACTTAGTAGAGCGCTTAACTAAGGCCCCTTACCTCAAGCATATCCTTGCCTCCCGCAACCTTACTTTCTTTGCTTACAGTAACACTCATCAAGGATGATAATTTTTTTTTAAAGTTTATTATCTACAATGAAGGATTCACCATTACAATTGTTTCTCTATGTCTACACCATAAGGTTTAATTTGTCAATCCCTTACAATGATGGACAATTCATGAACTCACTTTTGCCAAGGGCCTAATATTTATCTTCGTCCAGTCTTTTATCCACACACGCACACACATATATAGATAGCATGAATCAACCATTCATTCCCACCCTCAATCCTTGATTTACATATAATCCTTCATATGTAAAGCACAACATATCTATACGAAGACTTGTACACTCATGACAAACTTAATATCTCACATAATGGTAGCAATAATTATTCATTATACAATAATCACAATACATTCATATAAGCAATTGATTCCATAAAAATATTACTCTTCAGCGAGTCATCATAAAATCATAATCCATTCACTACATAAGCTATTAATGCATTAGCTTAACTAATCCACCATGTAATGACACAATCTATTATCATGGATCTAATCTTTACACAATTCAAAGAACCATGATGTAATCAATTCATTGCACATTGATATAGTATACTCATCTAAATAAACCACAATGTATCAATACACTCATATTATATAATTACTTAATATGTTAATGGTATCAATAAACTCCTATTATATAATTACTTAATATGTTAATGGTATCAATAAACTCCTATTATATAATTACTTAATATGTTAATTACAAGTATATGATAAATAACCCGGTTTTACCCTCTGCTCTAAGCATTCATATATTCGTTGTGGTGTAGTCTTTTGTTATACCATATTAAGGCCATATATTAACACTTACCAATGATACATTCGTCGCAATTGTTAAGAGTAAGAAATCATATATTTACTGTACAATGACTTTATTCCATACTCCATCTCTTGTGTTAATGCGAATCTGTATGCGTTAACATTATATTTGAGGCTAAGTTTTAGAGGTAGACTCATTATCACCTCGGAAGGCAGAAGCCACATATCTAGCAGAACCCTTTGTTGTCCATTGTGGAGATCTATCGCCTTGGAACGCAGAAGCCACAGGTATTTATGGAGAGCGGGCATTTTAAATTTGAAATTTCAAAATTCAAAAAACATTGCGAGAACATTGAAGCTGACGTTACGGCGTCTCATTGATTAAGGCAGCCGAAAGATACAACACTCGTCAAGATACAATAGTCGAGGGCAAGAGCTATCCATTGAGCTGCAAAGCATTTAATGCGGCTGCAGTAGGTTTGTTGACCGTTGGATCTCGAGCAGTTCAAGATTCAACGATCGTCAAGCTTGCTACAGCTGCATTAAATGCTATGCAGCTCAATGAATAACTCTTGCCTCGAGGGCAAGGGAAATAGCTGTTGGAATTCTATGTCATTTTTTTTTGTTAACACCCGTCACCGAGAATGGGAAAACGGGGTTACGTTGGATGTTGGACGACGGTCGCTGGAGGGACCAACCTTCGGGCGAAATCGTCAAATACCAAAGAAGAGTTAAATGGATAAATGGTTCAGTGAAAGGCTTAGTTCTTTTAACGCAGAGCGCTAGAACTGCACCAAAACATATTTGTAGAACCGAGTACCACAACAGTTTGATGGAACAATAATTTTAATGCAGCATATCCTAGCAGAGATGGACAGTACAGGAGTATTGGCATAGTAACTTCAGAAACACGAAAGAGACCTGGCGGTTAGACTATGGATTTGGGATTTGCAAGGAGCAGAAACCGCCCGCAAACAAAAAAAAAACCAGTGGGCAATCGGGGGGACACTTGTAAAAAATGGATTGGTTTAAGGGACGACTAAAAAGGAACAATGTTTTCAAAATGCACTCTGGGAAATAACATAATAACTAACGACATAATTAAAATATAAAAAATTTAACTGCATGAAATCATTAATTGTATGATGAAATGTTTTTTTTTTGTTGCTCAGTAATTGTATGATGAAATGGTTTCTTTTGTTGTTCAAAGTAAGAGAGAAAATTGCATTTTTAATTTGAAATTTGAAAAGAATTGTTAAGTCGTAAATATTAAGCGGTAATGGACTATCGAACCTTAAGATAAAAGAAATGAATTATTTGGATTGCTGTAAATTTTTATTCATATGATCAAAAAACTTAGAAAAAAACGTTCCTAAGTCACCATAGTTTTGACAAGGCAGAAGGTTAGAGATGTTTGTATTGTAGGAAAGATTATGAGATTGCAATCTAATGTGGGTGTACGTAGTGCACTCTAAAAGAAAGTGACTTTCATCCTCAACGCTCGTAGTCTCACAAAGATGGCAAATCCTTTCCACCCATGGTGTTTTAGGAATTGTCGAGCCTCTTGTTTCACTATGAAGATCATGTGAGCTCGTTCTTATCTTAGCTATATTGTTTTTTTTCTTCGAACTAGTTAAAACAAAGAGATACTTTTGATCTTTCAGTTTAGGGTTAATGACCTCCTTATAGTATCTTAATTTTCTTTTAGCCTTTAAATATTTCTCGCTCAACATTTTATTTTTAAACTTATATTTGATAATATTTTTAATGTTATTGATATTTTTCAAAGTATCGTTTTTATTAATCCCCCAATGGTTTAACCAAGCCATAACATCTTTAGACCAACCTCTCTCGAGTCTAGGGGGTCTTGATCGAAATTTAAAGCAATTTTAGGAAGTATTTGGTCTCCCATGTTATTTATTATGTACTTGTATATTAGGTACCTAGTCATTGCGATGCTCTCAATGGGGGGAAGACCCACTTCTATTAGGAGAATAGAATAAAGTGTATTTCTTTTAATTTTGAGGATATGAATTATAAAATGCTTATGGATTTGTTCAATATTTCTCTGAGATTCTCTAGAGATGTTGCAACCCCAAACTTCACAACCATATGTAACACCTTTGGTTTTGAACCATTGATTTAACGTTGAAATGCTTGAAGGGTTGAACAAGTTGTATAAATTGTAAATATTAATATAAAATATAACTAGCTGAAAATGAGGTGAACGTTAAAAGAACATGGAACTTATGAATTCATGAGTGAGAAGGTAAGGGGGTTGTAGGTGGCCTAGGGGGTTAATAATATGACCCTCACCTAACTTGAACCCAAAAAGTGTCTTAACTATATTTTATTCCGTAAAACTTGATTTGTTTTAATCACTGATTATGTGCTAATTATGTTTAGTGGCATGTTAAACGAAAATTTAAGGACACATATGGGACATGAGTCTCTTGAGAAGACTACATGGAAAAAATCAGCCATGCAACTAAAAGCATGCATGCAATACAAATTGGTAAGGAAAGGAAGGATATGTTAATTGATTATGTTGGGCATTGACTGTTGTTGTCGAACCCATAACTAAATGGCCATTGAGATGGTGAACTATGCATGAACCGACCTCGATGGAATACTTGGGCATTTAGTAATAATGTGATTTTCATTGTTGTGTTGTTGGAAGGAAATCGAGGAAGGGAAATGCGTTGTTTGGCGTGGAATTGGTTGAATTCAAGACTTTAATTTGCTGAGAAGAAACCATGAAGTCTCTAAGTAATTGGTGAATGCTAAATTTTTGAAAGGAAACCTGATGGAAATTGCCTTGTTAACCTGTTATTTAATCTCTGATAAGCTTGAGTGTTTTCTTGGTGAATTCATAGTCTTTGCTCGGGGGTGGCGGCTTGTTAAGATATCGATGAGCAAGGCAACCTATGGTTGGGTGGAGCATAACACACACATGCAGTTGCTCAATTTATTAATAATATAGATAAGTTATTCATATTTTGTATCAATTTCATTACGAATTGTATGAATTTGGACTAAATGAATGATTTATAGTAATGTGCCTTGTCATTGATGTTTATGGTGAAGTTTCCATTCCTTTAAGTATTTATAAATTGAATCCTACATATCTGTGTATGCAATTTCTTATGCATGTAAAATAATGAAGAATGCATGTAAAATCTATCATTTTGGGTTAATGGCATTGTTATTAGTCCCTGCCTCCAGCTGCAGGGACTCTATGAATCGGTCTGCAGTCATTTTATTAAACCGACCTGCTTTTCAAAATATTATAAACAAAGTTTCAGTTTCTTTCTGACAATGGTGTGACATTGGCCTTTATCTTGACCAATATATAACAAGAAACCGTTATTTTATCCAATCAAAGAATTTAGGCTCTTATTTGGCCCCATATCGAGGCAAGGTAACAATTTTTTGCTTAAAACTTATGTTAATTCATACATTGCAATCTGTTTATATCAGTTTTCAAACTAATCAAACTAATGCTACGATTGTTCTTAGCATTAGTTCCATATAGTTTATGTTGCCGATTCAATTGCTAATCTTAAATTTACGTGTCTTTGTTCCTTGAACATGTGTCAAAGCACTGCATGTGTCCCTGATCTCTACCATGCACACGTACACGCCTTTCACCATATCGATAACCACATGAACTCTCTGGAGTCTGAACCATATAAATCTAAGCTACTTCCACAGTCACAGCCAATTCAAGAACAAGGCAGGCCAGGCCATGGGGACAATATTAGGAAGAATCGGTGTTGAGACACCCAAATATGAGGTTGTCTCCAAAGCCCCCGATTACGAGATCAGAGAATACTAGCCTTCAGTTGTAGCAGAGGTAACCTACAACCCATCCGAAATGAAGAGAGGCAGAGATGGAGGCTTCATGATACTCACCAGCTACATAGGCGCTATTGGGAATCCCTGCAACATCAAGCCAGAGAGCCAAACAAAAGGCGAGAAGATGTACCTGGAAGGATTCAATTAGACTGGTCAGAGCTTAAAAGGTCAAGAGGCAAATGAAGTAGATTATACTTGATATTAAGGGCTGTGGACTCCATATATGCAGCTTATTAAATTATGGAATTGATTGCACTCAACTGGTACATGTTATAGAAATAAAACCTATTGACTGGAGCATATACCTTTCTTCGAAACAGACCCTTTTTCACCGAGACCAAGAATATTGTGGTAGGATCAGTGTTTCCACTGCTTGGTATGCATTTTTCAGTATTTCTCTTCCTTCATATAAATCCACTTTGTCTATTTGTAGTATTCAAAATGCTATGCAACCGCTTAAAATGGTGACCAAATGTTATGCAGCCCGTGAAAGTGGTGACTAGTAAAAAATGATATCATGTTTATATATTTAAATAAAACATCTGGAAAATCATCTTTTTCCATTTTGTCCATTTTTCTCTAAATATCATTTTAACATATTGATGATTGCAGGTTATCTCTTTCAAATGCTATTGAATTCTATGATTCACTCACAAATTTACAAAAGCATATTGATTATTGTAGGTATTTCTATTACAAATGCTATTGAATTCTATGATTCACTCACAAGTTTACAAAAAATCCTGTTATTTCTATTATAATTTCTAGGATTGTTACATATGGTATGAGTTGAAGTCCCATTTTGATATTCAAAAGCAAGGGAAGCACCTTAGCAACTAAGTCCTTTACCTGTAGTTTCGCTTGGCAAAGACAATTTCTTTTTCATAGCGAGCTTAAAGTTCTATAGTCGGTGGGACACTGGGAGCTGAAGCAAAGGCATTTTACATAGAGGAGAAAGCAAAAGAGTCAGCGATTTGTGTTCCATGGCCAGTTCTTATATCTGAGCCTAATAAATTTAAAACTGACAATATTAACTATTTTTTCTGGAAGACGATATCACAGGTAATTCACCTGCTCCTCTGCTGCTTCCAAGTCTGTATATGATTCTAGCTAATGAAACAAGTGTTCTGCTGCCATCACTGCTGGTATCAATATAATCATGGAATGGGAACTTCAGCTTGCAATGCATATAGCAAATGACATTTTTAATAAAAAGATATGACTCAAAAATTGGTAACTCAGCAGTCTAAATAGAAGGAATTCTACAGAGGATTTCATGGTATATTTTTCTTTTAAAAACAAAAATTGTAAAAAGGTTTAATACACTTTTTAGCATTAAAATTATGATTAATGATAATTTGTTAGAATGGCGAATGTACTTTCTGCATATACTACCATAAATTCTTTGAAAGGTTACATATACCTGTAACTTGAATCATAAGGAGAGATAATAAATCTCCCAAGCTTGACGCGGCGGTTGCTTCCGGCGCCCATCGAAGGCAACATGCAAAAACTTTCTTTTGCTGGAATCTGTTCATCGCCCATAGCCTCATCCCCGGAGCATATGAAGCTATTCATCCGGCGCTGCGCATTTGTAGGGCTCGATCCTGGGCAGCTTTCCTTCCCGAGGTTTCAATGCCTTTGTCTAATTTACCCTTGCTTTTTGCTTTTCTCTGTACAAAATCCAAAAAACAATAGGATATCAAATAGCTTAAAGGGTTGATTCAGTTTTGTTTTTCACTGTACAAACCTAGAAAATAATCACATATCAAATGGCTTAGACGGTTAATTCAATCTGGTTGTTGACTCTCAACGCATGGCCTCAACAAGGGTTAATTCAATGTGGCTATTGTTGCATGAGGGTTATTCAAGCATGGCCTCAACTTTGTTGTATGCCACTTGCGAATACATGCAAGCTACTCTCCACGTGTTGCAATCGCACTTTGAAAATACTTCGTGCCAGCGCCTCATTTACTATGATTGCAATTACTGAAAGAACACAACACATAAAGGAAGCAACACGCAATGCAATGGAATAAAACACAAGGAATACCAATGCATCAAACTTGAAATTTAAACATTATATATCAGCCTTCGATGGATTCACGAGTCAAACGTTTTGTACACGTAACTATTGTACTTTTTGGAGATTACTATTTACTCAACAATTATATTAAAGCTCCAACTAACCTACTTAACAGGTAGTTATATAAAAACAGTTTTGATGGGTTGGTGTACGAGCTAGTTTTGATGGTTGTAATTTAGAAGATCAATGTTCAATTTTGGTTTGGTTGGGCCATGATTCTACTTCAAGATCGACAGAATTCTCAAGAATTTTTAGAATGCACACTTGAATATATATATGTTTTACCTGTGTTTTATGCTTTGTTCATGGAGATGCTAGTATGTTTTTTACATAATTCTTGTAAAAGAACAGCATGGGTTCCATTCCTATGATCAACGATGACGGATGGCAAGTGGGCAATCTGGCTGGTCAATAGACCATTTAGCATTGCCTTATGGTGTAGAACTTAAGGACAAGCCCCAATCACGCATCGTGGAAGAATTTTATAAAAAATCATGGCAGTTGAACCATTATTCCTGGCAACGATCTGGTGGCCGAGACTTGATTGCATGAGAATTTGTGGCAGCTGGTAGAATTTCTAGGCAAACTTTAAAACCAGCAACATGATATGAATCTCCTGGTAGAATTTCTAGGCAAACTTTAAAACCAACAACATGATATGAATCTCCTTGACGATCAATGATGCGATCATTCTCAGCACAATTTAGTCACGTCCTCAAACTGGCTCTAACATGGGCTTACCTATCACTTAATTCATGAGACCTTACGATATGTAAATGGAAGGGCGAATTGCTCTATCAGCTTTTGTTAAAAACACAAATTAATTTTGCTAGATTTTAGTTGACTACAGCTTTCACAACCATGCCATTTATCTTTATGGCTCGGCCAAGTTCACAAGCCAGACACAATCTTTGGTTCTAACATCCATTTGTTCAACATAAAAATTCCACCTTTAAGAATTGAATCGCTACGAACACCGGCACGTAATTTATAAGCACCGTGTACAATTATATTTTTCACTTCTATCTGGTGGTCCATTCTCTCGGACCCTTATCTCTTATTTTAATAAGGATCCCTTCTCTCCGATCTTTTTTATTTTATTTCTTGAATAATAAAAAACATCTCGCTTCCCGAACTTAACTGAACTTAACAACGAGAAGGGCGTCGGATCAAAGAAGGGACAAGCTACTGATCAAACAGCAACTACGTCACTCATCACACCTATTTGTTGTCGCTCACTGCAATACTCACTTCGTTTGGGTTAGTACGTCTATGAATCGGATTTCATGAGGTGTAATCATGTCTTTCTTCCGGGTTTTGCGGCAGGTGGCTTCGACAGCCATCCTTGGACATGTGGTTACNGCAGGGGGCTTCGACAGCCATCCTTGGACATGTGGTTACAACTGGGCATGCTGCTTCATCGTGGACATGCATCTGGCATGCATACAGGTCGCATGCCCTACCCAAGCCACACGGTCACTAGTTGCTTCAAGTGGTGGCCAATGGTGTAAAGGAATTGACCTGGGCCAGTTTTTGTAAGGATCTAGTGTATGGCGGAGGTCGAAGCTTTAATCCTTCATTGGGGTGATGCATGATACATAAACTAGATAAATGACAAGCAATTGTTTTATCACTGAGAAACCAAAACAAATCTGCTGCAATAATGATACATGTAAAACAATACATATAGTATAGTATACTTAAAGAAGTATTTTCTATTTAAAAAATTAATAAAAAATTTAAAGCAATTTTAATAAATATTTATATAAACTAGTAACAAGTTCTTTAAACTTCTTCGACATTACATCATAATATCCATATATGTTTCAAAACAAAATAATCTTTTATTTCCACCAAATACCATTTATTTTTCAACATATTTATAATCCATTTTATCATTTTCCATACATATAAGTTTGATAACTTATTTCTATGTTATATCTTTAACAGATATGGCTATTTGCTTCCAAACGCAACATGAAATTTTCCAGATTTATTAAACAAAAATTTAATATATTTGGTTTTGATCTTTGATATAAAAAACATAGAGATGTTTTGTAGAGCCTGCTCTCCTGTACAGAGCTCTTGAAATGAATATCTGGTTGCGTGGGTTAAACATTTCCACAAAGCCCTTGAATTCTTCACAAATGTTCAATAAGCTGTATAGATAATAGACAATGTCCATCCGCATCTGCTAGCAGCTTGTCACTGTGCATCTGCTTAATCTAAGAATTGCATCTGCTGGCAGCTTGTCAGTGTGCATCTGCTAAATCTAAGAATTTCAATTTCTAAAGGCAGGGACTTGCTGCCTTTAGCAGCTCCTCTTGTTACTATCAAGTCTCTGTATGAAAAATTACTCAGTGGAAATTATACCTCTGTGAATGCAGATTTCCTTAGAGAATCCATTTAAACCTGTTTATCCATATTGTTTCAGTAATTATTTAATTGTTGAGAAATGTCTGTCCCTGAAACGTATTTCCTTAAGTGAAAGGTATCGTAGTTAATGTTCAATAGATAATTAAGTTTTGCACATCTATTCACGAGTGTTCTCATGTATAAGTACATTCACATTATGGGTTGATGTTGTCAACAAGAATGGTGATTCAATGTAAAAAGGAAAAATTTACTGGAGTTAATCCACTAGGAATATGTTCTTCCTATGGGAAGGTATTTACTTTCTGCTAAATTAACTTAATCAGAATTTGTTTAAGTGTGGTGGAATGAACATTCCATAAATGGTTAATTATGGTTAATTTTCCAATGAAATGCTTATGGCAATTAATGTTAAAAAATGAAAGTCTTCTCCTTGTATGAGTTCTAGGATTTAAATTGTGATAGAAAACCTTAAAAAGGGGTGTTGGATAGAGTTGGACTTAAGTATGCAAATTATGAGTTCCGGTGATAGAAACCAGATGGCTAAATGGCTACCTGCCTTGCAAATGATCTAATCTCTCTAAGTTAAAGTTGTCGAAATTAAGGCAGAAATGTACATGCTTCTACTAGACCAAATGTATGCCCTAGATGGTTTCATAGATTTGGTTAAGTCCCAAATCAATTGAATTAGTTAAGGACTAAAAGTGTCCTATTTACTTTATTCTGCATGATTCACCTGAACTTTATATACCTATGATTGGTTTTATGAATGTACCAAAGAAGAAATGGATTGCCTTAAATCCATGATAGTGTGTGTCTAAAATAACTCGAAACTATTATGGTTTAGTTGTAATGTGTATTATCTCCTTATTCATACATGAATGTTCTGATAATTGAGTAGTTTATGGAAGACTTATTAAGACTTAAGACTTGTAGTATGATGGTTAGTGTTGTCTTTAAATAGACTGGGCGTAATGGACCTCTATGTATGAACAATGAATAAACATAAGAGTTTCCTGAGTATTGTTGAATGGTAGAATCAATGGAAATTATACTGTGGGAAAACATATTTCTT
Organism: Pseudotsuga menziesii; assembly: GCA_001517045.1. Lineage (NCBI taxonomy): Eukaryota > Viridiplantae > Streptophyta > Pinopsida > Pinales > Pinaceae > Pseudotsuga > Pseudotsuga menziesii. The sequence goes on from LPNX010168409.1 coordinate 89,850, forward strand.
GTAGTGAGTTGGTTAACTTTGTTTGATGGAATTGCTCAAAAGTTGATTAAGTAGGGGAAATTGTTCATAACTGAAAAGTTCATTTACCCAGTATAATATTTATGAGGTAATGTTGAATTGTTATTAGTTTCCTTACAAGGAATATCTAAACATATCTTACCTTAATGAATTGGTTTAATATATAAATGGATAGTTGTTAAATGCCTTCCATAATTATAAAAAGATTAAGAGTATGAGTATGTGTTAGTATTCAACAGACTCCAAGGCATGTGGAAACTATTGGATGTGAGGAAGTGTTGTAACGAGGTACATTACAGAATGGTAAAGTCGAGGCTACAACTCTCAAACCTTATGGGATGTAAAATAAATAATGATGTTAGCTTGCATCGGATATGACAAAACTAAAACTAAAAATATTAATGGAAAAAACTTGAAAAAGGAAAGTGTATATGTATGGTCAGGTTGAAAAATGTGTGATTGAATGTTTTTATGTCTAACAAAATTTATTAATGATACAAAGTTTGTTAGATTAATAGGTGAGCAGTGCTGTGAAGATGGTGAATAAACCCTAACTTGCCTTTTCCACTGAGCAAGTGGGGATGAGTGTCCAAAGAATAAAATTCAACAGGCGAAGAAAGAGTTGGAGGCAGAGGAATTTCTCCAAACCTTAAAATATTTGCAGGATGAAAATAAACAAATATTACATAATCTAGAACAAAATAATCAGGTGAATACACGAATGTTGCAGAATATGATACAATTGCAAAATCAGGGCCAACAAGTTCCTACCATTATGAGAGGAGAAGAAGGAGATTCTATGAGCAAAGGATTTGCTGACATATACCACCACTTTAGAAGTAGAGTAGCGAGCCATGATGGGGTAGCATTCCCATGATGAATATTGTTAAATCCATTAGAAAAGGTGGGCACCCGAAAATAGATTTGATTCAATAAGTAGAAGATATTGGAAGAGAAAATATAATGAGGACCCATTAATGGGTGAAATCAGGAAAATTAAACCGTATTATAGGAAATTTCAACTCAAAATGGGCCTCCTAAGGAAAATAATAAAATAATATTTATTAATTTTGGAGGAAGAGAAGAAAACCTACTTTTTTTTTGTTCGTATTTTCGACATATCTCCTTGTGTTTTTACTCAAATTTCGATTGGGAGAGCTCGTTGGAATTCCGCATCCAACGAGTATCCACTCGGCATACTGTTGACGGACCCCGCTACCCTAAAAACAAGAAATACCTGAAAAAGCGTGATCATTAAGTATGCCGAGTGGGTACTCGTTGGATGCGAAATTTAATTCCGCATGCAATGAGCTCTCTCGATCGAAATTTGAGTAAAAACATAGGGAGATATGTCGAAAATACGAACAAAAAAAGTAGTTTTTTATGATACCTATCCCCAAATTTATATTAAAAAAGTGTTTAAGACCTATATGGTATTTCAAATTTAAATCAATTTCATTGGCTAACACATGATGACATGGAATTTGAATGAAGGTTAAAAGGCCCATTTTGAGTTGAAATTTCCTCTAACAGGTTCCTGCTTTCGATGGAGAGACATGTTGATGTTCTCCATGGTTCCAACATTGGGAAAACATTCCACAGATCATTCTCTCAGGTGGGTTCACGACCCAAGGAGAGAATGGATTCGTTGTAGCCCTAATTAGTCATGTGTTGACTGTCAGCACCCCAAATTTTCCGAAAAATTTAAAATTTTGTAAATACAGAAAATAATCAATAATGCAGTCTGCTAACAGTTACAATTATTTATAAGTTACTTGATTAACAGATTGATTAATACATAATCTGAATTATTTACTTGGTTAAGTTTAACTTATAGAATAATTCTTTTTCTTTTCAGTTTATTGATTTGTTTTTCTTTGCAACAACAAGGTGGAACAGTCTTGGATTCCGGGGCTTACTTAGCTCTTGAGATAACGCAGAAAGTTTACCTGTCCTCAAATATTTACAGGTAAGAAAGATCCGATGTTGCCTATCAATATTCATAAAGCATGTAGATATATGTTCGTTGCAAAAATAATAGCTCGGTAAAAAATATATGTTGTTTCAATTTCAGTTGCTTCTATGAGGTAAAACAAACAGTTTATTATTCTATTTAAAGATGCCAAAGATATATATATAAAAGAGATTATGTCCTAACTGTAATTAGCGACAATCTTTATCTCTCTAGTTTATAATTTATAATTTTGTTGTAAACTAACTTCACCTAGAGTGCATAGCTTATACTGCTGTAATGTTTTCTTTAACAGTATAATACCTTATCGACTTAATAAGATTTGCATATGCGATTATTGATTACTCATCTTCTGAACTTACTTAGACAGTATCAAGATTGTATTATTAATCGATCCTGAAAAATAACTTAAGTACTTCATATAGTTAGCAGACGGCCCCAAAGGACATTAACTTTGCTGAACTGATTATGTGTAGGATTATAGACATTATCTGAGTATTTGTTACTCACCGATCTAACTTCTACGATATTAAACAATATCTACCCAATTCCTCATGTGCATGTTGCCTTTAAACTTTCCGTAATTCTGAGTTAAAGACAGCTAGGGTTATAGTTTATGGTTTCAACCTAAACTATGTCCATAAACAAATTCATGTCACAACATAATGTTGGTGACTTTTGTGATTAAAAAAATGCACAGTAGTTAATAAGATTTTATGCTATTAACCTAGATTATAAAGCTTGAGGCTTAGAGACAATTGTATCTATACTATTACAATGCTACCAATTGGTTTAATCAGTAGCGAAGAACTACAGTTCTTTTTATACATAACGTGCTTCGAATAAAATTATCCATTTTCGTTATTACGATCATCAAAAGTTTATTAACAAGCCTAAATGAAATAATAAGAAAACTATATGGCTTAGAACCATAGTTTGCAAACATAATAGTTTAAAAGGTACTCATATGGCATATCGAGGATATGATCTAGCATGAAAATTAACTTGACATGAGTAAAGTTTATAAGGTTTGTTAATTTTATTGTTGGCATAACCCTTGATAGAATTATAACCATTTTTCAATGTATACTCTATTTTGTATAAGGTGGAAGGTCGTGGCATTTGTCCACACCCACGATGAACTATTGTTAGCCTTGAATATAGTAACCATACCCTTTATAATACTATTGCTTTCAATGGTTTGCAGTATGCATCACGTGGTTGACTCTGGGTTCGTAGAACCTTGTGGAATGTTTTGTCGACCAAATGATTGAGCGAAAATCATTTGTAAAAGATAGTTTATTTGATTGCATGCAGGGACTTTGTAAGTTACCCACTGCATGGTAAATTATTTACATGCATACGTGGATTCACCGTGGCCTTTGTCATTTTCTCCGTCGTTTTTGGGCCTCCGGCCGCTCTGCTACTGCGTCTTAACCGCCATGTAAACTTTGTGTTTGGTTAGGTGTTAGCCTCCCATCGTTGCTCTTGCCTCCTGTACATCGTAAGCTTGTCCTACAAATTGGTGGAGGAGAGCGGTGACAAAGTATTCACTGCTTAAACTGTGTGTAATTGATTTTCCTTAGGGTTAATCCTTCACAGCTCGCTCGTTGAAAGGGTTATCAGACTGTAAAAATTTCTTTTTCTTTAACCCGGCAGCAGGACATTGAGAGTCGTGACCTAAAAACTCGCGGTCTGGTTTGTCTTAGGGTTTCTAGCAGAGTGAGTTCTCTAGTTTGGGAAGTGGTGACAACGCATGCTTCACTGTCTGCTTAGCTGTCGCTCCCAATCTTTGGATGTCATTGGTTGTGGTTGCGCCTGTATAGCCTCCCTCTTTCTCGTAAAAGATGAAGGGTTTGCTGATCCTTGTGTTGGTGGCGACACTCCTGTTTGTGGGTGGCTACATTACTTTGAAAACCAGGTAAAAATTACTTGCTTTTCTATTTCTTAAATTTCATTTGTAGCTCTATTAATTTTATAAATAAAAGTAATAACAATAACATGGATTGTCTCACAGGTGACAGCATCGTCCTCCTTCGCAGCCTGTGCAAAGCTTGGTCGAAATCTTGCTCACGGGTAAGCCCTAGTTATCCCATGGCAGTTCGTCCTTGTACAGTTCCTTATGGAATGTTTATGGGTTGGTCGCCGTGGCCTGCAAAAGACCCTCGTGGTTTAAGTTTTCTGGGTTAACTTGTTTCGCTGTTTAGTTTGTTTACAAACCCTTGCTACGTGCAAGGTTTTCGGCTTAGGTTGTAACTTGTAAATTTTGATTTTTGGTTTTGTGCAAAGCTTGTAAAGAATGGTGGACGGCCCGTCGAGTCATTCTCTATTAACCTTAAAATGCAAAGAGGCATCGGTCTAGAGCTTAGACTCGATTATTTTGATACTTTTATTGTAATTTTTAATACATTAGGGTTTTACCCTAACTCAGCTGTGTAAAGATGTATCTACTGTTTTTAAATTATCTTTTTATTAAAATATAATACTATAGTTTATTCTGCTATTTCTTATATCGTAAAATGGGTTATTAAGCTCGGTTAATCGAGCATGTTTATGTTCTGTTAATTATCCTATAAGCTATTACATTTTAATTTATTCTGTAAGTTATTTAAATAATAACTGTTTAGATAACTGTATGTTATATGTAGGGATATTTATGTTATCATAATTATTTTTCTCTGTCCTTATGGAATTGTAATAATTATTTTATATTTGCTAACTTCAGAAAAATAAATAATCCAATGCTTTGGATTTGTACTTATGTAACTATATTGTTACATCTTTGAAGCACATGGTTTATGCTTATCTGATATGATATTGTAATGTATTACTATATTTTATACTGTTTTATCTTGTGAGGGTTTCGACCCTGTTAATACTTTTTGTGAATGATTTGTTAATTCAAATGAATTTTAGTTTATTCATAAGTAAATATTATTTCCATAATTATTAAATTATCCTTACACTTAGTCTATTTATAAAGTGTACGGATGAGAAAATATCTTATTGTTATACCCTTATGATTTCTATGCTAAATAATTTATAAGAATCTTTCTGTATCTATATTACCCTATCTAAAATATGACATTAGAAATTATTAAGCAAATAAGGGTAATAAACAAATAACTTAATTCCTTTCTTTATAGAAATAGTAGTATTTGTTTAAATTGAATCTTTTCTTAGCAGACAGGTTAGTAACTTTAGAAATTGCAAAGGTACAGTTGGATAAGATAAGTAAATTATTTACATTATCAATCATAAATGAAATAAACCTAGCTAACATTCTTAAACCAATTAGTTTTATCACTAGAATTAAATCAAGGTTTTCTATCCTTACTTACAGTTTAGATTGTTGTAGATACAATAGTTATCCTTAATAGGAAAAGAAATGAACTACAGAGTTGAAAAAGCATTTTTACTTAACCTAATACTTAACATTCAACTGCTATCTTCTTTTCCTTTTGTTTCAATATAGATATAAGGATTACGGAGGTAAGTAATGTATAGAAGAATGATTCATCTACCAGAACATACTACTGTTAGTATAATGATATGACTTCTTTTCCTTTTTTTAATATTCTAACATACACAGTCTAGATCTAACACTACTCTATGTACAGATTAATATTTCTTCTGATAAACAATTATCTAATGAAAGAAAACATTTCAATATTCATACCAGACATTTCCATTTTATATTTACATCATACTTCCTTCATTTAAATACACTACATGTGCTAGAGTATGATCTGGATTACTCCAGATGGGGAAAAACACAGGTAGGATTTATTTTTAATCAAGAATAAATTCAGCATTAAACAACTAAGATATTTTACACTCAACAGTTTACATCATAACCTATAACATTCATCATTTGCTCACACACAGATATAAACTTTAACACAAAAATTAAAAGATAGCAGAACCTGTTCTTAAAGCTGGATGACAACAGCAATGGGGGGCCGTTCCTCCCTACAAACTCCTGGAGAGCGCTCAAACAATGACTTCTCAGGACCCCCGAGCTTGCTCTGGTCTCCTTGGATGGAACTAGGTGGAGAAATCAACAAAGTACTAGTCCTTAGACTCAATACCAACTCTGCACACAGCAGTAAGATCTCTCAGCTACAAAGCTGTACTAGATCAAGTTCCTGCAATTTACCCCTCAAAACACTTTCCTTCCAATTTCCCTTTCCCAATGAATTCCTTGAAGTACATTCACCTGAATGATTCTTCTCCTGGAATGAGCAGCCTCAGCTCTCTACATTGGGCACTTTTAATAAGATTGCCTAGGTCTTTTTGGGTTAGTTGTCATTAATTGAGCCACCTGCTCTGATCCCATTTTCTTGGGGGATCATGACCCCAAATGTAGGGAAGTTTCCACCTGCAACATAGGAAGTGTTTGAGGATGCTGCCACTTGTCTTTTGATCTCCACCTAGTTCCTTCCACCCACTTGACCAGTACAATCTTTTTAATAGCTCTCCCAAGCTGTTGTCTCCACTTCTATTTATTTAAAAATAAAATATTCAGAATTACATTCCACATCTTTTGACTCTGCTGAGTCATCAGTTTCAACTTAGCATTAAATTTAACATAATGTCTTGGAATCAAATCAAAACAAATAAAATTATTTTACAAAATTAGCGCATGTGACATTGACTATATGTATAGATGGCTTAGATGCTTAGCCTTGTCCAGTCATGTGTTGACTAGAGTGGCAGTAGGCTAGAGGTCACATTGCATCATCTTTGTGTCGGAGTGCTCCATAGCAGGAGTGATTTATTCTTATAGATTGAGATGAATTGTCTATGTTACAAGGAGATGTTATCTCCCTATATATTAGACAAAATATGATCTAATGTTGAATTTGACAAGTGGCTCTAAGAAGTGATTGGGACTTCTTAGAGTATGGTCAAATCAATATTAGAGCTCTACTGAAGAATGTGGCTGCATATGAGAAGATATCAATGAGGATAAATTTTCTATGATGAACAAATATCCCAATAAGTCAAAACAATCCATTGAAGAAGTCCCAAATAAAGTGGATGTTAAGGAAGGGGAAAATACCCCAATGAAAGGGGTATCTTGGACCTAGAAGACAAAAGTACAAGTCGACCTCAACAGTGTAAATCAAGTCAACTGAAGAATATAAATACACGTGTTCTCACACTCCATTTGTCACATTCAAGCAAGCTCATCTCTCTCAATTGGTTTACACCTCTCAAGGAGGACAAGCAAAGATAACTAAAAGGATTATTTGGGGTTATCTTATTATCTCTACCTCTCTTAGTTTTTGCTAGGGTTTAGTGTGGAAGAAGGGAACACTTTGTGTTAGGACTCAACTTGATGTTTCGTATTGTACTTGAAATTTGCATTGATTTCTTTTGAGAAATGTTTGTTGGGTTTTCTCTCGTTTGTGTTTCCAAGGGTGAAATATTTGTTTCTCTTATGTATGGTCATCTTTCAGTGATCCTTGTTTTATTTTCCGCTACAAATAAATATGCATATGCAATGAAATTTGGGATTAAATAAATGATTGAATTATTATTGTGAAATAATAATCAAGGATTTAAAATTGGATTAAAATTCAACATGGTATCATAGCAGTTTTGAATAGATGTCATTGTCAAAGATTGTTTGTGCCCTAATATGGAAAATAGAGATTCCAACTTGGATACTTCTCTCCACAGTTTGGACTTGGAATTAGCACGTTGGAACTCACCCTAGGAGGGGGCACTTATCTATGGAAGCAAATCTCACTTTCATGATTTTTTCTTTCTTTCAGTTTTGACCTAATCTCTACCGGGGTCAAGAACTAGGGATTCCAGTTTTGACCCTTTTTGACCACATATTGGGTTTGATATTAGCATATTGGAACTCACCTTATGAGGGCGCATCTATCTATGGAGGCACATTTAAGCTTTTCCAAACTTCAATTTTGACCTAGCTCCTACTAGTGTTTTTAGGTCAGATATTCATATTTTGCTAAAATGGTGTTCAGTCTCAAAGTATAAGATATGTTGGATGGTGCTTCAAATTTTAGATCTTGCAGGACTAGAATACTCTTTGTGTTGGAAGAAAATGACATCTAGGAATATGTACAGAAGGATATCTTAGAACCAGTGGATGATGGAGAGAAATCCAAACACAAGAAGAATGAAGCAAAGACAAAGATGAACCTTATAGATTATATAAAAGACCACTTGATTCCTCACATTTCCAAGTTGAGGGCTACAAAATTAATGTATGATGCCTTAGTAGGATTGTTCGAGAGAAAAACCACTAACAAAATACTAGCCTTGATAAATTAAATTTGTTGCATGAAGATGACCAACTCAAATTCAGTGGCTACTTACTTTATGAAGGTCTCCCAATTGAGATATCAACTTAAATCCATTGGAGACCTTATTGATAATGCATAACTTGTTATAGTAACTCTTAATGAACTTCCTTCCTCATGGGAATCATTTATTCAGAGTGTTTGTGGAAGAGAGGAGTTACCCAAGTTTGATTAACTATGGGATAATTGTGTTCAAGAAGATGCTAAAGTATTATAAAATAATAGCTCATAGAAACCTCAAGAATAAGAAAATCAAGCACTTGAAGCTCATACAAGAAAAGGAAATGGAAGAAGAATAAAGTTTGAAAATAAGAAAAATACAAGTGAAGGATCGACCCTAGCTCAAAGGAAGAGGGATCTTTCAAAGATAAAGTGTTACAATTGCCATAAATTTGGTCCCTTTCTTATCAGTGCACTAAAGAAAAAAGGAAGGAAAGGAAACATGCATCGACAACAAATGTTGATGAACCTTCTCTAAAGAAGGAAAAATAAGATAAGCTTGAGGAGATTGCAGATGATCCCGAAAAGAGTATTTCTTCTAGCGGACTAAAAATACAAGTACACCAATGCTAGTATCATATTTAGATGATGTCTTGTACTAAGTAATCATCATTGATCTACTTCATGAAGACAAATGGCGAAGACTTCAGCAAGTTACAGAAGTTCGGGACTTAACAAAGAAGAATATCAAGCCTTCCATATCATATGATGAAGCAAAGAAACCTCCCAGAAACTCCAATGATTTCTGGAAGGAGGCAAAAATCAAGAGGGATCCAACAAAACAAACAAATATAAGTATTTTATGTAATATGTTTTATTTTGCTTAATTTGAATTGTTGTTTTATTGATGAATATCATAACTATTTAAATTAGTACTAGTTAACTCTTATGGACAATTATGTCATGTGTTACATAATAGGTCCATTGTAAAGATTGTGGAGATGATGATCCGTGATATAGATAGTACGACATTTCTGCTCAGATTAAGTGTCCTCCCCGAATATTGGAAAGACAAGACTTATGAGGCAATGATTGTAGAAGTACATATTTGGTTATCCAACATACACCCATGTGTCAATGAAGAAAAAGATGAAGACAATAACCTTCAAGAAATCTAGAAGGTTTCATATGAATCTTGATAGTAAGGAGCGGGAGGCTCTGAAGGATGAGTGTCTATCTAGTACAATGAACATATTTTTGTCTATCAGGATGAGCCAATAGTTACAGTGGATATACCGAGAGATGGTGTAATGATAAAGAAGAAGATAGAATAGCCTCATGGTCCTTGTAGGGTGGAAGAAATCCCATAGCTCTCAATGATACTTTCAAAGAGAGAACAAAAGACATCAAAAGTTCTCATTTTCTATAGCATTGATGAGTCACATTATTGATTCCAAACCTTCTAGTGATGAGGAGGTAATAGGCCCATAGGATTGGAAGTATATCACGATGGAAGAGTATCAGTACATCATAAAGAATGATGTGTTCCAATACCTGAAGGGAAGTCAGTGATGAATTCCAAGTGGATCTACAAGATCAAACATGCGCCAACTATGATCAACATTAGAGATTATTCATAAAGGACAACTAGTTTGTAGACTCAAATGGAGTCATTCAATGTTCTTGAGAGAGAAAGAGGGTTGCCTTAGTCAACCCACTTGATGGAGATGACACAAATGAATACATAAATATCAATAAGTGCATAAGAAAATAGGTTGCTTCAATACTCAAATGCAAAGAGTGTAGAGTGTGCAGATAAAGAGATCCAGGATACTAAGATGCAGAGGGAGCAGAGTGTCCAAATGCAAAGGAATAAAAATACTCTCGCATAGAGGGAGTAGCTACAACACAACCTGTTGATGATAAAGAAGAGTTCATATAGACTCAAGTAGGCACCCAATACATAAGAATCTTAGTGTCGATTGCAAGAGGGATTCAGGCTCTGAGTTCGAGATGAGGGATCTTAGCTTGATGCATCACTTCTTGAGATTATAAGTGTGACAAAAACTAGATGAGATCTTCCTTAGACGAACCATGTACATGATTGAGATCCTGAGAGATTCAAGATGATGGACTACAAGTCCATGATTATATCTATGGAGACAAATATGAAGAATCTAAGTGGTTCCACTTCAGATTCATATTTGGTGATGTACAAGCAGTTGAATATATCCTTGATGAGATATTTTCTTTACAGCAAAGCAAGCGTTGAGGAACCTACGTCATACAATTGGATATGATATGAAATGAAGCTGCAAAAGATATATAGATTTTGACCAAGAGAAGTGCATTGGATAGAGAAAGCGTCTTGAAGCATTGTTTTAGCTTATATCAACTACTATATCTTGGATCAGCAGGTAGCATGCTTCTGTGGCACCCAATATAATGGAAGCAGAACAAATTGCAGCCATGGTGCAGAAAAGAGTAGTGAAGCTTTAGTACATATCCACATACGAGCAATTAGTTGACATTATCACCAATCTTGGTGTGATGGAGAATGCCTCTTTGAGTGAGAGGGATCGTCGATGGATATGCGGCGTCATGATGATGGCAAACAGTCATTCATGGGATATGAATGACCCAGATACCAGATGGGCAGGAAGACATTCATGAGATATGAATGACCCAAATAATATATAAGTACGCAAACATTCATATGAGATGAATGGTCAATATAGTCTTACAGATGAGCATGAATACATTCATATGAGATGAATGGCCAAAATGATCTTACAAATGAGTAGGCATACATTCATATGAGATGAATGGCCGAAATGATCCTACATATGAGCGTGTATACATTCATATGATACAAATGGATGAAATGATCTTATAGATGAGTAGGTAGACATTCATATGAGAAGAGTGGCCTAGACATTGTGACGATTCGATAAATGATTGGCAAACATTCACAAGAGATGAATGGCCTAGATACAAACATTGTGTATAAATGCAGTTGTACTACAGATATAGTTCAGTTCCAATGCATATGCAATACATATGTTGATGTAGTACAAGTGCCATACATATGTATATGTAGTACAAATGCAGTACTGAAGGACATTCTCATTAAGTTAGTGGCTTGGCATGATTTAGAATGTCTCCCTTGTTGAGAGGGTGATCCAGATTTATGCAGGAACACAACAGAATACACAAATAACCATAGAAACAAATATGCAGTGGAAATAACACTTCATTTCATTAATCAATAACTGAAACTTGTTTACATACAGAATGGAAATAAACTAGCTAGAGTGTTGGTAGCTTATCTCTAAGAAGAGATGTGGTGGTTACATGCCTCTAAACTCTGTGTTACAATGAGGCTCAAAGGCCTATATATTATTGAGAAACAATGGAAACCCTACACATCCAAAAACGTAACCCTAGGAGGTGAAACACCTTAATGTGGGCCCCGTTGGGTAACTTGGTACATCAATTTCCCGGGGTTGTAACTTTAGCATACTACCTCCGTTTAACGCGCATGATACATCGTTAGAAAGATCTGTTTAAGGAATACATCCATAAATAGAAAATATCAAGTCCAAAACGGACTAGTATTTCTCGACCATTCGATGCCAAAAAAATGTTGTTTAGAGCCTCAAAACGGCTCCAGAAGTTTAGGACCCGAAAACTGCCAAAAATAGTAAATTGTGCTACAATTAAAGAAACTAGAAAACTAAAAGAAATAGTGGTGGGGGTCCAAGAGGAATAGGTGGGTGGCCACCAATATCCTCCTGGATCATTCCTCCCCCCTTAGGAAGCAATGGTCCCCATTGCGTTGAGTTCCTCCGTGAGATGAGGAAACTTCTGTTGAACTTGGTCCCCAGTGAGCCACTTTCCCTGGTGAAGGAGTTGGCCTGCTTTGACAACTCGATATAGCTGGATCTTCTGCTGGCGGGTGTTCTTGATCTATGTGTCCATAATTCGATCAGTTGTGGATTGTTCCATGCAGTCGGGGTTTAACTCTGTTGGTGTGAGTTGTTCTGCCACGTCTGATGTGTCCAGTAGAGGTGGAAAGTAGGGCCGAAGGCGGTCCACATTGAACACTGGGCGCAGACCAAGGAATGGTGGAATAATGAGCTCAAAGGCATTGTCCCCAACAACCTTGGTGATGGTGTATGGTCCATATCGGAGTGGGCGAAGCTTGCGGTGGGGTCCAACGAGGCGCTCCTTCTGTAAATGTAGCCACACTTTGTCGCCCACCTGGAAGTTGTGTTGCACCCGATGCTGATCATGTCGCTGCTTGTACTTAGCATTGGATCTGTCCAATATGTCATGAACCTGTTGGTGAATGTGCTGAATGTGCTGAATGAAGCTGTTTGCCTTGGAAACTTCAGACTGGATATGAGATGAATCAGCCTGAGTAGCTGCAAATGGCATGGCTACGTCAATGGGACAGAGTGGCTAGAATCCCAAGCCCACCTGAAAGGGGATGTGGTTGGTTGAGCTGTGGAGGGACCGATTATAGCTGTATTGTACACAGGGGAGGATCTCATCCCATGTGCGTGGATGCTTTGAGTTGTACATGCTCAAAATGTGTACGATCATCCTATTGACGACCTCTGTCTGGCCATCAGTTTGGGGATGGAAAGATGTGGACTTTGTGAGCTTGGTGTATAGCATTAACCATAGGCTATACCGAAATGTACTAAGGAACCTGCTGTCCCGGTCTGAGATTATAGACTGTGGGATACCAAAGTGTACCCACACTCGTTCAAAGAAGAGTTTACCAGTGGCTTCTGCTGTGATATTCTTCTTGCAGGCCACCATTATGGCCATCTTTGAGAATTTGTCAACGACCACAAACACACAGTCATTTCCATGCTTAGTAGAAGGAAGGCCTAACATGTAATCCATGGAGATGGATTCCCAAGGTCGACTAGGGGTAGGCAATGAAGTATAAAGGCCTTGCTTCTTGATGGATGGTTTGGTAATGGCACAGGCAGTGCAGGATCAGATGTACTTCCCGACGTCCTGTCGAAGGTTCAGCCAATAGAAATAATTCTACAGTACTGCCACTATTTTCTCGACCCTGAAATGCCTAGCGACCTGATTGTAGTGCGCTTCCCAAATCATCTTGGCACGCTCGCTTGAAGGAACACAAAGGTGTCCCATGTGACACAGTAGTGCATCCTGGAGGTGAAATTTTGGAACTTGATTTCCCTCCAAGAGCGTTTGGTATGTGTGGCTGAATTCTAGATCGCTCTTGTAGAGAAGCGGCCAATCAGAAGTCTCGTGCCCACAAGAGTTGAGCACGATCATTATCGCCACGATTGGTGGTCAACTGAGGCAGTCTGCAACATTATTGGTGTTTCCCTTCTTGTACTTGATGTTCAAATGAAACTGTTGTAGATATGTGGACCACTTCTGATGGCGATCGTTCTATAACTTCCCTTATGTCTGCATGAACTGCAGGGGTCAGTGGTCTGTGTGGATGATCATTTCCATCCCCAAAGTGTAATGCTTCCATTGCCGACAAGCCTGTACAATGGAATACATTTCTTTATCATAAGTGGGATATTTGCAGACTGTGTCTGACAGTGTCTCACTGTGATATCCCACTGGATGCCCTTGTTGAGTAAGGACTGCCCCAATAGCATAGTTAGAGGCATCTGTCTTGATCTCAAATGGTTGTTGCAAGTCTGGTAATGTGAGCACTGGGGCGCAAAAGAGGCGATGTTTCAATTCTGCAAATGCCTTCTGCTGAGTTTCTGACCAAAAGAATTTTTCTTTCGCTCCTCCCTTGGTGACTTGACTCAAGGGCCAAGTGATATGAGAGAATTCCAACACGAACCTGTGGTAGAAATTAGCAAGGCCCAAAAAGCTGCGAAGCTCTGTTGGAGTAGTTGGGGCTGGCCAATCTCGAATGACTTGGATCTTGGTTGGATCCACATGTACCCCACAGTCATTAATAATGTATCCTAGATACTGAACCTAGGTCATACCAAAAGTGCACTTGTCCAAATTGGCACAGAACTTGTGCTGCCGCAATGTTTGGAGGACTTGTCGGATGTGGTGGAGGTGCTCTTCCCAAGTCTGGATGAAGATTAGGATGTCATCGAAGTACACTACTACAAATGAGTTGGTGAATGGTCACAAGATGTCGTCCATTAGTCTCATGAAGGTTGCAGGAGCATTCGTCAGCCCGAAAGGCATGACCAACCATTCGAAAAGGCCCTCCTTTGATTTGAAGGTAGTCTTCCACACATCGGTCGGCTCGGTCGGTACTTGGTGATACCTGGACTTTAAGTCGATCTTGCTAAAATATTTTTCCCCTTTAAGCTGGTCTAGGATGTCATCAATCCGTGGGATCGGGTACCTATTCCGGACAGTGATCTTGTTCAGCGCCTGATAGTCAATACAAAGTCTTCAAGTCCCATCCTTTTTCTGTACCAACACGATCAGGCTCCCACATGGCGATGAACTTGTCCGGATGTGACCCTTCCGCAGCAGCTCCTGAATTTGCCTCTTGATTTCATCATTCTCCAGAACAGAGCGGCGATAGATCGGTCCATTGGGCAACAGCGCACCTGGGGTCAGATTGATGGGGTGCTTGACCTGACAGTGGAGAGCCACCCCGATGGGTGAGGTGAATATGTCTCGGTACTCCTCCACGACCTTGTCCATTTGTTGTTGTCGTGCGTAGAGGCCCTGTCTGGAGCTTGTGGCCACGATCTTCTTCTTGCCCCGAGGGTAGATCATCAAGAAAACAAACTTCCCGGTTTTGGAAATGAGCTTACTGCATTGTTTTACAGTAACCAAAGAGATAGCAGTAGGGGGTGGTACCTCTGGTATCCTGTACAAATTATTTCCCAATGTAATAATAACAGTGCGAGGCCGGGACTCATACACAACATGTCGCTTCCATAAGTATGGTTGACCTAATAATACATCACAAACATCAAGAGGAGCAATATCACATAATACCTCATCGGTGAAGGGCTTGATGCTGTAGGGAAGGTGGTACTACTGGCTGACGTGAAGATCTCATCCTTGGTGAAGCCACCCGATGGTGTACGGCTGCGGGTGTGCTATGGTCGGCAAAACCAACTGCTTCACGACCTTTGCTGAAATAAGGTTCTTTTGGCTCCTACTGTCGACGATGAATTGTAGTGGGGAACCCTTTACCCACATCTGGGAGTGGAAAAGACGCTCCTCCTCCCCTGAAGCTTCTGGTTCTTCCTTTTGGATCTTCGTGGTGGCAACGGTGGCATTGCGCTCTACATCGATAATCTTCTTCCCTCCGTCATTCCCATTCTCGGGTTCAGATTCAGTGTCAGAGTATGCATCTGATTCAGAAGCCTTTATCTCAGCCACCAGTGACTGCTTAGCCTGACACTCACTTGTGTTGTGAGTGGGGCTCTTATGGAACTCGCACCACTTTCCCGCTTCCTTCTTCGGCTTTGCAGTGTTGCTCTTTGCTTGTGGATTTGGCAAGTTTCTTGAGTCGCCATGCCTTAGCTGTGTCCTTGGTTCTGCGGTTTGGGGGCACCTTTCCCTTTCTTCTGATTCGCAGATCCAAAGTCTCACTTTTTTTGTTTGAATTTTTGCTCAATTTTGGCAGCATACCGATATTCTGTACCAAGCGAGGAGATGTCGAGGAATTCCATTTCATCCTGAATGTATCTGTGCAGACAACTGCGGTACTTCAGCACCAAATGTTTCTCTGAATCTTTGATACCTAACTTGGTGCGCAGGGTATGGAATAGATTCGTCAGCTCATGCACATCTTGATCTCTTTGCCACCGCATCGTAGTCCATTGGATGTACTTGTCCTCATAGCTCCCCAGTGGATAATATTGTCCCTTTATGGCATCTCAGAAAGAATTCCAAGTGGATACGGCTGAGAACAAAGAGGGTTCCTCCTCATCCTTTCTCTCATAATAGGTTTCCCACCAGTCCTTGACATGGGGGGCGGCTTTGAGTAGAGAAAAAGTAATCTTTTCCCGGTCAGAAAAGTCATGAACCGAGAAATATCCTTCTAATAGATTCAACCATTTATCTAGGGCATCTGCATCTATTCGACCATCAAATATGGGAATGTTGAAGTTTACTTGTACCTTAAAAGGGGTTGCACCTCCAGAGTGGCTACTAGATGGAGATGTGCTGCCAGTGGGAAGTTGTTGAAGGATCTGGGCGAAGTTATCCATCATCGCGTTCCTTTGTTTTTCAAGGGCCTCCTCGAGCAACATTTTGATAGGTTCTTCTGTGCCCTCATCTTTCTTTTCGTCCCCCATGGGTGGCCGTCGGGATTTGAGAGGCTGATCTTGCAAAGGTTCAACCAGATCAAGCCCTAACTCTTTATACCCCGCCATCGTTGGGGACATGCAAAGAAGGATCGAGAAAGAGCAGATTGCTCTGATACCACTGATCCAGATTTATGCAGGAACGCAACAGAATACACAAATAACCATAGAAACAAATATGCAACGAAAATAACACTTCATTTCATTAATCAATAACTGAAACTTGTTTACATACAGAATGGAAATAAACTAGCTAGAGTGCTGGTAGCTTATCTCCGAGAAGAGATGTGGCGGCTACATGCCTTTGAAATCTATGTTACAATGAGGCTCGAAGGCCTATATATTATTGAGAAACAATGGAAACCTACACATCCAAAAACCTAACCCTAGGAGGTGAAATGCCTTAATGCGGGCCCCGTTGGGTAACTTGGTACATCAATTTCCTGGGGTCGTAACTTTAGCATACTACCTCCGTTTGATGCGCATGATACACCGTTAGAAAGATATATTAAAGGACTACATCCATAAATAGTGAAAGTTGAGTCCGAAATAGACTCATATTTGCCTGACCATTCGATGCCAAAAAAACGTCGTTTAGGGCCTCAAAATGGCTCCGGAAGTTTAGGACCCGAAAAATGCCAAAAATAGTAAATTGTGCTACAATTAAGGAAACTGGAAAACTGAAAGAAACAATGATGGGGGTCCAAGAGGAATAGGTGGGTGGCCACCAATATCCTCCTGGATCAGAGGGAGTGTTAATGTTCTCCATGGTTCCAACATCCGGAAAACATTATCCAGATCATTCTCTCACGTGGGTTCACAACCTAGGGAGAGAATGGCCCCATCGTAGCCCTAATTAGTCATGTGTATGTATAGAGGGCTCATATGCTTAGCCTTGTCTAGTCATGTGTTGACTAGAGTGGTAGTAGGATAGAGGCCACATTGCGTACTCTCTATGCATGAGTACTCAGTAGCAAGAGTGATTTATTCTTATAGAGCGAGATGACTTGTCTATGTTACAAGGAGATATTATCTCCCAATATTTTAGAGAAAGTCTAATCTAATGTTGAATTTGATAGTTTACTCTAAGAAGTGACCAATGCTCTTTTCAGTATGGTGAAATAAACATTAGATCTCTAGCGAAGAATGTGACCGCATGTGAGGATATATCAATGAGAATAACTTTTCAATGATGAATAAATATCCAAAGAAGTCAAGATAATGCATTGAAGAAGTCACAGAGAAAGTGGAAGACAAGGAAGGAAAAAATACATGGGGAACTTGGACCTAGAATACAAAAGTACAAGTCATCGTCAAGAGTGCAAATCGAGTCAACTAAAGAATATAAATAGAAGTGTTCTCACACTCCATTTCTCACATTCAAGCAAGCTCGTCTCTCTCAATTGGTCTGCACTTATCAAGGAGGATAAGTGAATATCACTTGAAGGAATATTTGGGGTTTGCTGGGGTTTCTCATGGAATAAGGTTACACTCTTGTGCTAGGACTCAACTTCATGTTTGGTACTGTACTTGAAATTTGGATTGATTTATTATGAGAAACGTTTGTTGGGTCTTCTTCTGTTTGGGTTTCCTAGGGTAAAATATTTATCTCGTGTGCATGGTTATCTTTCAACAATTCTTGTTTTATTTTCCGTTGCAAATAAATATTGATATGAAATGAAAATGTGGGATGAAATAAATGATTGAAGTATTATTGTGAAATAATAATCAAGGATTGAGAATTGGATTAAAATTCAGCAAGACATCAGGGGAAAGTGCAGAAAGGTGCCTGCTAGAAATGAAGAAACATTTGTAGTTGAATGATTACTTTGATAATCAAGAGTCTTGATTTCTATATATAATATTCAAGGAAAGGCCTACCAGTGGTGGGAATAATTGAAGCATGTGAAAAATATCAATGAAAAGCAAATTTCATAGAGGATATTCCAAAAAATATTTCAAACAAGAGTACTTGTTTGAAAAAAAAAGAAAAAAATAGTACTTGTCCCAACAATATTAAGACAAGAATATGCGGGAGTTCTTTGAACTCATACTAGGTAATATGACTATGGAAGAATATGAGAGGAGAATCCTGTAAGTGTTAAAGTATGTTGATATCATACATGATGAAAAAGTTAAAGCCGAGCGATTTCTCAGTGGATTACCAACACACTACCGGGACCAAATTAATTATGATGAGCCTCGTACTCTAAAGGAATGTATAAGGAAGGCTAAATGCATGTATAAGGCAGACATGATATGCACAAAGTTTGGAAAGGAAAACTGAAAGACAATAAGGATCAAAGGAAAAAGGTGTTTAACTCTCTTGGTGTTAAGGGTAATCAAAATAACTTCTCCAAAGAACAAATTCTTCACAGTGGATCAAATATGGTTGAGTTTACAGGACAAAGGTAGACATATCAAGTGAAATGTTGGAACTATGGAGGTGATCATTATCTTAGAAATGTCCAAAGAGAAATAATAAGGGATTAACATGTATAATGTTAAAAAATATACTACAGTAAATGATGCAGCTAGAAACATACCCCGAATTTATGCAGCTTTGGATAGTCGACAAGCATACCATCAATTGACCATGATCAAGGTTGAAGGTAAGATTCTTGATGTACCAATTTCAATTTTAATTGATTTTGGAGCCACTTAAATTTACATTAACACTAATATGATTTAAAGATGTTACTTAGTGAGTAGTAAATTATCACAGTCCAAAATGGTGCAATTAGCCACTGGTATGAAACAAAAGATCACCTCAATGATTGAGGGTTGTTGTTTTGAGATGATGGTTTTTAGACAAAGGCCTACATAGATATAATTCCTCTTGGTTCATATGATGTTTTTTTTTCTAACTCAAATGGATATGAACGGACCATGAAACCCACGTTTAGACAAGTTTTCACTTGTTAATGACTTATTATGCATGAGAAGCCACATGAAAAAATGCACCTTAGAAAGGCTCAAAGAGGACCAAGCAAACTTCCATTGAGCAGGGGATAAGAAAGAATCATGGGAAGTTTGTAATGCAGAAAATCCAAGAGCCGCTGAATATTTTCCTGTCGGACCCCATCCCATTTATCTTTAGAAGAGCAATGGATAGGAGCCAATCCTGAAAGAGCTGAAATCAGAAAGTTCTGCTAAAGGAGAAGAGGCTGTGGAATCTCCGAAAGAGACCAACCATCCCAATTCCCATTGCTATCCCAAGAGAAGATATCAGCAAGCCGGAGGAGACCTTTATTAATTAACCATGATTTGATCTCATCTAATGAGTTTAGAGAGGAAAGAGGAGGGTTTCCTAAAATATTATATTCCCATAACAAGATCCTCATCCCATTTCCAAGGATTCTATAGAGCTCATGTTGAATATGGTCAATTCCTCTTATGCACATGTTCCAGATTATTGTACCAGAAGCTGTATTTGTTGATTTTAAATTTCTCAAAGAACCTCCCTTGAGATATTTCATCTGTAGAATCTTACTTACCGGATGATTTTTAGCTACAATAACTACCAAATGATTTTTCCACCTAGAGCTAGATTTTCCAATCCAGTGCCACGAATTTGCAAACCACCTTCCGAAAGAGGTCTTTTGAGAATTTCCCAACTAACCAAGTGCATATTGTTCTAATTTCCTTTGCCACCATTCTAGAGATAGTCTTGAAGAAGTTTGGAAATATGAGTAGTGATGGATTTGGGAGCAAGAAGCAAAGAGGACTGGAATAAGGGAAGGGCTAAAAGGACCACCTTAATTAAAACCAATTTTCCAACCATTGTTAACCAATAGCCACCCCCAAGAGACTATTTTGGCTTTTATTTTACTTATAACTTCCAGCTAAAGTGAAGGAGGACTTGGTCCCAAGGTTAATGGGAGAACCAAGTAATTGATCTTGTCCCACTTATCAAATCCAGGAAAACCCAAGGAATGAGCTATTCACAGAATTGTCAGATGATCGACATTCCAACCAAATACAACACTCTTTATTTTATTGATCAAAGCTCCTGATATTAAACATAAATTTTGTAAAATTTCATTAAAGGCCCGAGCAATATTTAACGAAGCCCCTCCCATAAGAAGAGAGTCATCGGAAAAAGAGCATGATTTATAGAATCCACACCTATGGCTGCCTTAATGCCTGGAATAGAACCTGCAACCAATTCTGCTGAAATTTTTCTGCTTAAAGATTCAACCGTCAATATATAGAGGAAAGGTGACAAAGGGCACTGTTGACGGAGTCCTCTTGTGGCTTGGAAAAATTCGGAAGGTATACCATTAACAAGGGGCGCTATCCAAGGCCTATATGTGTAGGTTTTTATCAAACTAACAAATTCCCCACTAAAACCAAAAGAGAGAAGAACTTGATAGAGGAAAGAGAGCTTAAACACAGTTGAAGACATTTTTCATATCAAGCTTGATGGCCATACCTTTCTCCTTCCTTTGGAAGCTGGAATGAAGGGCTTCTTGCACTTGTATTATGTTGTCTACAAGGTGCCTACCTTTAACAAACCCCCCTAGAGAGGAGAGATTAAAATCCCCAACAAGGGCTTGAGTCTACTGGCTAAGAGTTTGGCCAAGATCTTATAAGAAGCGTTGCAGAGTGAGATAGGCCGAAATATATCAAAAGTTTCTGGATTTACCTCCTTAGGAATTAAAGCGAGGAAACTAGAATTTGTACCCTCTCCAACTTTGGTTTTTTAAGAAAGGCTAAAATCATTCGAAAAAGATCTGATTTGATAACGTGCCAAAAAAATCTGTAGAAGTGAATGGAGAAACCCTTTGGCCCAGGGGATTTATCCGGCTGCATTGCCCAAATAACGTCCACAATTTTTTTTTCTTTTGAGAATGGTTTCACTAAACTAGCGTTTAACTTTGCAGTGACTAAAGAAGGTATATTAGATAAAAATTCTGCACTCATTGCATTATTTGTGATGTCGTCCTCTATAAGAAGAAGATGAAAATGTGAATGGGAAGCCTGCTGAATTTGCGAGTTCCCTTTAACAACCTCACCATCACTTGAATAAATTTCTGAGATATGGTTTTGATAAATTCAAGCTCTGCATTGTCTATGGAAGAAGGCAGAGTTTTTATCTCCCGCAAGCAGCCAAAGACTACGAGATTTGAGACGTAGATGTTCTTCTTCCCGGCAAAAGGAAATGAAAGAATGTGTTTATGCAGATTGATCCTTCACGAAATGAGATTTAGTAATTTTCGATTCCTCCAAAGTTAACTGAATCTCTGCTAACGCATGCAAAGACTCTTTCCTGTAGCTCATAGGAGTCAATAGCGTTTTTTTTTATCCAAATTTTCAAAGCATACTTAGTTCGATTGAGTTTCTGTTCCCAAACATAGATGGGAGAACCATCAACAAATTGAGAGCAAGCTTGAGTCACAGTTTCCCAAAATCCATCTCTCTCAATCCAAAGGGGACTGAATCAGAACGGTATAGGACCCAAATATTCCTCCTCTTCAAACAACAAAGAGATAGGGTGATGATCAGAAGTTAACTTAGGCAGGATTTTGGAAGAGATTAAGACAATCCCATCTATTAAAGAAGTTTGGACCAAAAATATATCTAGACAAGCAAAAATGCTAGCATCCCCTGCTCTGTTATTGGTCCAAGTATATCGACCTTTCTTGGGTTTGAAATCCAGAAGATCACAAGCATGAATCAAAGACTCCACAAAGTCATGAAGAGGATCTTTGCCCCAAAATCCTGTTTTTTTCTCAATAGAATCTAAAACAATATTGAGATCGTTGGCCACAATAATATTGATGGGAGTGTGTGTTTCAATAAATTGTGATAGAGAATTCCAACAGTCCTTCTTCTCGACAAGATTTATAGGGAAATAAACGTTAAAGAGAGCCATGGAAGTCTTACTTGATATATGTTGAAGATCTGTATAAATCTAGTGTTGGGAAGCATACAAGGCTTTCAGAATAAACCTTTCCTCAGACCATAAGGTTGCAAGGCCCCTTGAAGTGCCCCATGCACTGACATCCATGCCATAATTCTTTTTCCACTTTGATTTGCTTAAGAATAATAACGCTTCTTCTTCAATCTTTGTCTCTTGAAGCAAGAGAATATCTGAAGATTCCATTCTCAAAAGATCTTTCACTGCTTCTGCTTTCTTGGTATTCCCAGACCCCTACAATTCCACGAGATGATCTGCATTATTTACCTGAGAAAGAGGGATTTAGGCCTCCCTTTGGGGGTCTATTCCGCTTACTTCTGCTTATAGACATCTCAATTGTAGCCTGACTACCCTGCATCTTTAATCGCTCAGCTTCTGCTTCTCTGATCTCCTTTCGAGACTTCCTACCTGCCCTTTTAGTGAATTGTTCAATAGAATCTTCTTTCGAGGAACCGGAAGAATCTACGAGCTTCTTCTTAAGAATTTATGCATAGGAGGGAGAAGATATGGCACTTGAAGGAGATTTATGAATTTCCTGAAAGGATGCATCAGCGCAAGGAATTTCAAAGAGTACAGGTCCTGATTGATTTTGAGGCTCGATATTTACTTCACCTTCATCTATGTGCACATCTGATTGCTGCACTTCACCCTCTCCGAGAGCAGGAGAATTCTGATCATCAGAGGGACATAAAACAAAAAAGGGATTTGAATAAGTGGTAACCTTTTCCACAACTTGAGGTTTAAAAGTCTTATTCTCAACAGGAATGGCTCCATTCCATGTATTTCCTCTTTTACCTTTCGTTCTAGTATCTTGTTTCGAAGTGTCTGCTTTCTAAACATGAATCCATTGTTCAACCCTCTCTTTTTCAATTACTTCTTCTGATTTTTTCTTGTAATTTCGAGCAAAGTGACCATAACCATGGCAATGGCAATACTTGAAAGGGAGCTGCTTGTAATCAAGCTCCTGAATGTGTGACCATTCAACAATGGTCAACTTGATTGCCTCAGGCATCCCAATCTCTAAATCTACTTCAACACAAATTCTTGTGCATGAATATTGCTCTTTCCTTTCTGCCCTGTCAATATACTTTCCAAGCCTATTCTCGATGGTTTCTAGAGATTATAAATTACAACAATGTAGAGGAAAATGGGGAATCCTAACATAGACAGGAACGATCGAAGGAACGTCTTGAATATGATCAAAATTAGGAGTCCACTTATTTAGATAGAGCCCCTGGGGACCCATAAAATATGGGCCATTTCGAAAAATGAGATCTTTGTCTTCAGTTGAATAAAAAACAAAGACATAGTAACCTCTCCCAACCAAATGATTGCGGATTCCTTCAGTAACCCGAGGCCTCCAATTTCGCTGGACCCAGCCATCTATTTCCTTAAGAGAAGGATAGATACCAATAAATTGCCAATAAGTCCACGTTCAGATAGATTCAGAGCGGTCCAGCAGGGTTGTTTAGCAGAAAATTCAACAGACGAAATATCTACTTTCTTCACAAATTGCTGCATAATAGGAATACCCTTCCTCTTGTCGCAGGAAGCAACTAATATTTTGAAGGCTACGATCTTTGGAGGAAGAGGAGAAGGTGGATCCCCTCCGGAGTTCATTTGAGAGCGCTCACACAACGAAAAGAAAACTCAGAATGACAAGGATAAAAAAATTTAGCCTTTCTTGCTTGAAGAATCCACAGATAACTAAAAAAACCAGAAGACAAAATACTCCCAAGCATGCAAACACTTGACCAGCTAGAATGCAGCAACAGGAATTCCCCGAAGCTCAATCCAAAAAGAATCAACAGCAAAACAAAATCAATCCACCAACACAGAGCCAACATGTAGAGGATGAAAGAGAAGTCTCACAAAAAACTCTCCAGGCCAATGAATGAAAAACACATACCCCAAAAATCCTGGAAAAGACGCTGACACTAGGGAGGATCTACTCACAACACGATCCTACAAGAAGCCAGGACCTTCAAAATACAAACTACAACCTAAGGCTCTTCTCATGATTTTTGGAGCGATGGATAAGGAAACTTCACGCTATGAACAATGAAAAAGATCTTGGCCAAGGATTGAAATGGCAGAGCCTCTGTCCAAAACTTCAACCAGATCTGCCAAAGACTCGTAGAACCAAGGCACTTGAATCCTCTGGCTCACGATTAGCAACGACTTCACACCTACAAAACAACCAGGACCTCTAAAGAGAGACAAATCCAAAGGCACTTTCAAAATCTTCTTGGAGCGCCAAAAACCAATCCAATCCTCTCCGATGACAATAGTCGTATATCCATATGATGTTTTGATTGGGATGGATTGGATGGAATCACATTTTTCCAATTTGGATTGTCACCACAAAACCATTATGTGTTTAGATCAGGGCCAGAATACAATTAAAATAAAGGGAACCATGAGGCTAATATCTGTGAGGCAAAGCTTAGCCATGAAAATGAAGAAGTGCATTAGGAAGGGTTGTTAGTTGTACTCAATCTATGCTGAAGAGTTACAAATTGATCGAGAACCATCTATACAGAGTATGCAATATTGTAGGAGTTTAAAGATGTACCAAGATTACCCCCTAAGAGAGATATCGATTTCACAATTGATTTTATACCAGGAGTTGTTCTAGTATCCAAAGCTCCTTATATAATGAGCACACCTCAATTGAAGGAATTGCATATGCATTAGAAGAACTATTGAATAATGGTTGCATATGCCCCAACGTTTCACCATGGGGAGCGTCTACCCTCTTCATGAAAAAGAAAGATGGAACCTTGAGGTTATGCATGGATTGCAAACAATTGAATAAAGCCATGATTAAGAACAAGTATCCATTACTAAGGATTAATGATCTATTCTATTAGTTACGAGGATATATATTATTCTCAAAGATCGACTTGAGATCAGGCTATCATCAAGTGCATATTAAAGACAAAGACATTAACAAAACCGATTTCAGGACAAGGTATGGGCATTATGAATATGCACTAGCCACATTTATGTGATTGATGAATGGTGTATTCAAAGAATTTTTGGATAAATTTATTGTGGCGTTCCTAGATGATATATTACTTTACTCCAAGAAAGAAGAAGAGCACGAGGAACACTTGAGAATAACTCTGCAAATTTTGAGAGAGAATCAAATGTATGCTAAGTTGAGTAAGTGCACATTTTATCAAAGATAGTTGTTATATTTGGGTCATATTATCTCAGAGGAAGGAGTGACTATGGACCTTTCCAAGATAAAATCTCTACAAGAATGGCCCACTCTTAGAAATGTGTCGGAAGTAAGGTCTTTCATGGGATTGGATGACTATTACAAGAAATTTTTTGAAGTTTTTTCTAGAATAGCAAATCCTATTACATCCTTGCAAAAGAAGGGTGTAGAATTTAATTGGACCCATAATTGTGAATCTAGTTTCAGACTTCTGAAAGAATTACTCACATGTGTACCAATATTAAAGATTACAGATTATTTAGTATGCATACATGCATCTTTGGAAGGACCAAGTGGAGTTATGATGCAAGAAGGACATGTGATTTATTATGAATAATGTAAATTAAAGGAACATAAAAAGAGGTATTCAACACATGATCTAGAGCTCTCTGCCATAGTGCACGCCTTGAAACTGTGGAGGAATTACCTCATGGGTAGCATATTTGAGTTGAAGTCAGATCATCACAGCCTAAAGTATTTGTTTGATCAACATAACTTGAATGCTCATTAAGAAAGATGAATGAAATTTCTGAGCAAATTCAATTTTTAAATTAAGCACATGAAGGGCAAGGAAAATTGAGCCGCAAACGCACTCAGTGGAAGAAATCAACTGAAGAAAATTAAAACCATCAATAATTGGAAATTTGATTTGAAGAAATATTGTTGGAATCGATGCGTACAAATGAACTTTATTTTCAAGTTAAAGCAACTTTACAAACAATCTGCGTGACAACAACATATGTGCATTATGAATTTTCAGATGATTGAATTCTGTTATTCAAAAATAAAATATATGTACTTGATAAAGATGATTTGAAGAAAACTATTAAGCATGAGATGCATAATGTTCTTTATGCAGGACATCCTAGCTACCATAAAGCTCTTACAACTATTAATAAAGAATATTATTGGTTGGGCATGAAGAAAGAGATAGCAAAGTTTATTGCCAAGTGCCTTGAAATATGCCAAAGGGTATAAATGGAGCATAAACATTCTGCAGGTCTACTTCATCCATTTCTAATTCCAGAGTGGAATGGGATGTGGCAACCATTGATTTCATCACTAAGTTATAAGAGTTAGAAGATCAAGTGGCCAAAATCAAACATAATTTGAAAGTGGCACATGATAGATAGAAAATTTATGCTGATAAAGGAAGAATGAATAGAGAATTCCATGTAGGAGACAAAGTATTCCTAAAATTCAGAGGTAAGAAAATGCCATAGAGTTTGGGCAATTGTAAGAAGATGGCATCCAAGTTTTGTGGACCATTTAAGGTACTAAGTAGAATTGGACCAATAACATATCAGTTGGCCCTACCTTCGAATATTAAAGTGCATAATGTTTTTGATGTTTCACTATTGAATAAGTATGTTTATGATGTTAATCACATACTTGATTGGTTTGTGGTACAGATAGAACCAGAGGGGGAAATTCAGGCTTAGTCAACTTGAATACTAGAATAAATAATCAAGACACTTAGGAACAGGGCCATAAGATAGGTAAAGGTCCAATGGATCCATTACGGTCCTAAAGAAGCTACTTGCGAAATGGAAGAAGCTATGTGGGTGAAGTATCTGCAGCTTTTAATATTTTGAAATGTAAATATAAAAAAATTGGTTCATATGTTTTGAACTATGAAACACCGAGGATGGTGTTAACTCTAAGGGGAGGGGAATGCAACACCCCTGGTTTTGAACTCTTGATTTAATGTTGTAAGTTCCAACACAAGGAAAATCCCCTGTAGCAGAGGTTATAGCGTAGGTTTGTAGTGTTACAGGATTGACAAAAAAAACTGCTACAACCTACGCTAATGGTAGTAGATGTTTTAACGAAGGTTATTATAGATATATCTTATAAGTAAAAAATCCCTTTGACCGAAGGTTTTACACATGTTTTTTCACTGATGAGATTTTCTGAAACACGATGCACCAATGCTGATATCACACAAATGCAATGGTGTTAAAAGATATAAAGAATCCGCACCAGTGCACTCAAATAGATCATGCACTAAAAATCACCAAATTTTGACGATTCATCGGTGCTTACATATAGATTCTATGGATCGGTGCTTAAAAACAACATAAATGCTTTGGGTGGATATTTTACGTCATATGCTCTGTAAGCTCTCAATATTTTTACACTTTAATGGCGTGGTCTATTTATTGTAGCACATTGGTGCCTAGCATCATAATACTCTCCGGTGCGTACAAACTATTAAAATATCCCAATGCATTTAAACAATGTAAACACACTGGCACAATTAATTGCAAAACAAAGTATTGGTGCGTAAAAGCTTTAAAAAATCCATGTGTATAAACAATTGAAAAGCACCATTGTGATTAATCAACAAGAAGGCACTGGTAAATACATCTAATAAGTGGAATTTTTTATTTTTTAATTTAATGGTGCATTTAATTTACATTGAAGTATCAGGGGATTTATATACACGCACTAATGCTTATAATTCATACAATCACACCGATGCGACTTATATCATCAGAAGCACCAAAAATTATTCTTTGAACAATGACTATTGAAGTTGTAGTGGAATATCTATATTATATATATTTGTTATTCCATTATTTATTAGAAATTGAAATATTTTTTTATAGTATTATTTATTTTAATTTTAATTATTATGTATGTTTGGATTAATTTCTTATATTTAACATCTATTGTAATATTTAATCATCCATACATTTAATTACCAATGTACCATTTCATAATAACATTGAAAAATGCAATAGAATAAAAAGTTTAAATTCTATTATATATCAATAAGAGGGCCTTTGTCATACAAAATAGGACAACATAGAAACAACAATAATCAAAATGTCAACATTCATGTAATTGTTACAGTTATTGGTAACTCATTGTCTTTCAATTCAGAAACTATGTCCGGTACATTATACAAAATGTCTGATTTTCATAGACAATTATTTCAAAATACACATTAGCCTGCATTAACATCAAAATAAATATGGATCATCATTCTTCGCTAGAATTGTTATCTATGCTCAACCCACTTGCATCAATTGGGTAATTTCGTCGAACCTTTTGTTGATTTGCTCGATTGTTTTCCTCTGCTTTAGGTTCCTTTTGCCAAAAAAAGTACTTAGTGTATCTACATTGTTGGGAATAATGAAAAACAAAATAGATAATATACATGAATGCAAATTGAAAAGTGGCGTACCATGGAAAGAATTGAATCATGAATGATGCATATTATTTCAAAACCAAATCTCATGCATTCTATCAACAAGTATTATGTTGGCTCCACTCCATACTTTGTTTCCTACAAGTTTTATGCTCTGTCATAAATCATAGATTTAATATAAATGATTTTTGTTGCTATATTAATTATAAAATGAGAGAAGCAAAACAACATAGATACAACTTACAAATTCCACAATTAATTTTTGATACGCCAAATTATACACACAACCCTTGCTTAACCCAATGTCAATCAATTCTTCTGATGGCTCCTCTTTGTATGTTAACATATGTTTCAAGACATCCAAGGATGACCAATAAAAACAAAAAAAAATTAATTATAAATATCACAACCACTATGAAATCTTGATTTCTTATGAGGAAATCACAAATACTCACAAATTTTGCTATCAACCCCTTTTTCCTTGTCATCTTGTCTTGTGTGTTGAATGGGTTCCATTTTGTTTTATTTTCTACAACAAAACAATTGAAAATTAATATTTAATGGTAAATTAACTAGTGAGATGTACATAATTGAAAAAATCAATGATTTCATACATTTGAAGCACGTTGTTGTTGAGAGAGATCCTCCTGTGATGCAATTATGTCCATTCCCTTGACCATATCCTTGTACACCTTTTTGGACATCCCTACTGCCACATTTCGTATATCACCTCTTTCATCCCTTGTGATTTTCATAATCTTCTTGGAAATGTAAAATGACTTTGAACTATTTTTTTGTTGATATGAAAAATAAATATAGCATAATTTAAATTATTAAAGTAATGATGTTTTGTAGTTGTTATAGATTCATATTCTACATAAACATGTTTAGGAATATTACTTTTTGAATGATTATTTTGTTGTTGTTGTATGCTTTTGCTATTGCAAGTTTGACAGGTCTCATTGACCATTGCTTTGGAAACGCCTCTTGTAGTTTACATATGACCTGATTCTTTGAATCATTAGATTGGTTTTTGTATTTTAAGTTAAAAGTACGTCTATACGCTCTTTCCACTAGATCCCTCATAGTATTATAAAATTCTTTCCCCCCTCTATTAACTTCCAACACCACTCCATACGTGCTAAGGACCAATCTATCATCATTTGCATCTTCCATAAAAAAATTTCTTATGATGACAATCATTTTTTGTTGTTGTGAGTCCCTTCATAACATTCAACATATGTGAATTAGATTACTTGAAACATAATAGTGAATATTCTTAAGTGTAATATTACTTAAAGTGGAAGAAATAATTCATTTTGACTTATTTTTTATTCACTTCATTCATCCCTCTGCATCTTTTCCATCAACATTTTATGCTCTTCTAGACTTAGATTGGTAAGCATCTTATCAAAATTCCTCATTTTTTAAAGCTATGGATGTCACCCATTAACCAATACATATTAGTTGAATTTACAAATATATTAAACAAATTAATTTAAATACACAAATTAAAAAACACTTGTCTTCTTCGTAATTCTAGATGTGCTCCCATCATGTTGACTAAAATTGTTGTTCATTGAACTCATACCATGTATTTTCTATAAATAAATAACCTCAACCATTAAATACATAATCTATTAATACATTTCACAAATAAATTATAGACTTGAAAATAGAAAGTATTTATGATATCATTGTGCTTAAAATCACAAAACGACTCGATGCGTTATGTACTACAACACACTACTATGTTAGATAGATACAAGGGCACTGTAAACGACATGAATTATTTAGAATTTCATGATGATAAAAAAGTTATGTTGTTGTCATTATCGATGTGTTATTATTATAAACACATCGGTGTGTTAATGCGAGACTATCGCACTGAAAACAAAGAAATGATTTTCCACTTTTTTGAAAATAAAATATACGGACTATCGCATTGAAAACCGAGAAATGATTTCCACTTTTTTTAGAATAAAATATTAGAACTATCGCACTAAAAAATGATTTTCCACTTTTTTGAAAATAAAATATACGGTCACGCATGTCACCTCCGATGCGCTGTTAACAAAAACACACCGGTGTGTTACAATATATAAATGCACCGAAAATGACACACACAATTTTTCACTGGAAACAAAACTTGACAAGGTCAACATGGTTAGAAATTCGACATAAGAAGTGGCCCCATCTCACCCTACACTTTCTATATATAATCACAAACATATCGAATCTAAAATCCCTATAAGGAAAATTCTTAATTGTGTAACAATAGAAGGATTTAAACCCTAACGTAAAATTTTGTAGCCACATAAAACAAAAAGGAGCTAGAAAATAAGGGTTGCAACATTGAAGGTAACCATGATTTTTTTCTTCTAAATCTAGTTAAAATATAAATAGAATAATAAGATCCGTAGTAATATTTTACATACTTGAAATTTCTACTATGCAGGTTTTTGTTTGATTCACCATACCGAACAAATTTGAATCATCAGAATAATTTAGTTGCTCCAAACTCTTTCCATGTAAGTCTCTCTTCCAAAACTCTCCCCTCCAAATTTTCAGCAAAATATTGAATTCATGTTTAGGTTTTTCACTTTTAAACACCTTTTCAATTAGTTTTCAAAATTAAAATTGTTGCCCTTTTTTCAGTTTAGGGCAAAATTAACTTGTGCGGTTTTTCTCTTCTTTCGATTTTCAACATTTTGGTGTGCTTGTTATTTATCTACATTGGTGCGTGTATAAATCAAACACACCAGGAAGTATTTAGTAAATTGTGATGCAGTGCGTTTTGAATGTGAATGCACCAGTGCGTTTAGTTTTAGATGATGTAATGGTATGAATTATTTCGTAAAATGCATTGATAAATATCCGCTATCAAATGTAGTCGATATTTTCTTCTGTAGGGGATTTTGTGAATGTTCATGTTAGGTGTTTTTGTAGTTATGGCACACCGATGCACCAAAATTATATGAATGCACCGGTGCGTGCTGATTTGATTAGACACGCCCGTGTAATTTGAAAATCTTATCGTTTGATGTGTAATATTAAAATTATATGCTCATCTAGTATTCAATCACACCAATTACAATATTTCATAGTATATATATATATATATATATATTGCTTAGACTCACCTTACTCTTACAAAATGTTGGAAGTTAGATTGTGATATAGTTCTTAAAAATATTTTAGGACTGTAGAGACATTATATATTGATTGTCGTTTTGGCTAAAATGCAAGGAGAAAAGGTTATAGTATCAAATGGGCAATTCTTTATATTCTAGCCCATTCCATCTTGTTCAAAATTTGACGAGTTTTTCCTTTCCATCTCCACTAAGTTTAGGTTTTATTTATATTTTGACTATTATTTGAATTTATGTTACTTATCTATGTGAATGTGAATATCAATTTATTATATATCGCAGGATCCCGATTCAAGTTTGAGTTCATATGCACAAGAGATTCCACCAGTTTCAAAACATTGTAAGCTCTTATCAGGAGAAAAGTACTACAAGCAATTCATAGATGAAAATGGGAAACCACTTTACACTGCCAATTGTAACATGCCATATTCAAGCCACAATCCTAGTTGATCAACAATAATTCATTGTGAGCTGGATCTCTTTTATGACACCCCGATAGTTTGTGGTTGTTCAAAATGTCAAGGGTTGAAGGAGAGCCCTTAGCACGTCACACTCACCCATTACACCAATGATAGATTATCCGATGTTGATTGTCTAATAACCCTTACTGCAGTAAAACATCAAATAGGTGATATAGAAAAGACATTAAGAACACTTTCATATGCTTGTTTTTGAAAAAGTTGGAAGCCAAAACAACTATCTCTCATCTTAAATTGATGAACCCATTTGCTTATGTTCAGTCAATTGAAAGTTTTAGTGATCCAAAGTATGACATGAATGCCTCCCAACACATTCTACTATAAGATCCAAAAAGTTGCATGAACTAATAACAAATCTGTCCAAGTACACACCAAGGTCCGTCCAATTGTTGGAGGGTAGAGATCATGTCTCCCTTCCTGTGAATTTGCAAAGTAAATATTAAAATTCTTACAACCTTGCTTTGTATGGAGTTTGGTTGTCTTCTCTACTTGTTCCTTATGTTGGAATCAAATTCTCCTTTTGTGGTAATCGTTTTATGATTTCCTAGTCTAATATAGTTGGGTTGTTTATCCTTTAACACGTACTCATTCCTCCCAAGCAATTAGTAGCACTTATGCCATTTTGCGGTCTTATCTATTGTCGATCGGATTACTTGAATATTGTTAAATACAAGCATAACATTCATGTATATTATGTGCATGAATGCTTATGTTTTTGAAAAACTTAATACGAATAACATCTTATATATAGATGGCCGTCCACGCAATCATGGGAACATTGCAGGGTTCATAAATAGTTCTAGGTGCTCTTTATTTTCTGCAAATTGTTCATTTGAGGAACACTTCAATGACAACGAGTTCTTTATGAAAAGGAAAGCATCCATATTTGTTGTTGTACATGTAATACGTAGTTTGTCTCCAGATGACGAGTTGATAATAAATTATAAATTTCATAGACCACCAAACGTTCATCAAAGACACCTTGCATTTTGATTACGTCCCCTTGGGGCATAAGACAAAAAAACATTGGTTAATTGTATTTGTTAATTTTCAATGGGATTCATGTGCTCAGTTTGAAATTTTGTTTTTGAAATTGTTTCTTTTATAGCCAAAATTGGGGGCTTTCCCTAAGCTCCTCATGTGAGTCATCATACACTGAAGGATGTTTGATCACATTGTTATCATATGTGTAATTGTCATGCCAAAATCTCACACACATATTCATAGATTGCACTACCTATACTGCTAGCTCAGATACAATGCTCTTGTTTGATTGATTGTATTTGTTAAATTTTTATGGGAATCATGTTAATGTATTGTTCAATTTTCCCATGGGGTGTATAATAGGTGGTTAATGGGTGCATTGTTAAGGCTCTCCTTGCATAAGGTCTATTTGAAAATATATTGCCCAATTCCAAATTTTTATATCTAATGTGGGAGTGATGTTATTTTATTGCTCAATCAAAATGTTTGCTTTATAAATTGTTTGAAGCTTAAGATTTTCTATTGGAAATGATTCTCGTGTTTCTGTAATATTTCTTTTGTATAACGTTGGATCAAACTATTTGCATTGTGCTTACTAATATCATTTATGTCGTGTTCAATATTTTTGAAATCGGGATTCTGATGATGAGCGACTTGTCTACCATCTTCCGTTGCACCCCAGCACAATGTTAAATCAAGAGAAGGATGATAAAAGAGCGCAACTTGGAGAGGAAGCATACCAAGCATGGTTGAATCAACCACCTATACAATTTAGACCACGTCTATACTCACTAATTAGGAATGCCTACAATATTAGTAGTTCTTCACATGTTGGCAATGGAAGCAATGAAGTATAGGTTGGTATGGATGAGTTATTACGACAAACAAGTGCCATGGATGCAATGTTGTTACATACATTCCAAGACAATGAGCCAAGGGATGACACTCATATCATTGAAGCATTCTTCAAAAGCCTTAAATCAACTTCCAACACCCCCTCTTTGGACCTAGATGGTCAAATTATACACAGTTGGGGACAACAATGTTACTATACAACTTGAAACCAATGTATGACATGTCAGATGCATGTTTATCGACACTTTTGAGGCAATTGACTATCAACTAACTTATATTTTGAGTAATCTTGTCACACAATTAACAATGAAAATGGTTATTTTATGAACGTTAAATGACATGGTACATTTATATTGCCCACTAAATGCAGGTTATTCAAAGATAAGGTACTTTCGAGTGATAATTTCTTGCCCGACAACTGCGAAGAGGCAAATCAAATGTTGAAAATGTTGGGTGTTAAGTACATATCATATCTTGCATGTCCCAATGACTATATTCTATATAGAGACGAATATGCAAGTGCAAGTACAAAGAATAAAAAAACAAAGATAAAGCACATGGTACTCCTCATAAGATATTGAGGCACATGCCTATAATCCCAAGGATTTGAAGACTCTTTCATTGCAAAGAATTAACTATACTGCAGGGATGACATGCATTGCACCAAAGTGAGGAAGGAGTTATGTGAATGCGAACAGATTCAATAAACATGAAGCATATAGAGGAAACATGGCCTGATAAATTCAAGGATGAAGTACGTAACCTTCGATTGAGCATATCCATTGATGGCGTCAACCCATTTTCCCAACCAAACACCACCTATACTGTTTGACCTGTAGTAGTGATTATTAAATTGAGCACATAGATCTGTGGACAAACACACAATTCACAATATAGATCACACAATTTACTCAGTTATTAAAGAATGAAACAGTGCAAAAATGGCTTGCAACTGTGAATGCTTTTCATTAATCAAAGAGTAATTAGATGAATAATTACAATGTAAGACAATGGCTAAATAGCCACATGTAATTTGAATCCACATGAGGAAATTCGAATTGATTAGACTCTATTGGACTGTAGGTAACTAAGACCTTGTCTAAATCATTATCAGAGGACTCAATAGTTAACTGACCTTGTCTAAACCATTATCGGAGTTCATCGGATTTCTAAAACACAACTCAGGTGCCTAATTCAGTGTTAACCGAGGCTAACTGAGTGTGGTAGGTGAGAAATGTTCCTCTCCTGCATGTAGCCATGCAAACCTAGCACTAACTGCATGTAGAGGACTAGTACTGAATGTAATTGACTCCGAACTCAGCTTGACTAGTCACTAACTGAAATCAACTGATGAAGGTTGGTGTCGGCACTCCCAGTGGCTCCTAAATTCTAGGGATTGATCTAGGAGGATCCTAAACTTATGCATGCAAGTGCAATCAGTGGCCTCAATTAGTGTTACCCACACTTTAGTAACTGGAACATGTGCCCGAATTAGGCCAAGTGGACCCAATGGTGATAGTGACTAAAAATATACTGGAAGGACTCCCGATTTAGACACGACTCCTGATTTAGACATATGACCAAATTGGAAAAGGGAGGATTAATAATCCTAACACCCCCCTTGAATGATAACTTGGACAATATGTGGGCCCTGGTAACTAAGACCACAGGTCACCCATTACATCAGGTATAGTAAAGTAACTGCTCAATACAAGGAGCTAGGGAAAAAACCACATGGGAAAAAAGCCCCCCCTCTAATTAAGCAGGTAGAATCATGATCAATCTGGTTCTTCTGTGCATAGGTATCCTGAGGCCTGGCATGTGAACCTCTCCATAATTATGTCTGGAGGAATCTTTCTCCTTGGAAGAAGAATGATATGCTCAACTAAATAAGAAATATAGACAGCTGCTAGATGAAGACTGGACCCATGTTGAGCAACTGAAATCAACTGATAAGTGAGAACAGGTTCTTGAGGATCCAAACCATGTGAGGAACACTCAATAAATTGATATGTTGCAGCCATGAACAATAAACCATGAGTGGTAACAACAACACCAAGTGTTAGGAGCAAGTGTCTAGGCGGATGCAGAAAATCTTCCTCTTTACCAGTTCTGTGAGGAGATGAGCATGTGACCAAAAGTAGAGAAGCCCTGGGACTATGGAGAGTGAATGCTTGAGCTCCATAATCTGATATAGATTTATAAATAGCTAATGAATCACATAATAAAATATCAGCAACCTTATAAGAGGAAACTAACACCAAATCCTCAGCAGCAATTTTGAGGAAGAATTGCGGTACTTGATTTTTCACACCAAAATTGGTGAGAGCAGCTACAAGCATGACTGAAAGCTCTTGGATTTTAAAATTTGAACCAAATAGTATTAGATCAAAAATTAAATCAGATCTAAATGGGTTCATATCAGATCCAAAAATGTGAAATGAAATCAAATCCCCAGTAGCAGTTTTGAAGGAGACTTGCGGTACTTGTTTCTTCGCAAAATTAATGAGAACAACTACAAGCAGTACTAAAAGCTTATGAACCTAAAATATTGAACCAAGAAATATCAGATCATATATAAATAAGATCATGTAAGATCCAATAAGGTTCATATCAGATCCAAGAGGATGGTCCACCGAGACGGTAGATGCACAATTTTCTTCTTCTTCAACATTCTGAATTTTGGTGCATGCAATCCTGTGGGAATTTGCTGGAAGATCTAGATCATGGGGAGAAAATGGATCACTCTGGTAATCTGATATTTCTTCCAAAATATGCAAGGTATTACATATTTTCACACCAGCACCAACATTAGAGGGAGAAAAAACAATTTTCTCTTCACTTTCGGAAGCAATTACTGGTAAATTTTGCACAGAATTCAAAGGAAAATCATTGGAGGAGGACTTTGCTTCTTTTTTATCTTGAACAAATTCAGGATAGAGAGTAGAGGCTGAGAATTTTGGATCAGGAACTCTTATGGTGCTGAATGTGCTCTCCAAAGTGCTATTATGATCCTCATCAATCTTTCCAAAGGTTATGTCCAATCTTGTCCAGAGTTCCTTTGGGTCTTCAATAGATCTACTAAGGTAGCGCAAGCTAGGAGAAAGAGCCAGTGTCATTGTTCCAAAATCTGCACCACATTCATTCATCCAGTAATTCTCACTAAAACACTCTTCACCAAGTCCAATAGACACCCCATAGAGACCTCGTCTCATCAGAGATGCAATCATCTTTTTCTTCCATTCTGAATAGTTTGTGAATAGGGTAAGAAGATGAACTGATGAATCCATTCGAAGTTGTACCTGCAATTACACAAAAAGACTGAGTAAGGTCAGACAGCCTGCACATTTCAGGGTTTCATCACACCCAGCATAATTGATCAAGCAAGCTTGATCAACAATTCCTTAACTTGGGTTATTAAGTGGTAAACCTTCAGCTTCTGGTGCAGAGTTGGAAGGACCAATTTTGCTCAAAAATGATCCAATAGGAGATATGGGGAGGAGAAGTTCCT
The DNA here is from genome assembly GCA_001517045.1 of Pseudotsuga menziesii. NCBI lineage: Eukaryota > Viridiplantae > Streptophyta > Pinopsida > Pinales > Pinaceae > Pseudotsuga > Pseudotsuga menziesii. The sequence continues at coordinate 127,711 of LPNX010168409.1, forward strand.
TGTCCACCAAGGATCTGATACCATATTAAATTGAGCACATAGATATGTGGACAAACACACAATTCACAAGATAGATCACACAATATACTCAGTTATTGAAGAATGAAACAGTGCAAAAATGGCTTGCAATTGTGAATGCTTTTCATTAATCAAAGAGTAATTAGATGAATAATTAGGCTCCTAAACTGATGCATGCAAGTGCAATCGACAGGTAGTAGGCCTCAATTAGTGTTCCCCACACTTTAGTAACTGGAACATGTGCCCCAATTAGGCCAAGTGGACCCAATGGTGCTAGTGACTAAAAGTAGACTGGAAGGACTCCCGATTTAGACATATGACCAAATTGATCAAGGGAGGATTAATAATCCTAATAGTGATTACCAACAATACCCCTCCATGGTTCTCCGTGAAGAATGAACATCTTATGTTGGCTTTTATAGCTATGGTAGGAGATAAGTGAAGAATATGGATGCTTACCTATAACCATTGATTGATGAGTTGAAGGAATTATGGGAAGGGATATAGGTATCTGATGTATCAAGACCCAACCCATTAAACATAAGTTTTATATTGTATGGCATATGTGCATACACCACACATGATTATCTGGAATTAGGAGTTCGCTTAGGTAAATATGTTTGATTTGTTTATATTCAAAGCAATATTTTTGGCATATTTAATTCAGTACGACTATCTTGATCTTCAACACTAACTGCATGCTTTGTATACCACCAGCATAGATCCAAATCCTAGGCTCTATCAAGCACCGAGAGGGATCAAATCTCTCGAGGTGAAAACCTCTTATTAAGTATTGCACTCAAGGAGCTATTGATTTGATTTAAACCAAAAGACACATCTTTTTATTTAAGGTTGACATATAATATTTTTATTATTAATATTTAATATTATTTATGGTTGACATATAATATTTTTATTATTAATATTTAATATTATTTATGGCCGACATATAATATTTTTTACTATTTTTTATTTTGTTAAGAACGAACTTTACAACATCTCCCCCATACATGGTTTTTAAACCATGTGCAAAACCCTCCTAAAACCATGGGTTGTTTACGAGGGCTTGCACATGGTCTTAAAACGATCTTCAAGGCCCTCATAAATCATGTACAATAAAACCATGGGTTGTTTAGGAGGCCTTTCACCTTTCACATGGTTTTAAAACCATTTGCAAGGCGCTCCAAAACCGTGTACAATAAAACCATGGGTTATTTAGGACAAGGCCATCATTTTTTTTGTGGATAATTCAATTTTTCATTTTTAATTATTTTTTTAGGTAGGAACTTTACAACATATCCCCCATATTGTGTTGTTTTTATGACCGACATTTTTTTGGCGGATAATTAAATTTTTTATTTTTTATTGTTTTGTTAGGTAGGAACATTACGACATCTCCCCCATATTAGGTTGTTTTTGTGGCCGACATTTATTTTGGCGGATCGTTAAAATTTTAATTTTTATTATTTTGTTAGTAACAAACGTTACAGCATAATATGGACAAACGTTACAAGAACTTCCACATAACGTTACAAGATCTCCCTCATACTGGGCTATAGAGTGCCTCTCGGCGCAATAACATCGCAAGTCTTGTAACAAAAAAATATCATGTATGTAAATGTTGTGGACCTTCTATAAAGGATAGGTGGTCTAAATACCTACGAGTCCAGTGTGCAAATTCTCTAGGGTATTGCTCCCAGAAAACCACCCTTATAGATGTTGAACACAATGGCCACACTTAGAGGGGCGTGAATCAATGTGTGAACATTTTAAACCTTTTTCTACTTTTATCAATCAATAAGAGTATATCAATAATCATATTCATCATGAGTCAGACGCACAATAATCACATCATAAAGAGACACAAGAATACATGTAAGGTAAACTTTATTTATTTGCAATGGATTACTTCAATCTTCACAATTACAATCAACACCAAATGATAAGAAGAGCACCAACCCTTATGACAGGACCCAGTCTGGTTTTCTTAGCTCCAACTAAGAAAGGGTGAGGAGTCCAATCCTCAACTACAAGACTCAACTTGCATCACTATCATCAACCGTTTCTTATCAGCCTCTGCTCATCAACCCTTAACTTGTCCTTTGCTATCAAGACTAAAATTTTCATGTGCTATTATGTTAATTCAACTTGTCATTAACATCTCTGTCTGATATACTTGTGTCACTTTCACATGTCCAAACAACTGTCACCTCAATCAACTGATATCATCCTCCTCAAGCAACTAGCCTATACACATCATGCCAAGTCATTTTAAGTATTTTCCCAAACATCTAAGGAATCTTCCCATATAAGTGTTGTCGTTGTCTTCCTGACTCGATGGCAGTGCTTCCAAATTATTGTATGCACAAATTGAGTAACACATTTACATGATTTGAATTCTTCTCTCTGTGCTGCTATTATATGTCTTCAAGAGATGCCACTTCTTTAATAACCATCAAAAGGATCACTTCACCAACCATCTGTGACTGAGTTTGGAATTTATCATTTGGATGAATTTATCTCTGCATAGTACAACTACAGTGGATATCCAAGGTTATATTTTGATTACTATAGGACACTTAACTTCACCCTTTAACAACTGCTGTAGAGATGAATGTATTATGTAACTTCATATTCCTTAATAACTGTGCAACTTCAGATGGAAACCTCATATTAAGCTTATATTTGCGAAAATAATTTCAGGCTGCTACTTTACACCTCCAGACTTGAAATCACCCTTTATGAGCTTTAGTTATCAGACTTTATCCTTGATGAGGACTAACCAACTTCAACATGTTGGACTGTGCAACTTTGGAGGCCAAATCATTGAGTTTAGATCAACCAAAACAATTATGTGCCTTCACATGATTTGACTTTGTTTCTATGGAATCCCCACACACATGCTTCTTTATCTCTACGGTTGTACATCTTCATAGCATTGAACTCAGAGCTAAATCAGAAACTTGATCTACAACACTTGCCAAGAAAATTCTATAGCTACATGCACTTCATACTACAGCTGCCCCGGTCTGCTGTTACTTACCCAAAAATCAAAGGTGATAAAAAAAACTTGGTCTCCTATCTGTCTGTCTCAGTCTTCAAATAATCCATGAAATATGCCTCCGAGAGAACCGAATATTAGAGCTCAATCATGCCTTTTTTTTCATGTGTATAAATGAGAACAATGATTGGGTATTTATACACATTTTCCATTATATTTTTGAGCCGACCTGCCATGATAAAAGTTTTTATTTTTATTTTTAATACAAAATCCTCTTAATGGGGTCAACCTCAACATTTCAATTTGATCTTAAAGTTTGTTGCAAGGTTTCACATACATTTTAATGTGGTCATTTGATTTTCCTTGAAATGTAAAATACTTGAGAAGGGCTGCCACTTCATGCATATCCATGATCATCATGAGTTCCAATAACATGTGTAACAAGAAACCAAATGTATTCAAGGTATATCCATGTGCTCCAACTCCATTAACATCTCAAAATCCATCTTACCACAAGAAGAATCATACATTATCATCAATAAGCTAGGGTGACCTCCACATCGTCAAAACCAAGGTTGTAGCAAGCCATAAGGGCTTCATCAAGGACCAAGGACCCCATCATCAAGGTGCCATCTACACGAGCTTTAAGAAATCAAGCCCATCATCACCAAGCCCACCCTTAATCATCATCAACAAGCAACCAAGTGTGTCCAAGTTTCCAAGTGCTATCATGCCACCATATATGTGGGTGCCAAGCCTTTCTCATGTCCTAGGACCATCTCCAAGAGTTCCAAGACTCCATCAAATCCACCAATAACCATAGAATGGGCCATTTGACCCATTTGGTGTTCCAAAGGATTCTTTACCATGACAAGAGGCCCTCCAAGGGTCAAGATCCATCATGCCACCTCCTGTGGGGTTTCCAAGCATTCTCCTAGGGTACCATGACCCCATAAAAGAATAAATGACAACATAATGGATCATTAATGCTTCTGCAACCCATCAAGGGCTTCTCCATCATCCACAAAGGTTTCAACACCATAACCAAGATCTTCATCAACATCAGCAGGGTCTTCAGCATCATCAACAAGGTGGTGGATCCAAGATCCAACCTTGTGGGTTCAAGGACCTTGTCATTCTCAACAAGGTGCTTCAAAGCACAACTTATCTATGTATGGGATTCATACTGTAAGAGAGACTTGGTGGCATCAATGACAATTAAATCAACAATAGAAGACTAGCAATTGCTTTCAATGGTAAACCACACATAACCCAAATGCCTGAAATAATGACACCGACTGACCGACGTAGGGAATATGACAAAGAGAAGGAGAAGGAAATTGCAGAGATGTTTGGTTCAAATGGGGAACCTATGTTCGATGATCCTAAATTATTTGACACGTATGTTGAGAAAATGCCCAAAGGGATGAAAAAGAAATTGATATTTCATGAGCTCCAATATTAGGAGCACCTTAAGATTATCCACTTACTAGATCCCATGCATATATTTAAAAATGTTTCATGTTATTTGTGGATTCACATATCATAAAGAAAATCACAAGTTGTCTTCAAGGAGAGATATTATTTCTTCAAATATTAAAAAGAAGCATTGGCCAAGACAATAAAATAGAGGAGAGGATGACCCCTCTTTTCATTTAAAAAAGGCGATGTCCCATGAATTTTGAAGAAAGAAGATCTTAATTTGGAAAAGGAAGTTATAGTGGGTGTGAAGGTGCCTTCTTTATATGGGTCTACTCTATGACTATGCTTCACTACAGTCGAAAATTTGTTGGGTTTGAAATCACATGGCCATCTCAACCTTCTAAGGGTACGTATAATGCCAAAAAACTGTTTTATTTTATTTTATTTTTTATTTATATATTTTACCGCACAAATTAAAATGCAATTAATTGTTTATGTTTACTTTTTAGTGTCATTATTCGTTGTTCGTGTGTAAAATTGAACACAAAGATATATGGACCAACACACAACTCACAAGAAAGATCACACAATTTTACTCAGAAATTGAAGAATGAAACAGTGCAAAAATGGCTGCAACTGTGAAAGCTTTCATTAATCAAAAGTAATTAGATAATTAATTACAATGGATAAATAGCCACATGCAATTCGAATCCATGTGAGGAAATTCGAATTGATTGGACTCTACTTGACTGAATGGTTGACTGAACTTGTCTAAATCATTATCGGAGTTCATCAGAGTTCAAAATCCAAACTCAAGTGTCTAATTTAGTGTTGACTAGTCTAACTGACTGAGGTAGGTGAGTAAATGCGCCTCACCTACATGCAACCATGCAATCCTAGCACTAACTGAATAGAACTGAGTGTAGGGAACTAGAATTGAATGTAACTGACTCATAACTGAGCTTGACTAGTCACCAACTGAACTCAACTGATGGATGTTGGTATCGACACTCCCAGTGGCTCTTAATTTGTAGGGACTGATCTAGGAGGATCCTAAACTGATGCATGCAAGTGCAATAAGTGGCGGCTGGCCTCAATTAGTGTTCCCCACACTTTAGTAACTGGTGCATGTGCCCCAATTAGGCCAAGTGGACCCAATGGTGCTAGTGACTAAAAATAGACTAAAAGGACTTCCGATTTAGACATGACTCCTAATTTAGACATAATGACCAAATTGGACTAGGGAGGATTAATAATCCTAACACCCCCCCTGAATGATAACTTGGACAATTTGTTGGCCCTGGTAAATAGGACCATAGGTCACCCATTACAGCAAGTAAAGTAAAGTAACTGCTCAACATAAGGAGCTAGGGAAAAAACAACATGGGAAAAAATCTCCCCCCTCTAACTAAGCAGATAGAATCAGGATTCAAGTTTGAAAAACTTGAAAATGTGTTGCTGCAATCTCTGTGATGTAGTGGAGAAACATGCATGATGTTCTGTGCACAGGTATCCTAGGACCTGACATGCAGACTTCTCCATCTTATCCCAAAATGATGATGGAAGGAAGGAGGAATGTAACCTTTGCCTTTTGCTTGATGAAAAGGTGTATGATCCACTCTATTCTTCTGAATGTAGTGAGACTGAGCCCTTTCCATGTAGCATCTTACAGGGAGTCTATTGCATCTCTTTGAAAGAGGTAAGATTGCATGACATAGCGCAAGGGCCTTTCCCTTCTAAGTGTCAGATGGATTTGAAGTCATCTTCCTAGCTTCCAGTTTGGAAGGAGGGACTAGATCTGGATCTGAATCACCCTGAATCTCAATCTCATAAACTAATACAGGTGAATCTGCAATACTAGTGGAAATTGCAAAAGAAGTAGATGAATTTTTTTTACCTTCCCTAGCAAGTGGCTGCTGAGAGTGCATTGGTTCTGAAAATGGCATGAAGTGTGAGAACTCATATGCCTTGGAGGCATGATTTGCAGCACCCTTCGCTATGATGTTCCCAGTATATATCTCTGTGATCTCCATTGACTCAGGAGCAAATATGAATCGCTTTGAAGAGCTAGTATGAGTCATCTAGTATACAAATAATAGGTTTGCAGCTAGGGAGGGAACATAAAGCACATCTTTGAACTTTCCATGTTCAAGCTTGATAGAGCCCTTCCCTTTGGCTTGAACTTTACTATTATTTCCCATTTGAATACTAGGACCATCAAAAGACTGCAAGGAAGAGAAGGAAGAGAATGATTATCTGGATGCAACCATATGATTGGAGGCTCCAGAATCAATGAGGAAGGCATGTGATGTGGAGCAGCTAGCCTTTTGTGCATGGCATGTCTCTTCATGTTCTTCAGTTTCTTCCCTATGGTCAGCCTTCCTTGCGCTAGGAGGTACAATAATGTTATGCTTCTTCAGAAGAAGATCCATCTCATCAATTTTTCTGCTCATAGGTGCTTTCTGGATGAAATCCCCTTCAATAGTAAGAACATAGTGTCTTTCCTTTGCCATTCTTATTGCTTCTCTTTGAACGTGAAGGATCATTTGACTGCTCTTTCTCTACAGGAGAATCATCCTTTTGCTTCCCTTTATCATTCGCTACCTTAGGTCCTCCTGCAACCAGTGCTTGATCTCTGGAAGATCGAATGATCCCTATTTGGATCAACTTGTCATGCTCCTGAGTGAGAGATTCAATGAAGGAGTTAAGAGTAGGAATATTCCAGTTTGGAGTAGAGAGCTTCATAGAATGAAATGTTGATACAAAGACTGAATAGTCTACACCATGTTTGGAGAGAATGATAAGGATGAGTTGATCATCCTCCTTCTCAACCTTGCATAGCTTCAATTGGAACACTAGATGCTTGAATTTTGGGAAGAAGTCATTTAGTCTTTTGAAATTGGCTGGACGGAGAGAGATCAGCTCATTCTCTAGCTAATAGATCCTCAGATCATCATGCTTGTCAAATAAGGAGGCAATTTTATCCCAAAACTCCTTGGGAGTCTTCAATCCATTGATGTGGACGAGAAGGTCTTGAGATATTGAGAGGCACAAGCATCCATAAGCTTCATCAAGCCTATTCCAATACTTTTCTTTGTCAACACAATGAATTGGCTCTTTCTCTTTCTCCATTGTGAGTCTGAAGAGTATTTTGGAGCATAGCTGCATCTCCATGTCCTCCTTCCACTGGTGGTAGTTGAAAGGAGTGAGAAGGTCCATTGGAGGAGCCATTTAGAATGCAAAGAATAGGACTGAGCTACTGTAGCGAATGGAGTGAAGGAGATTGAGCTGCTTGTAGAGAACGCAGTGAAGGAGACTGATAAACCCGTAAATCACACAATCAAATAGACAAAACAAGGTTGACAGTTTGCACTTTTGGAATTTCCTTCACACCTAGCATAGTTGATCAAGTAAGCTTGATCAACAATTCCTTACCTTGGGATATTAAGTGGTAAATTCTCCGCTTCTGGTGCAGTACTGGAAGGAGCAATTTTTCTAAAAAAAAAATGGATCCAAGTATGAATCTGTAGTAGGAGAAGTGCCTTGTCTTGTTGAGGCTGTGATACCATGTAAAATTGATCACAAAGATCTATGGACCAACACACAACTCACAAGAAAGATCACACAATTTTACTCATAAATTGAAGAATGAAACAGTGCAAAAATGGCTGCAACTGTGAAAGATTTCATTAATCAAAAGTAATTAGATAATTAATTACAATGAAGTACAATGGATAAATATCCGCATGCAACTCGAATCCATGCGAGAAAATTTGAATTGATTGGACTCTACTTGACTGAATGGTTAACTGACCTTGTCTAAATCATTATTGGAGTTCATTAGATCGTTCAAAATCCAAACTCAAGTGTCTAATTCAGTGTCGACTAGTCTAACTGACAAAGGTAGGTGAGTAAATGCACCTCACCTGCTTGCAGCCATGCAATCCTAGTGCTAACTAAATAAAACTAAGTGTAGGGAACTAGAACTGAATGTAACTGACTCCTAACTGAGCTTGACTAGTCACCAACTGAACTCAACTGATGGAGGTTGGTATCGACACTCCCAGTGGTTCCTAATTTGTAGGGATTGATCTAGGAGGCTCCTAAACTGATGCATGCAAGTGCAAGTAGTGGAAGCTAGCCTCAATTAGTGTTCCCCACACTTTAGTAACTGGTGCATGTGCCCCAATTAGGCCAAGGGGACCCAATGGTGCTAGTGACTAAAAATAGACTGAAATGACTCTCGATTTAGACATGACTCCTGATTTAGCCATAATGACCAAATTAGACAAGGGAGGATTAATAATCCTAACATCGTGCATGGGTGTGTGAACCAAAAATTTCCCGAGGACCTATGGTGTGCCATATCTATAATATATGCATTGTACGATGGATGACATCAAAGGAGATTTACATTGCTAGCATTCCCCGGTGGCATCAAGAGATAACTGAGATTGTTTGTATGTTTGAGTAGGAACTTCCAACGAGTTTAATGGACTTGCAAGTTCATATTATAATTCACGTGGTCGATGAAGTTGAATTAGTTGGGGTGGTATCATGTCATTGGATGTTCTTCTTGGAAAGGTACATGAAAAATTGAAGGGATTTGTTCGACAAAGGGAAAAACCCAAGGGGTCTATAACAACGGGGTACATAGTATATGAGTCGTTCTATTATGTTAGTGAGCACATCAAGCAAATCGAGCACACAACAGGTGCAATGATTTGGGATGATGAAGGTGATGAGGACAAAAGGGAAGAAGAGGTATTAGAAACGAACAAAAAAATGTGCATGATAAAGAGTAAGTCACTTATCTTTTGATCTTCACATTCACACATAGTAACTGTTCAAAACAAAATTCAAAATCTATATTTGATCCCATACGTAGTGAATGTGGTTTTGTTTCCATGAATACAACAATGGATTTAGAAATTGATACAATGAATAAATTGTTATTTACAATGCGAAGGCAACACAAACGTGGGTCTCATTGTTTTAAGAGAAGAGGAGGAAATGGGACATTGACATACAAGAATTCAGGTGGTTACATGGTAGAAGGATGCCTTTTCCATATCATTTAAAAGAAAATATGCCAATGATCTGTCCCAATAGTTGGGTTGCAGACCAAGTCAGAGAGAAATATGGTGCATCCGGTCATTACCTGCCTAAAGAGGAGGATGCACTAAACCTTTGGCTCAAGTGTAACAACTTGGTAATAATCTCTTTCTGTACATTTCTAACTTAATAATTCAAATTTGAACTATAACATCAATGTTTATTAAATTAATGGTTGGGTTATTATACATATGACACCATCATTTGTTAACCTTTTTTACAGGTGCATTTGTTCCCATCTATGTGGGCTTATGGACATCATTTTCTCACTAACAATGCTAATGATGGACACCTTACACAAGACTGCAGAGTGGAAGTCGAGTTCGACCAATCTAGTAGTGCTAGTCACTGCAGTCAAAAACTTATTGAAGTGATGTTGGGTTATGTTGGAAAAATACAGAAGATCATTGAAGTGGACTTCTTTTCTTTCTAGTGTGTTATTTTTAGGTGTAGGTGGTGGGACACATTCGATGGGAATAATGTAAAGGAAGATCGTGATAGTGGGTTGATATGTATCAACTCTACAAGGATGTGGGATGAAAGTAAGGAGCCTTATGTTTTCCCAAAACACTGCAACCAAGTGTTCTTTCACTCAAATGTGTTGGATAGAGATTGGTGGTTCATATTAAGACACGACCCTAGATCTAAACATATTTATGACAACAATAGTGCTATCATGCCAACCGAGGAAGATAATGACGATGATGGAAATGGAGAGTGATATATACATGTTTTATTTCATCATTTACAGGTTACTATATGTTTTTTTTATTGTTATTAGGAAGGGTCTAATATTTTTTATTTTTCATGTTATGATGGTGAAAATGGAAAGTTGATTACTAGATGCAGTGTTTAAGCAATTTGAGTCGGTTAAGTACATAAGTGTATAAACAATTTGAGTTGATGGCAACAAAGAGTGATATGTACATGTTTTATTTCATCATTTACAGATTGAGATATCATTTTGTTATTGTTATCTTTGATTGTCTAATTATATTGTTTATTTTTCATATTATGACAGTGAAAATGGAAAGTTGCAGATTATTGGATGCAATGTTTAAACATTTTGAGTTGGTTAGCAACCAATATGATGTACTGGAATATTTTTCATGTCTATCAAGTAATTTCTGATTGTATGTCATTCTCCATAGTTAGAGATGATCTTTCTTGCTTTCCATTTAGTTCATTGTAGTGTGGGTTTTATCATTTAATTTAGTGTATTCTTACAACTTGATCAAAATCAACTAATTAGAGTGCAAATTATCATTGATGTCAATCATATTTATTGTTTTTTTTATAGTTTCAACTACTCTCATTTGAATAACATCGTCAATTTAACGAATATAATATACTTAGACATTTATATTTTATATTTTAGATACTTATAAGACACATATATATCATTAAGGTGGAAAAAAGCTTACAGAAAGAATGAAATATGTATACCTTTTAAAATTATGACATAATAAATAAAAAGTATCAAGCGTTTTTTTTAAAATCCTAGATTTGGAATTTGCATATTCATATCAATATTTGGAATATGCATATTCATATCCAAAACATAAAGTCCAATTAAATAATCATAAGGCGCATCATAACAATTATCAATTGATGACAAGGTATGAACTCCCTTTTATCATCTTCTCCAATTGGATTTAATGGAAAAGTGCATGACTGTTAATATTACAGATAATTGCCCTTGGATGCGGGTGCCAGCGAGGCTGATCAACGGCGCGGGGCGCCTTGGCCTGTGAGCCAGATGCGTGGCACCACGCATGCTAGTGAGATTGCCACCCTCGCATTAACCTTAAGTTCTCTTGTGTGAAATGAGAAGGGTGTCTTGTCTCCACCTTCATCCTAAGTTGGCTTCTACCTGGAAGGGTTCCATCGCATTCATGCAGGTTCATGGAGGTTTAATGGGAAAGGGGGTACACATTTATTGCAGGTTCAGGAAGGTGCCATTAAGTGGAAGGCCATGGAAGAACACGACATTGTCACTTGTGGAGTGTCTGATGTTTTGTTTTGGTCTGTGGGTTGCTCTGTGTAGGATAGTGTTATGTTGTGGTCAGTAATTCTTGTGTTCACAGGGATTCTACATTGGCCCGAAGTCTTTGTAGGGAAACTCATTCTCACTGGAACATACAGTGTTAAACGAGTTCAACACCATTGTTCACCGCCGTGAATTACTCCGCTCCACTAGCCCATTTCACAACACCCAGATACCTGGTTCCTCATCATGTACAGGCAATGAGGTACACCTAGGAAATCCAACAGTGAGAGAGGGAGGGCCCAACGGGGGATCAATGTTCAGGTGGATGAGGGGTATGAGGAAAACATCTCAATGTTGGTCATAATCCTTATCGACGACTGGGAAGGCAGGGTGGTGAACCAATGTTTGGCCACTGGGCATGGTGGTAGCAGGATTAACCACCACTGGTTGGTAAAGAATATGCTTGGTAATCTCATGGAGGATATGTTGGGTAATTAGAGTGCTGCTCGAGATACAGTCCTTTTTGCGAAGGAAAAAATGGTGAAAACGGATGGACAACTCACCATCTTGGATGCAAATTTTGCATGGAAATGCTTGGTAGGCACTACTAGACAGGGTGTACACATGGAAGGAGGGAGCTGTAGTGCAACATGCAGCAGGTCGAGGGATGCAAGCTTGGTTTCAGTGCCTCAGATGGTTCAGGATACGCATTTTCCCATTCCAACGACCATTGAACCACTGTTCAAGAGGGTGCATGAAGATGAAATGCCTAGCATTGAGCCCCCTCAATATGCGTTGGATACCAATGCCAATGCTACTAGTAAATCGGAGTAGGGAGGATGGGCTTGCCCAATTCTAGAAGAAACACTGCCTTCTCGATCAATGTTCAAGCCATATTCAACGTCACATGCTTCTCAGGGGTCAGAATGTTGTGTCAATTTTTTTTGTTTTCTGTGGTTAGTTCCGTTGCAACTCTGTTTTTTTAAGGATAAATTTTGTAAATATGATCATGAACGGCTACCTCCGTTTTTTTAATATTCTGAACTCCTTTTGTAATAGCTTTCTTAGATGGCACTCTATTTTTGACAGGCTCGGGTGGTGGTACCACTACCTGAGGCCTCCTTTGGCTAGGGTCAATATTGTAATTTTTGTTGTCCTAGTTTAATTGAATTTGCAGCGTTACAAAAAAAATATTGCAGATAATTGCAAAACTTGAATGCTATCTTTGAGGATCCATAAATAAATCATGTTAATTATGTATTAATCATACCCATTTCTCTTTTTTGTCATTCAAGTTACACCACGAAGGATCATTGAACTATTCAACTAATATTTATCAACACTATCTTAAATGGTTCCCATATACAATACAATGCAAAATTAAGATATTCATTGATTCTATCACACTAATTGAACCTTCATCCAAATATTCATAATAAATTTACTATTGACATTAAATCATCATACATGTTAACCATTTTAATAGCCAACACCAATTATTTGGAATCTTTTGTAATCAATGTCATCAATATAATAAATATCATCAAATCAACTTCATATCCCATGATCATCATCTACATCAGATTAGTATCACCATAATCATCGATATAAAAAAGATGTTTAATACTGTCAAGTCAATATCACCATAACAATATTATTGACATTATTAATATCAAGGTATCATTATCATGTTGTCCATACCATCGATATCATCAACTCAACATAATATTAATAACATTGTTATCAAATCCTCAAGATCATCAACAAGTCAACATCAATATTATTAACATATTTACAACATTTACATAATTTGATTTAATACATATGAGGAGTCAAAATCAAGGTGTTACATAAGGATATGTGAAGATACAAATTTCCTTTCAATTGACTCGGCTAAACTTATAGCAAGAAAGAGCCATATGTCTAGCCAAGTCACTATAGTGATGTGTTCCTTCACCAAAATGTTTTAGAGGGTATAACACATGTTCATTCAATGTGGACTAATATTATATTATATAATGAAGATCGCTATTAATAATAATAAGTTTGGATGATGCAACTTTTGGGTTTAGAATTGAGAGAAAATGGCGTTCTTCTAATTAAGTATTTGATTTCTTTCCTATTAGAGCTTTGATACTTGTCATTATAAATTGAGTTATTATAAATAAAAATAAAAATATTGAATGATAAATTGATAGGTCATATTGAAGTTCATATTTACAATTTTTTTGTGATGTTTATATTCATATATTATAATAATATTATAGGGTAAGACTTGAATTTTTGTTATGATGTTTGGTTAGACTTATAAAAAATGACCCATTTATGTTTATTATTAGAACAATTAAGTTATATTGAACATTAAACGATGAAGACTTAATTTCCCTATTAAAAATCATTATCTATTATTTTGTAATGCTCAACATAATGTTGCAACAAAATAATATTATTCTATAAGTATAATATTATGACAAATTTTACCACATTATTATGAAAATTACAATAAAATATAATATCCATACAAATTTTACTAGAACAATATGAAAACCCAACAAAAAAATATTATTACATAAACACAATACTATGACAAACTATACAAAAATTATAAACATGATACTATGACAAAATATACAACAATCATAAATCATAGAGTTGTCACACCTTCATCTATCAACAACCTAAAATTCAAAAAATAATTTAATTCAATTATATTAAATGTGAAAATAAATTTTTTAATCTATATTAAATTACTTGTAGCCTTTTTCCACATTTTCAATGACCATTACTCCAATCCATATTTTCCCCTTTTGTGATGACCTAACAACTAACCATACTTTCAAATTCATTTGAAAACCAATCATATATCAACCCATATATGAAATCATACTTCAAATTGTCTACAAAATTTAGTTTTGAATTATTTAATATGAAAAATGCTCCAAAGGATGCTAAAATTTTGGCCAAAATTAAAAACCCATTAACTTTCTTTACAGAGCTCTAAAATATTGACTTGTGTAGTAGTGATAGTTGATATGTTATGTTTATGATTGTTAACTATATATTGCAAGTTATTCTCAAATAAAGAATTATTTAATATGAAAAATGGTTTAAAGGATGCTAAAATTTTGAAAACTTTCTAATGCTTTGAAAACTTGTTACGTCATAGAACTTGTTTTATAACATAATTTACAATGTAAATAGTGATGTTTTTGTCAAATAAAAAAGTTAGTGATTTAAATACCCACATTTTGAATAGTACAAAGTTCTTTTACATAAGAATATGATTATCATCACGGTTTTTCAACACCTAAGAAACTTAAACATCATGATCATACCATCATAAGCACAAACATAAATGTTCCATGATCATCATTTTCGACACCACATAAACATAAACATGCCATCATCATGATCATTTTCACCATCTAACAAACACAAAACACATCACCATCAACATAAACATGAAAATTGTAGTATACATATAGATATAGTGAACATATATAACATCAAAGTGAAGATACCACATTCCTAATATAATATATCTCTACTCCAATAATTGCTATGACATATCTGATCCACCTCCACCAAAGGCATCATCACTATCTTTGACTAGATCCATATGCATTGTCACCTCCACTAATAGAGCTAGAGGCAATATTAACACCTCTTCCAGCATAGCTAGAGGCATCGAAATCTCCAATAGAGCCAAAGGCATCAATACCTCTGCCAAGTTGAAATAAATGAGCTTGAAATAAAGAAGCATGGATAACTCCACCAAGCAGAATCATATGACCCCCTCTGAGCATCTATGTAATAGAGACAAATGGAGCAAGAAATGGTGGATGGTCAGGCCGATCAATAGGATCAACATGTCGATCGAGTAGGAGTAGAGGAGATTATGAAGTAGGATCAAGAGGAAGGTTGAGTAGGAGTAGAGGAGATGATGGAGGTGGAGGAGGAGGACATGGTAGAGGAGGAGGTGGATGAGATGTCAAAGGTGCAGGAGGTGGAGGTGGAGGCCAAGGATTTGGAGATACATGAGATTTGGAGGCTACGTCACCATTCGAAGAAACTGATGGAGAAGGACCTGGACTAAAAGTCTGAGGATCTCCTCCCTCATCTTACAATGAACTACCATCAGGGATACCATCTAAAATATCACAAGCACCAAGAACTTGCTGCATCAAGCTCCATATCCTTCTCATCCTGAGTCGAAGGAGGAGGCACATTGCCATTAAATGTACTAACATTTGTAAAATATATAGTACACAATAATAATGAGACAATTTCATTAAACATGAATTGAATATAACAATTTAAAAATTATTAAGTATCAAAAGAATAAAATACAACTAAATTAATTCAAACATAATGCTAAATTTACCTCTGTCATTTGTTGACTCGTCATGAGTGAATAAGATGTTGGTACACCCTTTCCAATCCAAGTTCGTGTATGGATATGCAACCATGTCTAATCGAGGTGGATACTCATTGCCTAGCATCTCGAGCACCTTTGTGGTGATTCCGGTTGGAAATTATGGTTTCCCCATCTTGGGAATCATATCCCCCACATGCGCATGCGCGCATCTGTCATCAATTAAGGAGGGTGCTGGTCAAAAGATGGATTGGTGGCTAGAAATATCTCAAAAAATAGACAAAACAACTCTGAACCGAATAGGAAGTTCTCCCTCCTGACAATAGGCACACGACATCAACTAAGAGCATAAAAAAAATGTCGTAAAAAATTAGTAGGCCACCTAATGCATCTAGGTTCCTTCTCTAAAGAATCAACATAATATAATACAGGGCAACTAATGTGTTTCCCATCACTTGTGATATGCGTGATGGTCGTCACCAACAAAGAGAAGCACCTCACATCCTCTCAACTAAAAGAAGCAATGGAAAGCTTCCCACCACTGGCCTGGAACTGAGCAAGGTCGACGATGTTGGGATCAACATATCTCTAAATGTAGACTAGCTGAATTGATGCTACAACTCTAGCTAGGACCTCAGGAAATTGAGGAAAGTCCTCACCTCTCCTAGAGAGTCAAGTGAAAAAGTATATGATGGGTTGGAACCACTGATTGGGAACAATTCGAAACATTTTCCTATGATGATCCTAGCGTGCGATCACGTAGGTGAGGAATGTACCATTCCCCTTGAGTGATGTCGCCTCCTCGTAGAACTTGAGGAGGCCGACAACTCTCAAGAGGTGTCTCAACATCTTTGTTTCACATATAACATCAATTAGTCTCATCAAAATACATATAAAAGCATTATATGAGAATTATATGTACTAAAATCAAAATTTATTTATTTTTTGCAAAAAATCGTCTCACAGTGTGCCAATATAAAATCGAGGCACCGCCCACAGTGCACTTTTACTCTTTAAGCACAGTCTTCGGTGCTCTATGTTAGGATTATTAATCCTCCCTTGGTCAAATGTCTATTAGATTAATTATTTCCTAACTTAGGAACCTTAAATTAATTAAATGAGTCCACTAGTGAAATTGGGTCCACATGGCCACATGTACTAGTCATTGAAGTGTGGGGAACACTACTAGAGGTTAACTGCCACTTACTGCATGTGCATGCATCAGTTAGGGCGCCTCCTAGACCAATCCCTACATTTTAGGAGCCACTGGGAGTCCCGGCACCAACCTACTTCAGTTAGTTGGTGTTAGCACTAGTTAGTCTTAGTTAGCCCTCAGTTACAATTAGTTACTTCACAGTCAGTTAGGCTAGTGCTACTAATGCATGGATAATGCATGGTTGGATGGGGAGGAGCGCTTTTCCTACCTACCTCACTCTCAGTTGCAATGAGTTAACTAGTTGTTACTGCATGTTGGAGTTAGTGGTCATCAGGGAGTTGTCTATTTGGACTCTGATATTGATTGGGAGACCTCAAGTTAGAGATTTAGTTAGATACAGTCTTATCCACTTGAAGGATTCGAATTCATTACTCATGCATTCAAATTCTACCTATTTGTAATCTATTGTACACCATATATTATAATGATGAATATACTGTAAATTCCTGAGCAATACTTGTCCATTTCCTATGTGGTTTGTCTTGTTGGATTTGTATTTTCATTCTCCATTCAATTGCTACAACATAATCAGAACCCCTTTCCTGAAGATCTAAATGGCATTCAAATTCTAACACTCTAAACTAACACAATGCATCGCTATTATATTTCTATAATATTAACTTTTTATTATTAGGCCACCGCGTTATAATACACACGTGCTAGTGCATTTTTAAATTTGTGTTCACGATGTGCCTATGGCACATCAGAGCACCTAAGACTGATGCACTGACGTGCACTAGGAGCACCGTTGAAATATTCTTTTTAATGGTACAATAATTTTTTAATGTGTAGGAATGAGTGCTTTGATAACATGTAAGCGTACTGTAACTAGTGCACTTATGTTATTTAGAAGTACTGCAATTTATTTCATTTTATAATTGATCAAGAATGTGTCAATGGGGTGCCTGCAACACGTCAGAGCACCGAATACCGGTGCATTGATGTGAAATAGGAGCAACAGTGAATTATGATTACCAGTGAATTATGAATAACAGTGCCCTGGTATGACATAGGATCACCGGGAATGTGTTAACGATGCACCTACCTAATGTCATAGCACCAACCACCGGTGCGTTGATGTGCACTAGACACACCGTATAATTTGATTTTTCATTTTTTCTTATTCATATTTACTGATGCATTAGGTCCATGTAAGGGCACCGTAATGTCGGTGCGCTTATGTGTAATGAACACATCGATTATTATTTTAATTTTTTTAAAACACAATTTATGTTATTGTGGTGCGTTACAAAAGCATAGCACACAGGTCATGTGGTGCGTTCAAGCCGTTTGGACTACCTCACAAGTGGTGCACTCTATAAAAATTTACATAGTGCATCGAGTTACGATGGGATCCAAATGATCCCAACGTACCGTGAATTTTTTTGATAGAGAATGGATAAATTATGGGTTAATTTCAAAAATTAATCCTTTAAAATTTAAAATTATCAAGTAAGAATTAATTTACCTACTAAACCCTGCGTTGGGTAGGCATCCTGACAATGTATGGGGAATTTGAATTTTTTCCCGTCATTTGGAAAAATTCAAACTCAAGTCAGCATGCAATAAGAAAGAGCAATGTGTTAGCAAAAGGTGGAATGAACACAGTTGGTAGGGCGTCTAGGTGGGTTAAGAAAGGCATTGGTGCAGATGGCTCATACACATTGTGGGTGGGGGGAAATGAATTTGACGACATAGTACATTTTTATAAAACCCTATTTCGATGCGCCAAACAATGGTATATACCAGTGCGTTGTATTTAAACCTTGTCACCTTCTTGATTTTTAAATCGAATTTAACGTTTTTCTATTTTTCTATTTTTTAACAAATAGGAACCGATGCGTTAGGTGATATTACACGCGCCTTTGCATTTATAAATAATTAACAACCCGATTTTAGGGTTTCAAATAAAACATAACGTGTTTTTTAATAAAACAACCAGGTACATTCGTTTATATTGGATGCATCGGGACGTCGGTTATTGTGTAACACACTCCGTCGTGGTTTTTTAGATAACATGATAACTTTTTTTAATAAAATATAGAACGGTGCACTGTTTGAAACGCAACGCACATGTGCGTTAGGTTTCTAAAGACACACTGCATTGAATATTTGTTAATAAAATATAGTAGGGTGATTTATTTGAAACATAATGCACCGGTGCATTATGTTTCCAAAAATGCATCACGACGGTTTTAGAAAATTGTCGCTCATCTTGCATTTTTTTTTCCATTGACGTTTTTTTTCATGGTGCGGCATGGGTATTTTGGTGGTCATGATGAATAGTGTTTAGAGGCACACCAATGCATGTTGTTTAGAAATGCATCAAAGAAAAAACATCTACTACAACCTCCAACTGCGCACCTCCAACCAAAACCATTATTTGAGCTCTTTTGAGACGAGCATCCACTATAACTTCTGCTTAAGGGTGTTTTCATTATAGTGTTTTAATGATGAAATGCCTAAAGGGATGAACAAGTTGAATAAACTGTAAATATTAATATAAAATATAACTAGATACGGATGAGGCAAACAGTAAAAGAAGAAGAGACTTATGAATTCAACAGTGAAAACGTAAGGAGGATGTAGGTGGCCTAGGGGGTTAATAATATGAACCTGACCTAACTTGAAACCAGAAAGTTTCTTAACTCTTTTTATTCCTTAGATTTTTTTATTTGTTTTAATCCTTAATTATGTGTTAATTATGTTTCGTGGCATGCTAAAAAAAGGTTAAGGACACGTATGGGACATGAATCGCTTGAGAAGACCACATGGGAATAATTAAGAATAATTAACCCTGCAACTAAAAGCATGCATGGAGTACGAATGGTATGGAGAGGAAGGAACGCATGGGAATGGGGAAAATTAGTATGTGAGCCTACTATTCTGTGGTTGAGTTTTGAACCTATGATTCGACCCTTTAACCAAATATGGACTTGTTAATCAATTATGTTGGGCATTGTTTGCTATTGTTGAACCCATAACTAAAAGGCCAATGAGATGACGAACTATGTATGAACTAGCCTTGATGGAACTCCTGGGCATGGAGTTACAATGTGAGTTTCACTGTTGTGTTGTTGGACGAAAACCGAGGAAGGGGAATGCGTTGTTTGGTGTGGAATTTTATGAAGCCAAGACTTTAAATTGTTGAGAAGAAACCATGAAGTTTGTGAGGAATTGGTGAGTCCCAAATGCTTGAAAGGAAATTTGGTGGAAATTTCCTTGTTAACCTGTTATTTAACCTTTGATAAGCTTGGGTGCTCATTTGGTGAATTCATAGTCTTAGCTTGGGGGTTGTGCCTTGATGATGATCAAGGTAGCCTATGGCTGGGTAGAGTGTGGCACAGACACAACTAGTTACTCAATTTATCAATAATACAGATAAGTTATCAATTTCATTACAAATTGTATGAATCTGGAATAAATGAATGATTTATGGTAATGTACCTTGTAATTGGTGTTTATGGTGAAGTTTTCATTCCTTGAAGTGTTTATAAATTGAATATTGCATATCAAGTATGCAAATTCTTATGCGCGTATAATAATGAAGAATGCATGTAAAGTCCTTCATTTAGGGTTAATGTCATTGTTGTTAGTGTCAAGTCTTTGTATGCGAAATTACTTAGTGGAAATTATGCTTTTGTCAATGCAAATTTCTTAAGGGAGTCCATTTAACCGTGTTTAGCCATATTATTTCATGAACTATTTAATTGTTGAGTACTATTTATGCATGAAACGTCTTTCCTTAAGTGAAAGGTTTCCTGGTTAATGTTTAATAGACAATTAAGTTTTGCAAATTTGTACATGATTTTTCTCATGTATAAGTACATTGGCATTCTCGGTTGATGTTGTCAAGATGTGTTTATTAAAAGACCCTTCAAATTTAATCATGGGTGGTTGAAGGAGAATGGGTTTATAGAGATGGTGAAACAAGTATGGGATTCCTCTTCAGATTTATATTTTTTGCCTCCTATGGAATGCCTAACAATGAAATTGAAAATGGTAAAAGCATATGTTATCAAATGGGAAAAAGATAAAAGAGATCTGGATAAAAAGGTTCTCTGCAACATTGACGAACAAATTGTCATGATCACTGCTAAGTCTGGAATAGGGATCTTTCAACAGTAGGATCTGAACTCTTTGATAAGTCTTGAACAAGAGAAGATACAAATACTGAGGATTTTTGATGAAAAGTCCCGTGTCAATAGTAGGATTACCTCATTGGAGGCAGGTGATAAAAATGCAATTTTTTTCCATAAGTTCGCTGAACATCATCGAAACATAAACACAAATTGGGGTTTAAAAAATGATGTGGGTTTGCAGATTTCTGAGATGGGGGGTCTACAATAGTTGGGCTTCACATATTTTGAGGCTCATTATAAGGATTTAGGTAACATTTCATCCAGGGATCATATCAAGGTAATAAAAGAATGCCCAGATGAGTCACTGAGGATGAGGGAGAGGATATCTTTCTTCAAGTAACGATGGATGAAGTTAAAGTTGTAATTCGGGGCATCAACAAGTTCGAAAAGTCCTGGTCCGGATGGATGGACCATGGAAATTTTCTTGGACTTACTGGATTTTATGGGACAAGACTTATTAGATGTAATTGAGGAATCAAGAGTAAGTGGTGCTATATCGGGGGCCATAAAGTCCACATTCATAGCTCTTATTCCAAAAAAATTCTCTGGAGGATATGGGGGACTTAAGACCCATCTCGTTATTTCAACTTTGGGTATAAATTAATATCAAAGATTATAGCTTCCCGACCTAAACCCATTCTCTCTAGATGAATTTCACATGAACAGTTTGGTTTTATGGAAAAAAGATAGATCTTGGAGGCCATTGGTGTAACACAAGAGGTTTTTCGTAGTATAAAGAAAAGGAATCAGAATGATTTTTCTCTTCAGTTGGACTTAAGAAAAGCATATGACTATGTACAATGGGGTTTTCTCAGACTTATACTTTTCCAAATTGAAATGCCCTATAAGGTAATGAAATTGATTATGGGCTGTGTCTCCTCGGTCTCCTTTGATGTATCGGTAAATGGAGGTCCCACATATTTTTTCTCCTCATGCAGGGGTCTACGATAGGGCCTTCCCCTCTTTGCATTACTCTTCATTCTTGTGATCGAATGTCTCAACATACTGATCAACAAATCGATTTCTGAGGATAAAATAAAGGGTATGAAGTTTGGATGCAATTTCTCTGTTTCCCACCTCTTGTTCGTGGACGTTATCATGGTGTTTGGATCTGAATCTATTATGGAATGGAATTATTATCATGATTTAATTAACATGTTCTACCATGTTTCACGATTTTCCATAAATATACAAAAGTCTAATTTATTGGAGCATGGTGTTGAAAATGCAGGGATCACTGAAATTAGTGCTCTTTTCCAGGTAAAAGTGGACCCTTTATCATCTGGTACCAGATATCTGTGATATTTTATTAAGCCAAACGAATATAGAGCTATAGACTAGTTATGGTTGCTGAAAAGATTTGATGTCAGACTCAAGCATTGGTGCTAGCACTGGTTATCTCTAGGCGGGCAGATGATTTTGGCTAAATCACTGCTGGAAAATTTAGTTGTATATTGGTTATCATTGAGTAAAATCCCAAGATCCATCTTAGATGCAATCCGAAAATATATTTTTGTTTTTCTCTGGTTAGGCTCTCAGGAAAATACCAAATATTATCTTGCAAAATGGGAGGTTATTGCTAGACCAAAGGAAAAGGGGGACGAGTGTTGAAAAATATTTATAAGTTCTCTTTAGCTTTAAGATCAAATGGTCTTTCGCTGGCCATATTCAGTGACAATTTGTGGACCAAAGTCTTACAAGAGGAATATTTTAAGCGACTATCCCTAGTGCAATGGATCTGATGTGGAAATAAGTCACAAAAAGGTGTATCAAACATTTGGAATGGTCTCATGGACTCCTATGATATTTGTGGAAATTGGATAGCCTAGATGCCTGATAATGGTCGATCCATCCGTCTGGGGGATGACCCTATTATTGGGGGACCTTTAGCTTTTAAAATATCTAGATACTTGAAATTTATCCTACAGGAAAAAGGATATTACACACTGAATCATATTACATGTCCATCGTTTAGTGCAGACATCCCACATGGATGGTTATCCGCTTCACAACTGGATCTATATGGCTACCTGGGTGCTGAATGGTTGTAGTATATATTAGGCCTCCAAAAGGGTTCTATTTTTTATAGATGAAAGTGTTGATGAACTTAAATGGTCTTACAACATGAATACTCACATTGTAAACCTCTCTTGCTTACCTACTGTAGCAGGGATAATGCTTACCTCTGACGTGCTTACCTATAATAATGCATCGATGTATGGCCAAATTTTGAATTGAGATTGAAAGTTGGAAGGCGATGGTAGACGACATCCTAGGTTCTCCTTGAGCCAAGTCTAAGGTGATCAACCTGGAATCAAAGGGATCAATGACCCCTAGCGTGAACAACAACGCTTCATTTTGTGTTGGGAAAGTTTTAAGCACTTCCAAAGCAGACATGGATGTAGGAGATTGGACCAAGTCGTCAACTATGTTGTAGTTAAGGGAAGCTTTGGGAGTAGCATTGTTTGTGACATGACTCATATGGAACCGTGGGCCACTGGCCGCCCCATGTGCAGGGGATCTCGGTAAGTGTAGAGACATGTCGGCATTGGTAGAGGTAGACATCGCTGATGGGTTAACGGTTTCTATGGTGGAGCCATACTCGTTGCGTTGAGTCTGGAGGTTGAATTTGGACGACAATGCCATGAGGTGATGGACACCAGCCTCAACAGGTGGGTCTGCAACAGGAGTTGTGGGAGCAGGTGGGGCCAAGGGTTGGGTTGCAACCATCCCTTGGTGTGGTAGAGGTTTTGGAGCACCATAGGTGGAGGACCTAGTGGTGCTGGGTTTGGCTGAGCCAGAGCAGCCACGTTCGGATCACGTTGTTGGTCATTTTGAAGGAGTTGCTGGATGTGAGCCATGTGGGGACACAAATGAGTGTAATGACCATAGGTGTAGCAGATAGCACATGAATGGTTGGTCAGTAACTGTGGGTTATTCCCAGGTTGATTGGGACGCTGGGGATTCTGTGTAGGCGGGTCAACACCATTATTGTTTGGAGGGCTAGCCTGTTGGTCGCCTCCTTGGGGTTGATTATTGCCTCGGTTTTTTCCTTGCTTGTTCTTGCCATACCCTTGTTGTTTATTGGGGGCAGGTGTTAGACTTTTATCATTTAAGCTAGCATTAACTTAGGATCTTAACTGAGAGAATAACAAGCACAACAATCAAACACATGAGACAATGAACACAAAGATTTTCCTCAGGGAAACCATAAAGGAGAAAACCCCGCAACTTCCTCAGAGATAGAATCGACACCAAAAGCAAAGCCCCAAAAATAGTAAGATGATCTCCAGACAGCAGTAGCCTCTTTATTTCTAGCCCCAACAACTTCTTCTTCCTCAGCTATGTGCTACAATTGAGTGTGAGCGAGTGTGTGTTAAATAGAGAGGCTCACTCTCTATTTATAATAATTCCCGACTTGACAATAACTCATTAGGGCCGACTTATCTAGGAGAGTCTAATAACCCTAGAGCCCCGCAACGACGGGGACTTTAACCCTTAAACAATAGGAGGGTTACCCACAATGACTTGACATGACTTGTTTACATTATAGCACCTCCCGATCGGAACATAGGGGCATGCCATGACTCAATTACATTATAGATACTTCCCGGAATAAACATCGAGGTACAATACATGAAATATACAAGTAAATACATTCCGAAGTTACAAATACATCAACACTCCCTCTTAACTAGGAAGGTATTCTTTCGACACAATTTTCAGCACTGGTCTTCTTCTCTGTATCAACTAGATCATCTTGTCATCTTCGTCTTCAAGTTGTCTTCATCTTCTAGTCTTCTTCATCTTCAAGTCATCTTCGTCTTCAAGTCTTCTTCATCTTCAAGTCTTATTCATCACAGGATCTAGATCATCACTACTGGATCATCATCACTGCTGGATCATCATCATTGTATCATCATCAAACCTGGATCATCACTTGATCTGGATCATCATCATCGGTGCTATCTCTTGATTCTTCTCGTCACAGGAAGTTATACAAAGCCAACCATTTTTCATGTTGGTTGTAGGCCTAGCCTTCATGTAGGTCTTCTTCAGCGCTTATATCTGACCCTAAGTCAGAATGGCCTACCCAGCTCTTACATCTGACCTAATCTTGTTAGAAAGGCACGCCCAACACTCACATTTGACCTCATCTTGTCAGAAAGCCTAGCACTCACATTTGACCATGTGTAAACACATTGCACTAGAATGGCTCAACACTTATATCTGACCATGTGCGAACACACTGCATCGGAAGGGCTTTGCACTTACATCCGACCATGTGTGAACACACCGCATCGGAAGGGCTCTGCACTTACATAGGAAGGTAGGCTAGACCTGAGGTTAGCTCAGGAGGGACTAGCACTGGTGCCGGTGGCTGTAGGAACATAGTTCCTGTGTATGACTGAGGGCTGGTGAGGTTGACTCCCCATAGCAGGGATAGTCAGAATAAATGTGGAAGGGCCACTGCCCCCATGTCTAAAAGGTGGTATGGTAGGAACTATAGTAGATGGTGTGGGGTCGCCACTAATGGGTAGTTTTCAAACAACAACTTGTGCAGTGCTGATGGGCCCACTATAAGGGATACCTATGATGATGGGTGCTAAGGATGTAGGCCCACCGCTAAATATCCCTCCATGGAAGGAATATGGATGTGCGCCATCCATGGGGCTAGACGGGGCTGTGAACAAAGTGGGTTCGGATTGGTAGGAATTCGAATCAGACTCAGAGGCTGTGTTTGGCTCTGAGGGTGGTGAGTGATTTCGAAGATGGCTTTGACAATGATGGTTCAAAGAACCAAAATGAGGGGTATTCCCTCTAAGGTGATAGGAATAATGTGGTGGAGCAATGATGGCTTAATGTAGTGATGGGAAATGAATATGGACCCTAGGCTTAATCAGCTTCCTAATGGTTCAAAAGGAGTCACTTGACCACAAATGCTGTTTTATGACTTGCGTATTGGGGTTGTACCTCTCACTCCATGGCTCAGGTAAAACTGATAACCACTTTTCCAAAAATGATAGCTCTTGGTTTTCCTCACGGGTGGGAACTAGTCAATCCAGTGGGGGTCATTTCCCTTTTCGCTTGGCAGGTCCTCTCAATGGTCAACTACTTTGAGGTTCCTGTGGTACTCCTCACAATGAGTTTTAGGGCTATGCCCAAGTACTTCCTATAGTTCAGAGGCTGAGACTTATGTCCCAATCTGAATGTTATTATGTTAATTGATTCCTTTTAATGGCTCTGCTCGGGGTCATGAACCGAGCATGTTCACTTAATGTTGTGAGTGTGTGTGCACTTGTATGTAAAAAATTTCCTTCCAACCTTGAAACAAATGAGTAACAAGGGATTTTTTGTAGGAAACCAACAATGGGATGTAACAGAGTAGTTCTAGACAGAAAAATAGGTAGGGAAAAAGGTTTGGGACGGACAAGGGTCTGAACCAGGCACATAAAATAGACTATAAATTGACAGTCATGCATGTCAGAGGAACATATGTGATCTGGGTTGCACAAAATAGAAAGGAAGAGGTGATGTGGACAAAAAACAACCAATTCGCACCTAACAGAGGATTAGATGCAACTGGGTTGCTCGGAACAGGGTCACAGGGGCGACTGGGGTCGCTTCGTTAGCTGGGACAGGTGCGATCTGGCTCTATGAGACAGGTCGCACGTATCGGGGATAAGGTCGTGACCTAGGTTGCGCTTATCGGGAAGAAGGGCGACTGGGTTGCGACTTTAGACTCGATAGGTGTGACTGTCCTCGAACTGGAAAAAATAAAAAAGAAGAAAGAGCCAGCAGGGGCTGGGGGATCAGGCACTGATGCAGTGAAGGTTTAGATTAACCGCGTGGGGGGCTGATCGGTGATGGATGAAGGTAGAAACTAGATACAAACCTGTCGCAAGCTTTCCAAAATAGGGATCCGAGAGGATCGACCAACATAGTTGCCAAAAATGTAACAAGGATTTCACCCTTGTTACATGCAAAAGCACCATCCTTACGCCACTGGGACTGTAAGGGAGAGTTCATGGAAATCTAAACCAATAAAACAGATTAGTAACAAAAAGAAAATATATATATATACGAGGGCTAAACTAAATAAAATACAAATAAAAACATGTTATACCTTCTTTCTTGTAAAGTGGGCTAACATGGCTGTCTCGGAAGTGGTCCGCCTCTCCACAGGCTGGTTCTCCAAGTGGGTATGGAGAATGTCTCAACGTAATAAGTGGGAATGGTATGGCGACGAGATGGTGGCAAAATGGTGTGTGAATACCTGAGAGTAAAATGTGTCCCAACATACTCACGAAATGAAAATGGGAAAAAAGGGGAGCCCTTCACAATGTATTTATAGAATGGATCTATGGTTTTGTAACCCAATGTGGTTACCCATGGTATTTTCCTATGGTTTTCTCTCTTTTAGGTTTTTTTGCACCCTTTTTAGGGCTTTTGAACATTTTTTAGGGTTTTGACCCTTTTTAGGGTTTTTGACCCCTTTTATGGAGAGAGTGAATGTAAACCATAGTAAATAATAATGTTTTGGATGATTTTTTGTGGAAATACAATTGTGAAGGTCAAAAGTAAGGGAAATATGGTAGGAACATGATGCATGTATAAGGTTTAGACCATGTAGAGCTAGGTGAACAATTTTTTGTGTTAACACCTATAGTTAACATAGGTGATTATATTCGATCCACTATGGTGGCATAAAGCATTATGGTCCTGGAAAATACCGTACAAAATAATAATTTTCTAATGGATGACACTGGATACTCATCTCCTTACGTGGGACAATCTATCTAGGCGGGGTATGATCGATCCAAATAATTGTATTCTTTGTGGATTGGATGAAGAAACCATATTCCATATTTTTGTTTAATGTCCTTTCACAAAGGTTGTTTGGTTGCTTGTTGAACATGCTTTAAAATGCACAAACTTTTGGAAGGGGAGTTCTCTATTAGATTGCCTTGTTTCCTGGAAACATCATGCTCCAGATTGGAAGTCCTTGCCTTGTTTTATATCTTGGGAACCTTGGAAAGGTAGGAACAAGATTTTTTTTGAAAACTTTCATATAAATTATCTATCTATTTGCTACATGGGTTTGGCAGCTTATAAAGAACATTTTGAGGGACAAGTATCTAGCACTAAGGCCCCTAAAACAAATATGACAATGGCTCTTTATTCATATGATAACCTGGTGGGTTTTTTTTGATGGCTCCTCGATACATAACTCATTTTCATGTGGTGGTGGTGCAATTCTATTCTTAAATCAGAATAAACATTACAAGTTGTGGATGTGTTGTGGTACGGGATCGAATACCATAGGTGAGCTTCTATATTTATGGCTCCTTCTACATTTCACTTCTAGCATTGGTTTGGATGGGGTCAGTGTCTTTGGAGACTCAAAGGTCATCATCGATTGGGTCTTGAATGTTCATGGTATACACAACTTACTCCTCTCGGCTTGGCTCAAATGGACTAGGCAACTATCAGTATAGAGATATCACTTTCTCTCATGTTTTCATGGCACAAAACCATATGGAAGATTTGATTTCAAAGAAAGGCCATCTGGCGGAGGTTGGTTTTTATTTTTTTGAGCTATGCAAAAATGGAACCCTAACTTCAGAGGTTCGTTATCAGACTATCTTGACCTGATATTTTTTGGTCTTGGATGCTTTTTGGCAGATGTCTTGGACTTCCCGTTTTTGGATACTGTTTTGCTTGGGTTTTTTCCCTGGGACTATTATGCTCCATCATGTTTTCGAGCTCCTTTATTTTCTATGTTACTTGACTATTTGGATTCGTGACAATTTTTATTTATTTCGTCTGGACTATATATGGTAGATCTTGTATCTGTACTAAACAAACATATACATGAATAAAGTATAGTCTTTTTTTGAGGAAAAAAAAGTGACAACAGTACAACACTCTCACATAATTATTTCATGAACTTTGTAAAGTTTTCATAATGTATGTAAACAAAAATTCTTATTTTTATCTAATATGGTCAATGAAAAATTGGTCTTATCAAGGCCTATAGGCTAATTAGAATTCAACACATATGAAAATACATTAAATAAATAAAATTGAATAAATATTATTTTTCACAAACTTTAAAGATACTTTGGTTTCTTTCTATCATTATCCAAACTAATAGTGTAAGGTGAAACATATAGTCTTTGCCTATGATAGGGGCTAATAATAACAACAATGATCTATTTTTAAGGTCATAGACAAGCCATACACTAATTTGGTGTATGAGACCCCTTGTTTGTGGGATAATTGCTAAAGTATACAAAGGTATACATACCCTACCCTTCTATGGATTTGAACCTATTACCTCTTAAAAAGAAACAAATGTTCGTAATAATTGTAAAACATTTATGTTTACACTATTTAATATTTATTAAAATTAATTCATGAAAATGTCTACTTTCAATTTTTTTAACTTCACTTTTTTGTATTCTCACAAATTCCCATGAAGCCATTAATAATAACATTATTTTAAGTGTGAATCCTTGAAAATCTAGTGGTTTTTTCGTGAATTTTTAGCCTTCATCTTGTTGGAAAGATCCAATGATTTTTCATGAATTTTTAGTTTTTATCATATTGGCGAAATAATGGCGAAATAATGGCGATTACAAGTTTCAAGTTTCTAGTTTTGGGAGAAGGTTAGAGAAAATACATGTCAACTTGTTTAATGCAACTCATGTTTAATGCCACTCAAACATGCTCAACTTGTGAAAAATATTAGCGAACATATGCTTCATGTTTATTCATTCTTATTAGTGAAGGTCAAAGAGAATAAAAATGAGTCTATTTAATGCCAATCAAATTCACTCAAGACAACATTGTGAAGTTATGCAAGGGCATGGATTCCAAATGTAGCCCTATATGACAGTATCATGAAGCTGGATTCTACATGTTAAAACACTTTTTTCGTTAATCGATCTAAGGGCTTAGTCTTCTCCAAAAACAAATCTACTTTCATGTTGTTGGACAAATAATGACAATTGTAGGTTTCACGTTTATACTTTCTTAGTGGAGGTTAGAGCAAATACAAATCCATACATTTAATGACACTCATATATTTTGGCCTCGTTTATCCTCTTACCATTGTGAGCCACTAGCATAGATCCATTTAAAACCCGGATCTATCAAGCACCAAGAGGAATCCAATTTCTTGAGGTGTACATTTTTTTACCATTTGGATCCCTTCTGTACGTGGGTTTTAAATGGATCTGTGCTATTTTTTTAAATTTGAGTCGATAATAATTCATATTTTTAATTTTTAATTTTTTAATATTTTTATTTATGACCGCTAGAATAATGTGACTAACGTGACAGGATCTCCCCCATACTGGGCTGAAGAGCACCTTGCTTCTCTCGGTGCAACAAGGATCGACTATGAAAAAAAGGAATTTGACTCAGAATCATACAACAACCAGAGAATGTTAAATGATCCTTACAATACATGTCTACCTTCACTGTAAATTCCATGTTCTCCACTTTGAGAAGACGAGAATGCACTTCTTGAACTAGTCTCTAAATGTAGTTACGAGGTTCTGTTGGCATGGGAGAAGGCATGGAACCAAATTTCTATCGAAAAAAGAGGATAAGGGTTTCCAAGCTATGAATATTTTCTTCTAATCTCTTGGTTTTTTATTTTCAACGAGTTACTTCCTCCTCCAATTCATGAATTCTGTGATTGACGTCATCTAGCTCTTACTTTTGGGTCTCTTTTTCTCTCTGAATTTTGTTGTCTACTTTTTTGATATCCTTATCAACATCAAGGTCCAATCAATGTAGCTTTTTGCTACATTTGTTTCCACCTTCTTTTAAGTCATGAAGATAAAGACCGATACAAGAAGAAGAAAATATTGTAATGTCCACCAAGCTAAAAATAGTGTATAAGACCTACCACCTTGCATGCAATTTTTGCAAATGGTACAACCCACCTCTACAGTGTACGTTCTCCATTCTTGGAATTTTCTTGAACCGATTTGCAAAAGCTAGATGCAGGACAATAACAACATTTCTCCTTCCAATTTGCAACAAAAGATAACAAGGAAAAACTCGCTTCATCCTCGGATTTATCCACCATACACCATGACTTATCAATATACCATATGAGGTCATTCTGTACTGGTACATTCCTTTCCGCACCCAGCGACAATTAATCCAGTGTGTGTTTCCAATAGTACTTCGTCCTTTCCATGAATGGCTTTTAATGGAGTAAGCTAAACTCTAGATCATTTGTACCCAAAATTTGGTCATTTTTCTGGATAAAATCCAATGGAAATTGTTTAAATGGCAGTTTTCAATAATTGGAATTGCATAATCAGAGTGCCCCTAAGAGTAATCAAAAGTCTTGAATCTATTTATGCAATAAAAATTGCAATTTCAACACCGAAAATCTCATTTTCAACAACAAATAGTGTTGTCGGCTTGCCAAGAAAGATGCAAACTGCCCAAGGCACACATGGACTGTGCTAGGAGGATTTTTCCACTTGTTTGTTGAGGACCATCTAACTGCCCAGGGCACACATGCGCTAGGAGGATTTTGCTACTTGTTTGTTGAGGACGTCATCTTTGTGGGGTTTTCCAAGGTTTTCAACTTTTTCTTGTATAATGTCAAGGAAGGCCAATTACTATTCAGGTTATGGGATGGGTTCCCACAAAATTTGATTATGATTAAGTTGGAGGGTTCCTTTATTTATCTTGGTGGCCCCATTTGCCTCTGAATCAACCTATTTATTCATGCTCCTTAGGATTTGGTAGGATTTTGCAATAATGTATCCTTGTCATATTTCTAGTGTAAGATTGAGCTCTCTCCAGAATCCTTGATAACAAGTTATTTGGGTTAGGAGAATGAGAGATTAGATTGCCGATAATAGTTTTGGAGTTACTAAGGATTCAAGTTCTATTATGTATTTTTACAAGACGAGTTTGTAACCTTGAAATAACGCCAAGGATTCAACTTGGTTATTTGATTTTTTCCCTAAGCCTTATGCAAATGTTATTTCTGTCCCTCAAGGTTATACAAACGCCCCCCTCCCCCATCCCACACCTACCACCCCTCACCTCGTGAGAAATATTAGTGATTATAGGCATCATGTTTATGCATTCTTAGTAGTGAAGGTCAAAGAAAATAGAAACCCATCCATTTAATGCCACTCAAATTTGCCCATGGCAACATTATGAATTTCTACAAGGTGTGGCTTCAAAATGCAACCCTATATGATGGTATCATGGTACTGGATTGTACATGCTAAATCTCGTTCTTCCTTGATATGTCCAAGGGTTTAGTTTTCTTCAAAAACAAGATCTATTTTCATCACGTTGGATAAATAATGGAAATTGTAGGTTTCACCTTTATACTTTCTTAGTGAAGGCTAGAGCAAATACAAGTCCATACCTTCAATACTAGTAAGATCTGCTCTCTTCATGAGAAACAACGGTGACTATAGGATTCAATTTTAAGCACTCTTAGTAGTGAAGGTCAAAGAAAATGGAAACCCATCCATTTAATGCCACTCAAATTTTCCTAGGACAAGATTGTGAAGTTTTGCAAAGGCTTGGCTTCCAAATGCAGCCCTGTATGATGGTATAATGGAATCAAATTCTACATGCCAAAGCCCTTTCTTTCTTGATCTATCGAAGGGACTAACCTTATTCAACAACAAACAATGATGGATTTTTCATAGATCAAATCCCTCAGTTAGGAAATGTAGCTATAGTTGGGAAAATACTATATCTATCTAGAACACACACTTCATTTTACTTTGTTAATAATTTCCCAAACCCTAAATTAGTGAAAATATTGTATATTTTTCAAGTAATGAGCATTCATAATTAAGGTTTTCTAGTTGTAGTAGGAATACTCCCTCAACTAAGCGGTTGTTGCAAAGTAGTTGATTCTACATTTACCTTAATTATGTAATTTCCATGTTCATTGGATTGGATTTCTCCCAAGAACTCCGATTTGTTTTTTTCCCAAGTACCTTGCAGGGCATTCAACACCACCCAAAAAATCATGATTCCCCACCATGTATTTGATTTCTTAGAGAAGGAACTATTATAAGCAAAAGGTATGTATCTACCACCTTGTTTCTTATTTCAATTTCCATGGAAATGATTCACAAATAATAGTACCTAAAGGAACTCCTCTGCTAATTAATGTTTTGATAGATGACACACCAAGTCTTATAGTTAATGTAATTTATGTTCATACAGTTCTTATAAATCAAGTCGAGGGATTACTTATAACCACTGAAACCTTTACAATCCCTACAATTAGTCGCCTTCTAATATTGGAGAATTGTGTTGCTATTTTGGAAGAACATGACTTAGTTGGATGCAAATGTCTTCTAAGATTGGACAATGTCTCCAATATCGATTGAGTTCCTATAGAGTCTTTAGTCAGAGGTGAGATATGCTTGGTTTCTATACAGATTTATGTAGTAATTATCATCTAAAGAGTTTTGAGTGAGTACATACAAGGTACCATCGACCATGTTATTAACAGTTGTGCATATTGCTTGCAAAACCATTTTATAGACTTGGATACATGATTGCTTCTCTTGTGTTGTTGCTATATTATTTGCTATCAAAGGAGTTGTAGTGAGTAATGCCAATTGTGTGTCCACTTGAAACCTTTCAAGTCGAGAAAGGAGTTTTTATGTTAACTTGAATGTATCATGTCAATTTCATTAAAGACAATTTGAGAAAATTCAAGGGAGCAATGGAATCTTTTTATCTTTCAAAATTCTTAATAGATCAAGAGTTAAAAATAGTTGCCATTAGATATATGTTTTTTGTTTTATATTTTTTTGGGAGACGACATGTCCGACGTAAGAATTACAGACATGACACATCTCACCCATTGAGATTGTAGAAACCGCCTCTAGGTGCAAAAATAATCTCATAATTTCATAATTACAATTTTAGCAAAGATTAATTGGTTGAATTCTAAGCATAAAAATAGGAAAAAGTCAAATTCTTAAAGTTTTAATTTAATAATTTTAACCCTTTTTACATTATGATGACGATGATGGTTAGTAACATTCACTAAGAACAACTTTGGTCTATCATACCTTAGAAAAGGTAAAGAATCAATTAGTTTTCTTTATAATTTTATTTTTGTGCTCGAAAAGCTTTAAGAGAAACAATCCTAGATCACCATAGTTACGATGAGTTAAAACTTAAGAAGGCCAATATTGTAGCAAATATTTTGAAATTACACTATACAAAGTTTTAACCTTAACCCCCCGCTTTAATATTTAATTACATTGGTTAAGATGGATATTTCTTATTTAAGTGACTCTTTAAAAATCACTTATCATAATTGTGTATTTAATATAGATCATAAGGTCATTTGTCTAAGAAGTGGAGGTAAAGTCCTTACTTGAGCAAAATTCATAGAGGATAATTGGACTTTCGTGGGCTACGAAGTACTTGATTTTGTTAGAAGGGTTGGTCTTCATTGATTTTACTTGAAACAAAGCAAAGAGTTTGTCTCAAAATCTTTTTCTTGAGCTTTGTAAAGTATTGGTTTTATCAGTTAAATGTTGAAGGAAGGTAACAATATAATATGTTGCTCGAGCAAAACTAAGCCCTTTGAGAACCTTGCATGCTTTATGGTTCCAGTTTAATTCATAACTCGACAAGGTTGCCACTTGTTGAACTTAAGAAGTTAACATTACAAGGAAAATCCCCTGTAGCGGAGGCTTTAAGTGTTACAAGGTTGGAAACAAAAATAAATAAATAAACCTGTACTACAACCTCTGAATGGTAGTAGATGTTTTAATGGAGGTCGTAACGGATAAATGTTATAACAGGAAAAAATGAGTGGTCAGATGTTTTTTTTATTAGTGCACTTTTTTGAAACTGAGCGCACGGGGGGAGGGGGGGGGTTCTAAAAAAATGTATAGGTGTTGTACTCTGTACTATATCCGCACCGATGTAGTCAAAGATAAAGAGCACCATAGTTTTTTAGAATTTCAATGATGTGTCGGTGCTCGCATATTGATTATACACACCAATACTTTTTAACACAAAAACACATCGATGTGATTAGTCACATCGTGTGCGCCAAAAAAAATAATTTTGTGGCTTTTCCATAGTCATTTGATATGAGCGCACCGGTGCGTATTAACCAATGATACACACCAATTCCTATACACTAATGATATGCACCGATGCGTACTAATTATATGCACCGGTGCGTATAAACCAATTATACACACTGGTGCTTAAAACAAATTTAAATCCACCGATGACAATGTCTCGCATGTAAAAATATTTATTTTAAAATTCAATTGTACGTTTAATTAACATAACCACATCGATGCTCCTAATTATGGTAGACACCCCGATGCTCCTAATTATGTATACTCACTGATGCTTCTAATTATGGTAGACACACAAGTGCGTCTTTGATTACCAATCACATCGAATATGGTTCTTCGAACAACGATTATTAGCATTGCAACAAAATATATTAATTTCAGTGATTGCAGTTGTGAGTCTTATTAGTGTTCGGGTAGAGGCACCAGAGAAACATTAATTATAAAAAGCACTGCATATGGTTATTTGAACATAAAATACTAACATTGTAGTGATATATATATATATATATATATATATATATATATATTTCAGTGATTGCATTTGTGAGTTTTATTAGTGTTTGGATAGAGGCACCAGAGCAACATTAATTATAAAAAGCACTGTATATGGTTATTTGAACATCAAATACTAACATTGTAGTGATATATATATATATATATATATATATATATATATATATGAAATTGAAATATCATAGTTGCAAACATCAATTGTAATATTCAATCATCCATACATTTAATTAACAATGTACCATTTGACATGTAACAATTGACAATAACATTGAAGAATGCAATTGAATAAAAAAGTTTATTTTATTATATATCAATAACACTACCTTTGTCATTAAAAATAGCACAACATAGAGATAACAATAATCAAAATGTCAACATGAATGTAATTGTTACACTTATTGGTAACCCGTTGTTTTTCAACTCGGACAGTATGTCCAGTACATTATTATACAAAATGTCTGATTTTCACAGACATTTATTTCAAAATATATAGCAATTTATAACAACTTGCGTTAATATAAAAATAAATATGGATAATCATTCTTCGTTGGAACTCCTATTGGTGCTCGATCCACTTGCATCACTTGGGTTATTTTGCTGAATGTTTTGTTGATTGGCTTGATTGTTGTCCTCTTCTAGTTAAACTTCCATCTGCAAATAAAAAAGTAAAGTGTACTGAGTGTATCTACGTTGCCGATAATAATGAGAAATAAAATAAATGGTATAGATGAATGTAAATTGAAAAGTGGCATACCTGCAAAATAATAAGAGAGTCATGAATGATACACATTCTTTCAAAACCATGTCTCATGCCTTCCATCAACAAGTCTTCTGTTGGTTCCACTCCGTACTTTATTTCCTACAAGTTTTATGCCCCGTCACATTAATTAATCATAGATTTAATATAAAGTTTTCTTTTTAAATTATAAAATGATAGAAGTAAAAAAAATAGATACTTACAAAATCCACAATTAATTTTTGATACACTAACATATACTCACAACCCTTGCTTAACCCAATGTTAATCAATTCATCTGATGGTTCTTCTCTATATGTTAGCATCTATTTGAAGACATGCAAGGATTCGTAGTGAAAACAAAAAAAAACAAATATAGAAATCACAACCACTACAAAATTTTAATTTTTATAAGAAAATAAAAAATACTCACAAACTTTTCTATCAACCCCTTTCTTCCCCGTCATCTCGTCTTGTGTGCTGATTGGGTTCTATTTTCTTTTCTTTTCTGCATTAACAAAACAATTGAAAATGGATATTTAATGATGAATTAATTAACGAGATTTACATAATCCTAACAATCAATGATTTTATATATTTGAGGCATGTTGTTGTTGAGATGCCTCCTCCTGCGATGCAATTATGTCTATTTCCTTGACCACCTCCTTGTACACTTTTTTGGACACACCTACTGGCACATTTCGTATATCACCTTGTTCATCCTTTGGGATTTTCATAATCTTCATAGGATATGAAAAATAAATAATGTACACGGAATAAAATTATTGTAGGAATGACACTTTGTAGTAGTTATACATACATATTATTGTACATAAACGTGTTTAGGAATATTACCTTTTTCAAATTTTTTTTTTGTGGTATGTTTTTGCTATTGCAAGTTTGACAGGTTTCATCGACTATTTCTTTGGGAATTCCTCCTGTAGTTTACATATGATTTTGTTTTTTGAATAATTTGATTGGTTTCTATATTGTAAGTGAAAAGTACATATGTACGTTCTTTCCATTGTATCCCTCATAGTATTATAAAATTCTTTGCCTCTTCTATTAACTTCCAGCACCACTCCAGATGAGCTAAGGACTAATCGATCATCATTTGCATCTTCCATTATTATTTTTTCTTGTGATGATATTGAGTTTTGTTGATGCCAGTCCCTGCATAACATTCAAAATATGTGTATTAGATTATTTGAAACATATTAGTGAATAATCATAACTACATTACTACTCAAATTTAAATAAATAATTCATATTGACTTCATTTTTATTCACCTGATTCATCCCTCTGCAACCTTTCCATCAACGTTTTACCCTCTTCTGGACTTAGATTGGGAAGAATCTTATTGAGCTTCCTCATTTTTTGGCTCCTCATTTCACACATTAACGAATACATATTAGTGAAATTTACAAACAATTCAAATAAATTAATTTACAAAAATTAATTAGAACCACTTGCCTTCTTTTTAATCCTGGATGTGCTTCCACTAGGTTGACTAAAATTTTTGTTCATTGAACTCATACCATGCATTTTTATCAATAAACAACCTGGCCCATTAAATACAAAAGCTATCAATACATTATCCAAATAAATTACAGACCTTCAAAACAAAAAACAACTCTAAAAACTATGTGTTTTATAAATTCAAAAGCATCGTTGCGTATACATACATAGACACACTAGTGCATTTATACAACATAAAAACACTAGTGCGTTATAAAAACACAACTGCACGGTCAATGACCGAAAAACATTTATCATTTTATGGAAATAAAAAATGGCATTTTCGTCATTATCAATGCTATTTTCTATAAATGCAACGATAACTAATAACCGAAAAAGAAAAAACGATTTTTTTTTTTGTGTCGTATCTCGCTAGTGGTGTGCCATAAATATATGCACATCGATACGTACCGAAATTGACGCATTCATTTTTTTCAAAATAACAATTTTTTTAGGGCCGACTCGTTACAGATTCGATCCAAATAATGAACCCATATTTCCCTAAGATTTCTATATATATTCAGAAATTCAACAAATTTAAACTCCCTAAAAGATGAAATCATAATTTTGCGAAACAGTAGAGGGATTTAAACCCTAATCTAAAATTTTGTAGCCACAACAAAATAAAATGAGCATAAAGAAGAGAAGGGTTGCAACATTGAAGGTACGTATGAAGTTTTTTTTATTTTTTCTTTTCTAAATCTACTTAGTTTCTAAATGAGATAATAACATCTACAATATTATTTACATGAAATTTTTACTATGCAGGGTTCTATCTCATTCAAAATACCAGACAAATTTTGATCTTCAGAATAATCCAGTTGCTCCAAACACATCCTATGTACATCCCTGCTCGAAATATCTCCCCTGAAATTTTTGGCAAAAGAATGAATTAATGTTTAGGTTTTTATTATTATTTTAAACACACTTTTGAATTACTTTTAAAACTTATAATTGCCGCCATTTTTTTTCAGTTTAGGAGAAAAATAACTTGTGCATTTTTATTTATTTATTTTGAACTTTTGGCGATTCGGTGTGGCTGTGTTTATGACGCACCAGTGTGTTACTAGGTAAGACACATCGATATCCATTAGCTTCAAAAAAGGTTGGTCGCTGTGTCACTAGGTAAGACACCGATATCCCGCAACTTAAAAAAAGGTAGGTCGATGTGCATATACTTATTATCTACACTGGTGCACTTGTATTTAATAAACGCACCAGAATGCAAACAGTTGTAAGAATGCATGTATAAATATCCGCTACCAAATGTAGTGGATATTTTATACTTTAGGATCTTTTGTGGAGAATATTTCATGGTGCGTTTATAGTTATTATGCACCGGTGCATTGATCCTTAATTAGGATCTGACATTCCATTAGTTGAAAAGTGTATTGTTCATTGGTGCGTGTCTATATGTAATGCACTGGTGCGTTTGTATTTTTGACACACATTAGTTAGAATAATTATGTATAATGCATGTATAAATATCCACTACCAAATGTAGCAGATATTTTCTCCAAAAGAAGATTTTGCATAGATTATTTTCACAGTGCGTTTTTAGTTGTTGCACATCAGTGCGTTTAGTATGTTTAAGCGCACTGGTCTATGTACATTAGAATAGAGACATCACTAAATAAATTTAAAGCTGGTGTTGGAGTAATTTCTTCCTTCGACCCAGGTTCATACCCTTATTTTTTCGTCAACAAAGCGCAAGATACCGACCTGACAGAGCAGGGCTCAGTCAGTAGCACCTGTGACACATATGCAGTCTCACCCAAGGTATCTTTATGGGTAGCTACCAGAACCAAGTTTCTAGAGTTGGGTGGGGATTTCTGTTGATGTATTTTTAACTTACGGAATGTACTGACTTGTATATCTTATGTATTATACCCCGATGTTTATTTCAGGAAGTATCTATAATGTAATTGAGTCATGTCATGCCCCGATGTTCTGATCAAGAGATTCATTAATGTAAACAAGTCATGTAAATTCATTGAGGTTAACTCTCCATTGTAAGTTGGGGAAATAGTCCCCACAATTGAGTCAAGGTTAACCCTCCTTGTTGATCAAAGGGAAAAGTCCCCACAGTTGTGGGGCACTAGGGTTATTAGACTCTCCTAGAGATCTCGGCCCTGGTAAGTAATTGTTAAGTGAGGCCGACTTGTTGAAGTGGACATTAAGTGAACGAAAGAATATAAATAGAGAGTGATCCTCTCTATTTATCACACACACACTCACTCACTGGGGCGCATGAGTGAGAGAGGATAATCTCTCTCAAGTGTGAGAGAGAGAACAACTGTTGGAGATCACATTTTCTGTCTTTGGGTTTTACTGCTGCCATTGGTGCTCATTCTATCTTCGAGGAAGTTGCGGGGTTTTCTCCTTTACGCTTTCCCTGAGGAAAACTCTTTGTGTCTCTTGTCTCTTGTGATTTTTGTTGTGCATGTTATTCTCTCAGATAAGATCCTAGATCATATTGCTTAAATGATAAAAATCTAACATGGTATNTGTAGAATCTAGGGATTATTAATTTTTGGGTCTCTCTCCACAATCCATCAACAAAAGGAGGCTAGTCTAACTCTCCATTGAGGGGCTCATCTTTCTGTCGAAGCATAATTTGATTCTGGGCATTTTTAGTTTTTGGTGCGGGAAATTGGGGATTTTTACAGAAGAGGAATTTTTGAGTGAGCCTGGCATAGGATTACTCTCCTCATCAAAATCGAAGTTTAGAGGCCAAGGTCGAGATTTTTCGTTGGGTGAAACTCTAGGAAAGTCAAACCCTAGTTTGACCCCGGGCTTGAAAAACCCTAAAATACTAAAACTGGTATTTTTGGTGCCTTCACGATATCTTGAGATTGGAGAAGGCTCGAGAACAAAATTTTTTATAGGTCGAAGATAAATTCCTGATGTACCTCGTGTAAAAGTTTGATAATCAAATTTTCTATATTCTAGGATATATGATTCCTCCAATTTAGGGTTTCATACTCTTCCAGGATTCAGCCCTAAACAGGACACCTTGGGAGAATTGCAATATATCGGGCTACAAATATCCAAATGAAGTTTTGCAAGATGTTCTAGATAGGGTACAAACTTTAATTTCTGTGGTAAAAGTTTCAGACCCTGATGATGAAACATGGACACGTGGCAATCCATACAAGTTATTTATGATGAACAGTCCTGAAATACGCACCTTGGGAAAAATATCATAAGTACCAATTGGTTAAACCAATTCTGGTCAAACATGTGGTGTTGGAAATAAAACAGACAAGGTTACCTCATTCGTAAAGTTTAGACATAGAGGGTGAGTAATTTCGGAGATACCGCAGAAACAGTATCAGGAATTTATGCAAAAGAAATTGGAAAACTAGGGCTTCCTGTTTCGGGAGCTTCCCTCCACTGTTTTCAGAAAAGGAGTACATTGGATAGATCACCTTGAAGAGGGATATCTTTGTATCCAATCATATCTGAAAGATTCCATGTTTTTAAAATTAGGGTTTCTCTGAAAAACCCTCGATTAGCCAGCTCTAGAACCAGGATGGACAC
This sequence comes from Pseudotsuga menziesii, assembly GCA_001517045.1. Taxonomy (NCBI): domain Eukaryota; kingdom Viridiplantae; phylum Streptophyta; class Pinopsida; order Pinales; family Pinaceae; genus Pseudotsuga; species Pseudotsuga menziesii. Next base: position 169,433 of record LPNX010168409.1, read on the forward strand.
CTCAAATCGGTAAGATCTAATATTTTGATATTTACAGTTGAGGTTCTCATTTCAAGATGACTAATCACACCAGCTTGATGACAATCTTGGTGAGGCTGACAACTTCCAAGCATGGAAGTATAGGATCTCACTATTTCTTGAAGGAAATGAATTGGACACCTACATAAGTAGAGAGGTTTCTGTTCTAGAGGGAGATGAGGCTAAAAGCCTTACACAAGAAGAACTTGGACAAGTCCAAGAAGATCATTGCTGATTCAATCATGGATCACCTTGTACCACAAGTGTCTTCCCTAAAGACACCGAAAGAGATGTTTGATTCCTTGACCAAGCTATTTGAAGGAAAGAACATAAATCAAAAGATGACTTTGAGAAAACAGTTGAAGAATGTGAAGACACACACCTATGGCATCGAACCTGAGGCTATTGACTGTTGCTTCATCTGAGTTGCTTGATGCCATGATGTATCATCAGATGATTTGTTCCTTGATGTACCTGATGAATACGGGACCAGATCTTTGCTTTGTTGTGAACACATTGAGACATGTTTACCTGATGATTGCAAAGCATGCATTGAGGTACTTAAAGGGTACAATTGATTATGGGCTCAAGTATGAGGCAAATCATAACATTAACCTGGAGGGTTATGTGGATTCAGATTGGGCAGGCAATGGCATTGATAGGAAGAGCACTTCTTGGTGTAGCAGGAAGCAATCCTGCGTGGCACTGAGTACAGCCGAGGAAAAATATGTTGCCAGTTGCTATTTGGGAGGTAGTATGTTTCTTTTGAAAACTACTATATGATTTGGTTGATCTGACTTGCATTTTTGAATGATGCAGAGAGGAGCAGTGAAGCTCCAGTTTGTGATCCAGATCAAGATCTCTCAAAAGAGGGAGTTCTAGCATAGTTGGTGAGATAGGTTGTTTGAGCATAGTCCTGGCAAAGCTCGTAGGTTGCTCAAAAGTAATCAGTCATGTAGGTTGTCCTCGGATGTAATCGGTCTAGGCGAAGCTCGTAGGTTATTCTTGGACGTAATCAGCCTTGATGTGATTCTATGCTAGAAATGGCCAGAGTGAAGTTTGAGTACTTCAGGGAGAAGTTTGGTGTTCTCCAGATCGAGGTTCCTTCCAAGGGGAAGTGATGAGTCCATGAGCCCTTCTGACATGGTGAGAGGATTGGTTCCTTCCATGGTCAAATGTAAGTGATGTGCCCTTCTGACATAGTGGAAGGCTGAGCTTCACATGGTCAGATGTAAGTGTAGAGCCATTCTGATATGACTATGGGATTGGCTCCCACATGATCAGATGTAAGTACAGAGCCATTCTGATATTACTGTGGGATTGGCTCCCACATGATCAGATGTAAGTGCAGAGCCATTCTAATATGACTGTGGGATTGGCTCCCACATGATCAGATATAAGTGCAGAGCCTTTCCCTAGATGATAGATGGTGTGTTATATCATGCCGACGGATGTAAGTGTAGAGCCTTTCCCTGGATGATAGATGGTGTGTCCTATCATGCCGACGACTGTAATTGCATAGCCTTTCTCTGGATGGTAGATGGTGTGTCCTACCATGCCAATAGATATACATGCTAAGCCCTTCCTTGGATAGTAGATGGTGTGTCCTACTATGCTAGAGGATGTAAGTGCTGAGACTTTCTGACTGGGTCAGATATAAGTGATGATCCTTTCTGACTGGGTCAGATATAAGTGATGTGCCTTTCTCTGGGTAGTAGATGGTGTGTCCTGCTATGTTAGTAGATGTAAGTGCTGGGCCTTTCCTTGGATGATAGATGGTGTGTCCAATCATGCCAGTGGGTGTGAGTGCTGGGACTTTCTAACATGGTGGTGGATGTGTTCCTCCCATGGTCAGATGTGAGTGATGGGCATGCCTTTCTGACATGATGGTGGATGTGTTCCTCTCATGGTTAGATGTAAGTGTTGGGAGGGCCTTTGAATGGGTCAGATATAAGTGTTGAAGAAGATGAAGACCTACCTGGAGGCTAGGCCTACAACCAACATGAAAAAGGGTTGGCTCTATAGAACTTCCTGTGACGAGAAGAATGAAGAGATAGCACCATTTGATTGAGATAACAAAAGCAGTGATGATGATGATGATCCAGTGATGATCTAGCTTTGATGACGATCCAGATCAAGTGATGATCCAACTTTGATGACGATCCAGATCAAGTAATGACCCAGACTTGATGATGATCCAGATCAAGTGATGATCTAGACTCGACGATGATCCAGATCCAGTGATGATCCAAACTTGATGAAGATGACTTGATGATGAAGATGAATTGAAGATGAATATTACTTGAAGATGAATATGACTTGATGATGATCTAGATGATACAAAGAAGAAGACTTGTGCTAATAAATTGTGTTGAGAGAATACCTTCATAGTTAAGAGGGAGCATTGATGTATTTTTAACTTTGAAATGTATTCACTTGTATATCTTATGTATTGTACCCTGATGTTTATTTCGGGAAGTATCTATAATGTAATTGAGTCATGTCATGCCCTGATGTTTTGATTGGGAGATTCATTAATGTAAACAAGTCATGTAAAGTCATCGAGGTTAACCCTCCAAGTCATTTAGCTTATCTTTTCCTAGGGCCAACAGGCCCAACACTCACCCATGGCTCGTCTTGAGCCACACTAGTCTGAAACCTATATTGTGACGACCTTACTTTGAAAATCCTAAAAGATTTTCACTATCTACATGGTCTCCTCCTGTACTTCTGCTTCCTTCTTCCTCAAATTGTCCATAAGGTCGGAACTGATGTGTTCCGAAGTTGTAAGTCTCATTGACTCTACTGCTTGTCTCACTTTTTGGGGTACATGTTGAATAATACCTGTAACTCTTTCTGCCTTTACCTATAATTCAATGACCCTGTCAGTCCACTTCTGCTGTTGTGTTCGTAGTGTTGTGACTTGTTGTTGTACTTTCTTCATCTCAACAAACTTAGCCATTTTCTCTGCTAAGGGAAACTTCTTCATTTCATTATTCATCTGGTTCACCTCTGATTGCACAGTGCACAACTGCTCTAGAAATTTCTCTAAATCTTCATCGTTGATCAAAGGTTCCCACATCTGAGAAACCTGCTCGATTTCCTTGGCACAAAGTGCCTCGTCCTATTCAGTTTTCTTCACAGCCTTTGTTGCTTCTTTCCTTCTTTCTTCCAATACCTTTGGAGGTGTATTGGGCGTCTCTTGTGGTGCCAACTCCGTGACCTTTTTGTGTAGGTCCTCTTCTATTTCACCAAGTCGAAATACCTTGACTTCTACAACCATCTCATGTGTTATTCCTTCATCTACAAAATGATTGCAAGCTAGTGTTACATCCATGTCGAGTCGGTTCCTGTCCTCCTCCCAGGTTTTGGATTTTTGCTCAGTTTATTTGACTCTTTTCTTCATCTTATTAAGGGCCTTGTTTGATGCTCTAGCTTGCTTAACCAATGTGCCTTCCCTGAACTTTATTTCAGTGACTATGACATTCTGAATGGAATGTACCTCATATAACGACATTACAGAGAAATCTATAGTGACATGGCCCACACTTTTGGTCATAGCATTTATATCTTCTATCCCAAAGTCGAGTGCTTCTCCCACTAGTTGAGTCTTTATTGGTGGGATTTTTAAATTTGAGTACCATAGATCTATAGGCTATGATGAGAGTTATTGGAAAGGAATTATGCAGTCGAATAATCAAGATGAATGTACACTGAGAAAAGAATTCATGACACAAATTTTAGATTAATAGGACAAGAATTGCTCAGATAATCACAACATTAATAAAAAATACAATGATAGTACAATAAAAAGAATTTGAAGACCGTGGATAAGATTCGAATATACCAACTCTAACTTAATGTTTAGCTAACTCTAGAGAAGGAATTTTCCAATTTGGAATGGAAGCTCTTATGGAATGGAAACTAGAGACAAAGACTAAAAATTCTGAGCCAAGCTTGCTCGGAATTGACAACACAAGCTGCTCATCCTTCCTGTTTATCCCACATTGTTTGCATTATAGTACAAAATCTTTGTATTTCTAAAATAATTTTTGAATAGTCTCAAAACTATTGGGTTGTAGTGCAATGAGTTCATTCTCTAGAATATGGCCTCTAAGCTCATCTTGTTTTCCAAACAAAGATTCAAGATTTCCCCATGCTTCCTTTGGAGGTATAAGTCCCTCAAGGTGAAACATAAGATCCCTGGAGATGTGAATGCACATGAATCCTAAGGCTTCATCTAGCTAGGTCAAAAAATTGTCCCATGCTTCCTTTGGAGTTTTGAGTCCCTCAAGGTAAAACATAAGATCCATGGAGATGTGAATGCACATGAAGTTGAAGGCTTCATCTAGCCGGTTCATAAACTTGGATTTATCAACATACTGTTGGGGCTCAACTTCTCTTACCATTGTAATCCTAAACAATCCCTTGTTGCACAAGGCTATCTGCATATCTTCCCTCCAATCAATGTAATTGAAGGGTGTAAGGATTCTGGGTGTAAGAGCAGAATAATTCTCCATTTCATTGTATGCTAATCATTCAAATATTCAAAAATCTACGTAGGTACCTGCAAAAAATCATTGCAAAACAATCCAATTCATAATCATATGTTAGTTGAAACCCTTCCACCTCGACATGTGCACTTTTTTAGATTCTGTCACACTTGGATATATTCCTCTAGATATAATCCAGAGGGAGCAATGCTATGATTCCAGGAATTATCTGGAAAATTAGTTGCTTCGGGTGCAAGCATGGAGGTATCTGAGGTTTGTTGTTGGCTTGAAGATAGAATCTGATACCAGTTAAATTTAATAACCATATGTCTATAAGTTATGATGAGAGCTATTGGAAAGGAATTATGAAGTGGAATATTAAAGATGAATGTACACTGAGCAAAGAATTCATGACATAAATTTTAGATTATTCAGACAAGAATTGCTCAGATAACTACAACATTAATCTTCATTCATTAGTTAGTAATACAATGATAGTATAATAAATAGAATTCGAATACTGTGGATAGGATTTGAAACTACCAACTCTAACTGACTGTTTAGCTAACTCAGTGTGGAAAAAACACAGTTGGAGCTCACTAGTCTAACTTTGTATGTCTAAATCAATCTACAATCAGTCAACTAATGAGACAGGTGGATAAAAGGTGGCACTCTCCTTGCATGCATGCAAAATTGGTGCTAGACTAATTGATAGTGATCTAACTAAAAGTAACTGGAGGATAAATCAACATAACTACTTATCTACCACAATCAACTGAAGGTGAATGCTGGTGGCACTCAGAGTGGGATCCTATAATGTAGGGATTGATCCCTAGGGTTCCTAAACTTATGCAATTAGGTACATTAAGTGGCAGATGACTCTTAGGAGTGTCCCCCATACTCTAGTACAGTGATAATAAGCCCCTAATTTAGGCAGAATGTCCAAATATACTATATTGGACAAAGGAGGATTAATTAATCCTAACAGGGATGGTATTGACACATTGTTCGGTTGCTCGTCTAATGACCAACTAATTCCCATGACACTAGAAATTGTGGTTTGTAGTTGACCACTACTCTTACTTCTTTTACTGCATTGCAGAGCGTCTGTAGTAAGTCTGTAATACTACTTGTTAGATATTTTTGGTGTTCATCCATCTTCTTAAGACTTTGGGTGGCTATTTATTCCATTGCTTCTATCAGAAGGGTATAATAATCACTGGTAAGGATGACAGTTTTTGCTGATTTGTTAGCATTCCTTTTCTTATGCCTTATATAAGACTGTTATGTCTGCTTCCTCTTATCTCCCACTCTCGGGTCGGTTGGAGTCATACTTGACTCATTATGGGTATTATCTGGGTTTTTCTCTAATGGATTTTCTCCCTGTCCCCCATCCTTCTTTGTCTATGGATCATCCTGTTGCTCCTCTTCATTTGGAGATAACCGATCATTTGTGATGAGGAGTCTATGTTCTTCCTGCCAATATTGGATAATTTCTTGGACTACTTTAGTTGATAATTGATACTGTGTCATAATCCATTGATGTTGTGGATCTTGTCGAGGCTGCAGTAGGATATGATGGGAATCGATCGTAAACTTGACAATGTTTTGAAACTTCTTAACGGTTTCCTCGGTAAGTATGGACTACTTTCTGACATGATATTGCAGGGCCTCTATGTTCAAAAAGAATTCTACATTGTTTTATTTTTGTCTCTACTTCAAATATTTCTTGAACCAGAGATTCTGGTATCGATCTCCTCAACATAAAACAGACACATCTACCCCTTGGTAGTTTGCTGGTTCTACCCATGCAACAAACGAAATCAAAATAAGTAGCCATGAATAATGAAATGATATACCTTTCTCCTGCGTTTCCTTGGTATCTGCTAAAAATTCATTTAGAAGATATTGTGACCAGTTTAATTGAACACCTATTTCCCATAACTCTTCTGCATCAATCGTCCCTGCGATGCACTGGTTCGGTCACATCTTTCGTAGCAATTTTCTAGTTAAAACCTTAGCGGTGAACCGAATAGTGTGGTCATTAATAGAGGCAATAAAAAAGCCTCTGGTGTCTTTGGTCAAGTCATACTTGTCTTTTAACTTGTTCGTCATCATATTGTCTTGCTCTTTTTCAGCGGAAAATCATGTTGGGCCTATGCCTGGAAGTGGGAGCCCAGTAATCGCCGCTATAATATCGACATCCACAGGAACCTTTCAGTTGAGCCATAGAAATCCACCATGGAATGACACTAGAAATTGTTTAACACATGCATTCACCTCTATACCGTGACCAAAATGCGACATGTACATCAATGACAACAAACCTGCTTTGTCTAGTCCTCTTGCCCATTCCATTGGAACTATGCACGTCAGGCCATCCTCTGTATCTGTGACAGAAAGCATGTATTTATCCATTTCCAACTCTGGAAATTTCTGTAGGTCATGATCGACAAAGGTCATGTTCTTCACATTTGGGATTATGTTATGTGATATTCAAACTCCTTTATTTACAATTGGTGCTTCTAGTGGGTACCTTACATTCTTCACGATTGTAATCTTAGGTGCATCATATGGTCTAGGTGAAATATAATCTGGAAGCATAGTACCCTGTTTCTTCATCTTCCGGTGGTGGTGGTGCTGGTTCTTTCTTCTTGTGGATACTAGATCGCTTCCTTGTTGAAGGACCAGGTGGGTCTGGTATAAACCTCACTGGAGGAATTATTGGTGACTTTGGCATTTCCCTTGCAACCATGACTTTCAGTGGAATATATTCAACAATGTATTCCATAATGAGTGTGGGTGAGGGGGCCGCGACACCAGATTCTGCAACTGTGCTTGTACTGGAAATGGAAATAACCATACTATGTGGAAAAACTCTCTTCATCTCTTGTAGTTATAGAAAACAATGGAACACTCTCACTAGAATGTAGCAGAAAAATTGAAAGTTGGGTGCAAAGGTGATAATGTCTACGTGTTCAATCAGTAAATCCTTCACATGAGAAAACAATGAATGGAAAGGTGGCAGCGATTTCCATCGCATGAGATGATCATCCAAGTCATTATATGGAAATCGCCATGCAAACCGTCACTCTCTGGTCACATCAGTGGTAGTTATTGTGCAATAATGAAGGAAGTGACCAAAAAGCATGCCGTGAAAATCGCTCGAGTTTTCAAATTAATTATGGCAAGTTGTCATTTCTGCGACTCACATACATCTTGCGACAACTCTTGCTTTCATGCGATTTGTATTCAACCCTCGAGATATTTTTTTCATTGCGATAGATGGATTATCTTCCCCACCATTTTTCATTTGTGACAGATAGACAGCCTGTGACACTTTTTTCTTTCTTTTACGACAGACTGGAAACCTATGATCAAATCATTAAATAAAAATACTCAAAAGTTTTGTCTTTTTCTTTTTTTTTTCTCTTTTTTTTAGTTGACCAAGTCACGATTATCTTGGTAGGGATTTAGGTGAATTCCATTCACCAATCCTTTGAAAGGTGCTCCATCTAACTTATGTAGTTGCACCATGCCTCCTTTAGTGATATGTATTACAATATATGGTCCTAGCCAGTGTGTTTCCATCTTTCCCAAATGCTTTCAATAATTTTCTATCATACAGAAGGACAAGTCCTTTGACTTGAAATCACTTATTCTTGATGTGTCAATGATGCCATACTTTCTGTCTCTCCTTCTCAACAATTTGATGATAACCTACAACAAAATGGTCTTCTTCCAACTTTAATAGTTGTGATAGTATTTCCTCGATAGCACCAACATTTGTCATCTCTGTAATCACAACAATCCTTAGGATGGGTACAATAAATTCCATCGGCATCACAACCTCTTGTCCATACACCAGGAAAAATGGAGTTTGGCCTGTCAACTTCTTATAGGTTGTGCTATATGCCCATAGAACTACATGACTTTTTTGGTCCCACTCTTCTCTTTGAACATTGTAAATCTTTGTCATGTTGATGTATTTGTAACTTAGGAATGTATTCACTTGTATATCTTATATTGTACCCCGATGTTCCTATCGAGAGAATCAATTGTATTTCATTGTACCCCAATGTTCCTATTGGGAGATTCATTAATATAATAAAGTCATGTAAAGTCATTGAGGTTAACCCTCCATTGTAAGTCAGGACAATAGTCCCCACAATTGAGTTAAGGTTAACCCTCCTTGTTGATCGGAGGGCAAAGTCCCCATAGTTGAGGGGCACTAGGGTTATTTGACTCACCTAGAGATGTTGGCCCTGGTAAGTAATTGTCAAGTCGAAAATTAGTATAAATTTAGAGTGAGCCTCTCTATTTTACACACACACTCACTCAACTAGGGCGCATGAGTGAGAGAGGAAGTGCTCACACAAGTGAGAGAGAGAACAACTGTTGGAGATCATATTTTCTTTCTTTGGGTTTTACTGCTGCCATTGGTGCTCATTCTATCTCTGAGTAAGTTGCGAGGTTTTCTCCTTTATGGTTTCCCCGAGGAAAATATTTGTGTCTATTGTCTCTTATGATTGATTGTTGTGCATGTTATTCTCTTAGATAAGATCCTAAGATCACATTGCTTAAATGATAAAAATCTAACATGGTATTAGAGCTAACCTAAGAAGAAGACATTGTGCAACTGCAAAAGATAGGGTTTCTTACTTTTTGGGTCTCTCTGCACATATCATCAGCAAAAGGAGGCTAGTATAACTCTCCATTGAAGGGCACATCTTTCTATCGAAGCCGAATTTGATTCCGGGCATTTTCAGTTTTTGACCTACCACTGCAGTGACAATTAGGGATTTTTACAGAAGAGGAATTTTTTACTGAGCCCAACATAGGATTTCTATCCTCATTAAAATTGAATTTTATAGACCAAGTTCAAATTTTTTGGTAGAGAAAAACTCCGAGAAAGTCAAACCCTAGTTTGACCCCAGGCCTAAAAAACCCTAAAATACTAAAAATGGTAGTTTTGGTACATTCGCTGTATCTAAGGATTGAAGAAGTATCAAGGGCCAAAATTTTCATAGGCCAAATATAAAATCGTGATGTACCCTTTGTAAAAATTTCAGCCTCACATTCTCTATATTCTGGGAGATATGATTCCTCCAAATCAGGGTTCCAGCCCCTTTCAGGATTCATCCCTAAACATGACACCTAGGGAGAATTGCTATATCGCAAGCTACGAAGGTCTAAATGGAATTTATCAAGATGTTACAAATAGAGCACATAATTTAATTTTTGTGATAAAATTTTTAGACCCTGAAGGTGAAACAGTGACATGTGGAAGTCCGTACAAGTTCGCTATGATGAATAATACTCAAATACGTCACCTTGGGAAAACTCTCATTAGTCACAATTGGAGAAACAAATTCTACTCAAACCTATGGTGTTGGAAAGAGGAAAGGTGAGGATACCTTATTGAAAAGTTTCAGTTATATAGGAGCAATACTTTTGGAGATACTGCAAAAACAATATCAGGCATTTTTGCAGAGGAAATTGGAAAACTAGGGCTTCCTGTTCCGGGAGCTTCCCTCCACTGTTTTCAGAAAAGGAGTACATTGGAAAGCTCGCCTTGAAGAAGTGCATATTTCTATCCAATCGGATCTTAAATATTCCAAGTTTTGATAATTAGGGTTTCTCTTACAAACCCTAGATTAGCCAGATCCAGAACGAAGACAGACACCTCAAATCGGTAAGATCTAATCTTTTGCTATTTACATTTGAGGTTCTCATTTCAAAATGACCTATCAAACCATCTTGATGACAAGCTTGGTGAATATGAAAAATTCTGAGCATGGAAGTATAATTTTTCATTGGCTCTTGAAGAAAATGAATTGGACACCTACATAAGTGGAGAGGTTACAGTTCCAGAGGGAGATGAGGCTAAGGCCTTACACAAGAAGAACTTGGTCAAGGCCAAGAAGATCATTGTTGATTCAATCAAGGATCACCTTATACCACATGTGTCTTACCTAAAGACACCTAAAGAGATGTTTGATTCCTTAACCAAGCTATTTGAAGGGAAGAATAGAAATCAGAAGATGACTTTGAGAAACCAGTTGAAGAATGTGAAGATCCAAAATGCAGAGACCATACAGTCATACGTTACGAGGGTCTCTCAAATAAAAGAACATCTTGAAGTGGTAGAAGAAGAAGTGGAGAATGCAGAATTTGTGATAACCACCTTGAATGGCCTCCCAGGATCATGGGATTCTTTCATTCAAGAAATGTGTGCCAGAAGGAAGTGATTACCTTCAGCAGACTCTGGGAAGAGCGCACACAAGAAGAAACTTGACTCATAATAAGAGAAAAGAAGATGGGAGAAACTGAATATCTAGCTCTCATGACTCAAAGAAGATACCTCAAGCGATGAGGAATATGAAGAACTCAATTCTTGAAGATCCTCTTATCCATCTTCAGCATTTAGATAAGAAATGATGCTGTTATGAATAAAGAACATGATGAAGCTGAAACAAGGAGTCTACCCACGAAACAAATAAAGATAAGTATTCAATTGTCATTTCATGATATTGTTTTGTTATGCATTTGTTTATGTTCAGTTGATGTGTTATGCATGATAGAATGTTTGCATTAATGACAATATACTACTAATATGCATGTGATGGGTAAGTAGCTCATGGTGCCATACAACTATCCATTGCTACTTATCTAGAATGAAACCTCTTTGCTGACATTTTGGACTAGTGCACAATCTGAATGATGTCTTGGTAGAGATGGAAGGCATATAGAAATTTTATGTGAGATATGGATGAATGTTGTATTGGCTAAAATAGTTGCATGATTATATATTTATGCATAAGAATTTTCATTGTGAATATTCCTTATGAAATTCTTCTAACCATACAACTGGTGCATTTGAATTGTAGGAAAGATCGTGTACAATCTCCTACAAGAAAAGAAGGATGAGACTCGTTCTGAAGAACAAGTGACGACAATTCAAGAAATAATACAAAATGAAGAATAGTATGACGAGACTTCAAGAGGCCCCAGACACAGTGCAGTTATGTAACACTGTTGAGTGACATCCTTGATGCAGAACCTTCCAGCTATGAAGAAGTAGCCAAGAAGAAAGGGAAGGAGAGTACCAGTTCGAGAAGAATGATGTCTAGGATGTGGTATCGAGACCTGAAGGGAAGTCCGCAGTGGATCTGCAAGATTCAGCATGTATTAGATGGAAACATCGTGGGATACAAGGCAAGATTCGTAGCACGAGGCTTCTTACAGAAAGAAGGCATAGACTATGAAGAGACATTTGCAGCCATTGGGAGTTGAGACACATGATAGGAAGACTCATGTGTGAAAATTAAAGAAGGCATTGGATGAGCTCAGAAGGCACCCATGGGATAACACCTACATGAAGAACTTGAAGATCACGTAGAGTGATGAATATATTAACCTTTGCTACAAGGTTGAAGATGAAATCCTATAGAGGATGACAAGCTCACATATGGGTGCGAGAAGAAATTTTGAAAAGGTTCAAGATAGAGGATCTTGGTATCTAGTCACCCTAGATGGATACATAGAATATTAGTAGCAGAGGAAGCTACTTGCCACTTAATTACAGAATGTTTCAATGCATAATGTACGAAAGAAAGAGGGAGAATGATGCTCCACTTCAAAGGGAGTGACTGTAGAAGATCATGAGGTTCGACATGGTACGACACGATGGACATATTATTGATGGCTCTAGGATTTACTAAGAGTAAAACATATTCCAACCTTTACTTCAAGGTTGAAGGTGGAAGACCAGTGATGCTCCTGTTATATGTCGATGACCTGTTCAAAAGAGGAAAAGAGGAACTCATTAGAGATTCAAGAAGGAGACTTGTTGCCGAGTTTGAGATAAAGGACTTGAGGGTATGATATACTACTTTCTAGGAATGGAGGTGTGGTAGAGTGCGAATGGAATCTCTCCGGGACAAGGGAAGTATGCAGTAGATCCTAAAGAGGTTTGGGATGATGGACTGCAAGGCCATGACCACACTTATGGCATTGAACCTGAAGCTATTAAGTGATACCTCATTACAGTTGGTTGATGATATGATGTATCGTCAGATGATTGGGTCCTTGATGTACCTGACGAATACAAGACCGGATATTTACTTTGCTGTGAACACATTAAGCCAGTTCTTGATAGATCTGAGACATGTTCACATGATGGTTGTAAAGCATGTAGTGAGGTACCTAAAAGGTACAGTTTATTATGGGCTCAATTATGAAGTGAATCAGAAGATTAACCTAGAGGGTCATGTGGATTCGAATTGGGCAGGCAGTGCCATTGATAGGAAGAGCACTTTGGGGTGTTGCTTCAGTATGAGATCAGGTGTGATCTCTTGGTTTAGCAGGAAGCAGTCCTACATGGCACTGAGTACAACCAAGGAAAAATATGTTGCCACTTGCTCGACTATTTGGGAGGTAGTATGTTTCTTTTGAAAACTACTATTTGATTTGATTTATTTGACTTGATTTTTTTGTATGATGCAGAGAGGAGCAGCGAAGCTCCAACATATTCTCTAAATCGAGGTTCATTCCAAGGGGAAGTGATGAGTCTGTGAGCCCTTCTGACATGGTGGTAGGCGGGGCCTCCCATGGTTAGATGTAAGTGCAGAGCCCTTCTGACATGGTGGTAGGCGGGGCCTCCCATGGTCAGATGCAAGTGCGGAGCCCTTCTGAGATGGTGGAAGGATTGGTTCCTCCCATGCTCAGATGTAAGTGTAGAGCCTTTCTTACATGGTGGTAGGTTGGACCTCCCTTGGCCAGATGTAAGTGCAGAGCCTTTCTGACATGGTGGCAGGCTGGGCCTCCCGTGGTCAGATGTAAGTGTAAAGCCTTTTCGACAAGGTGGCAGGTCGAACCTCCCATGGTCGGATATAAGTGTTGAGCCTTTTTGACATGGTGGCAGGCTGGGCCTCCCATGGTCAGATGTAAGTTCTGAGCCTTTTTGACATGGTGGTAGGTTGGGCCTCCCATGGTTAGATGTAAGTGTTGAGCCTTTCTGACATGGTGGCAGGCTGGGCCTCCCATGGTTAGATGTGAGTGCTGGGCATTTTGACATGGTGGCAAGTTGGGCCTCCCATGGTCATATATAAGTGATGGACGAGCCTTTCTGACATGGTGGCAGGCTGGGCCTCCCATGGTCATATGTGAGTGCTGGGCGTGCCATTCTGACATGGATGTTTGATGTGTTCCTCCCATGGTTAGATATAAGTGCTGGGTGGGCCTTTTCGACATGGTGGCAGGTTGGGCCTCCCATGGTCGGATATAAGCATTGAAGAAGATGAAGACCTACCTGGAGGCTAGGCCTACAACTAGCATGAAAAATGGCTGGCTCTGTAGAAATTCCTATGACAAGTAGAATTGAGAGATAGCACTAGCTGATCGAGATAGCAAAAGCAATATGATGATGATGATCTAGTGATGATCCATCTTTGATGGTGATCCAGTGATGATCCAGCTTTGATGATGATCCAGTGGTGATCCAACATTGATGATGATTTAGTTTTGATGATGATTTAGTGATGATATAGTTTCAATGATGATCCAATTTTGATGATGATCCAATGATGATCCAGTTTCGATGATGATCCAGTGATGATCTAGCTTTGATGATGATCCAGAGAAGAAGACTTGTGCTGATGTATTGTGTCAAGAAAATACCTTCCTAGTCAAGAGGGAGTGTTGATGTATTTGTAACTTCGGAATGTATTCACTTGTATATCTTATATTGTACCCTGATGTTCCTATCGGGAGAATCAGTTGTATTTCATTGTACCCCGATGTTCCTATCGACAGAATCAGTTGTATTTCATTATACCCCGATGTTCCTATCAGGAGAGCCATTAATATAATAAATTCATGTAAAGTCATTGAGGTTAACCCTCCATTGTATGTCGAGAAAATAGTCCCCACAATTGAGTTAAGGTTAACCGTCCGTGTTGATCGGAGGGCAAAGTCCCCATAGTTGAGGGGCACTAGGGTTATTAGACTCTCCTAGATATGTCAGCCCTAGTAAGTAATTGCCAAGTCAAAAATTAGTTTAAATAGAGAGTGAGCCTCTCTATTTTACAAACACACTCACTCAATTGGGGTGCATGAGTGAGAGAGGAAGTGCTCACACAAGTGAGAGAGAGAACAACTATTGGAGATCATATTTTCTTTCTTTGGGTTTTACTGTTGCCATTGGTGCTCATTCTATCTCTGAGGAAGTTGCGGGGTTTTCTCCTTCATGGTTTCGCCGAGAAAAATATTTGTGTCTGTTGTATCTTGTGATTGATTTCTATGCATGTTATTCTCTTAGATAAGATCCTAAGATCATATTTCTTAAATGATAAAAATATAACATGTCAACGCACTCTCCAGGATCTTGTTGAATGCTTCGACAACACCATTCGCTTGAGGGTGATATGGTGTTGCCTTTATATAATGGATCTGGAATTCTTGAGTTAATTTTTTCATCAACTGATTGAAAAAATACGTACCTTGGTCACTTATCAAAGTATACGGGCATCCGAATCTAGTCACAACATTATCATTTAAGAACTTGGCAGCAGTCACAACAGTACAACATTTTAATGCTGCATCTTCATCCCATCTAGTCAATTAATTGGTCGAACTAATAATGTATCTTACACATGTTCTCTTCCCTATTAGACTAATAGGTCCCACAAAATCAACAACCCATTTTTCAAATGCATGCAAATTTATTTGTGGTACTAGTGTCATTTCATCTCGTCGCGATGAATTTCCGGTTCTCTAACAAACATCACAACTGCGACAGCATTCTCAAGCATCTGCATGCATGGTTGGACACCACAATTCTGCTTGTAATATCTTTGGTACTATAGCTTTTCCAACATAATTGCCTCCCATGACACAAGCATGCACTTCATTCAGCATCATTGGTCTCTCATGTTCCAAGACGCAATGACGAAGAATCTCATTAGGGCCCATTTTATATAACTGTCCAGTGATCAACTGGAAGTTTGCAACTCACACAACTAGTTGTTTCTTCTATGCGGTGGTAAAATTAGTTGGTGCATATCCCATACTCAAAATTTTTATGATGTCTCTATAGTGATTATTAAACATTATTATCACAAATAGTTATGCGTTAGGGAGACTATCATCAATATTACCAGGTTCTTGTCCACTCTTGATCCTTGACTGATGGTTTGGCCCTGGATTTAGTTGACTTGGCTTAACAATGACTTCAAAGTCAAATTCTTGAAAAAGGAGAAGCCGCTGACAAATCTTCCCCGCCAACACTAGCTTATTGACAAGATATTTCAATGTTGAATTATCTATGTACATTTTGAAATGTCCACCCAACAAGTTGTCTCAAATTTTTTATAGAGCGTATACCATAGTGAGTCCCTCTCTTTCTGTTGTGGTATAGTTCTTCTCTACTATTGATAATTTCCTGCTAGCAAAGGAAACAAGATGATCAATCGACCCTTCAACAGGCTATTCTCGTACCACGCCGAGCATGACAGATGACACATCAACATGCACATGAAACCCCTTCCTCTAGTTTGAAAATACAAATATGGGCACTGTAACCATCTTGTTCTTTAAAGTGTAGAGACTCTCTTGGAAATTTTCCATCCATTGGAACCTAACATATTTTTTCAATAACTTCTCCATCATATCAGTTAGCTACACACATTCTTTGATAAATTTTCGATAGTATCCTATATTTCCCAATGTTGTTCTCACTTTCTTCACTATGGTAGGTGGTGGTAGGTCGACAGTGATCATAATTTTATCAAGGTTGATGAAGATTCCGTTATGACAAACCACATGGCCCAACAAATTTTCAAATGGGGCACAAAAAATATATATTTCTTTAAGTCCAGGGAAATTTGATACTGGTGACACCGTTGCAACATCATTTTGAGGCTCTCAATATGATCCTTAATGAGTCCAAATACTGTCCAATCCTCAAAGTAGAACTCAATAAATTTATGAATAAAATATTTGAAGGCAACCATTACTATCTTGGAAAATATGGCAAGAGCATTCTTGAGTCTAAAGAGCATTACTGTGTATTGGAAACAACCCCATTCCATTGCAAAGGTTGTTTTGTGTCTATCTTCCTTTGCGATTTTGATATGATTGTATCCAGAGAACCCATCAGTGAAAGAATAAACTTCTTGACCCCGACACTTTCTAATACCTCATCTGTAAATGTTGGAAATGGGTCATGTAAACAAGCATCATTCGATTTCCTTAGGAAGACACAAATACTTACTTCACCAATAGCCTTCTTATCTTGCACTACTATCGGACTAATCCATTTCGATTCTTCAATCAGTTTTATGATACCTACATCCATCATTCAATCTAGTTTGGTATTGACTTTTTCTTTATACCACGGATTCAATTGGTATGGTCATTCAATTTACAGATTTTGCGTTGGGATTAATTAATGGAATTTTCATTTCTCCAAGGTCTCCAACAATCCCTTTCATTTCTGATAATTTCGTAGGGAATAGATCCTGAAATTCATGCAATAGGTCCGTAATCTTCCCAATAGTTTCTTCATCCTAGTAATCTCCAATATTGACAAATTTTGTATTTTCTAGGTAGCCACTGTTGATTTTCTTGACTTTTAGTGGATTCATAAACTGGTCACCAGGAATACCAAATCCTTCCAGTACACGCGTACCTTCAAAATCTGGGATGTTTATGTCGAGTGGGTCATCATCATTAGGTTCTCCCGTCATATTATAGCACTCCATCTAGTGCTAGGTTATGGCACTGCTCTGATTGAAGTTTGTCATTGCAACATGGATATCTTCAAATATATTTGTCTTGATTACTTGCAATGCAACATCAATTGAAGGATGATCATCGAAAAACTCAAATGTGTGTGTGAAACTAATAACTATTCACCCCATTCAGCAGTCCCTCATCTCAATTCAACTGATGTATACCAGTTCATTCTTATCATGTCTAATGTGTGCATGAACTGATGGACCCATTCCTGTCATGGACATGCCTCCCATGTCGCACAACAATACTTGATATTCTCAAAAGGATTGGTCAATCCTATATACTTTTGACGAGTATAGCTGATCTCGTCTCCAAATAATATCTCCATTAACCGTCAATATTGTGTCCATTCCGAGATAGATTCTTTATGTGCGACCCACCATCTGGAATGTGTAGCTTTCAGTGCAAAGTATAGGGCAGTCAAGCGTTTTGATATTTTGAGAATTTTTCTTCAAATTATGTTAGAAACGATGCAAGGTTAGGTAAACATTCATATGTGGGTACATAACTTACCTCAATTTCTACCCATCGCACAGATCATGTAATTCTTGTGCACCTTCTCATGGATACTTCATGCATCTGTTTCCAATGCTTCACCATAATTCAATGTATACGAACTAATACTCCACCAACTAAGATTTATGTTAGCCATTGGATTCACATAATCATCCCTTGCAGACATGATGTTATAAATATGGTCTAGATAGTAGCTTTGTCCTTCATTATTTACTGGCTCGACGTATCTATGACCTTCTAGTGGATCAATTGGTGTGACTAACCTTAGCTCCGAATCTTCAAATGTTAAGATTCTTTTCTTAAAATTGATAATGATCTGATTATCAATCGCCCAGTCTATCCCCAAAAATGTAGGATACGTATTTGTGTCTTCGATAATGTCAATTACTTCAAAGTCAACATACATTCTCAGTCCTTCTACCTCGACATGCACTTGAGTCAGCCGACCGATATGCAGGACTTTCGACTCATTTGCTAGTCTAAGCTGGATAGGAGACCATGCAAGTTGCGGTTTCCCCATGCTCTCCAATGTTTTTCTTGTCAAAATGTTGTTATCATATCCCAAGTCCAGAATAATATAGTCCATATTGTAGTCTCCTATCTGGGATGTCATTCTTAACTTGCTACCGGTCTTTAATCTTTTTCCCACATGGTTAACCCTTCTATCTGGTAGCACCTCTTCTTGAGGTCCTTCTATTAGAGCTTCCAATTCTGCAACATCATCTTTATCTTGTATTAGCGATGATAAAGTTTTAAAAAATGATTTAAGCTTACTAACATTTCCTGTCGGTTTCTTTTGGAACAGTTGGTCAAATATTTGAGGCATCTCCATTATTGGACTTATGGTAGTGTAGCAGCAGAAGTTGACGCTTGATTCTTCTTGATGAATTTTGGTCATGCATCCAATAATACTTCCTTTTCTTTTTTGGATGTCGAATGACACTTTCTTTTGTGTTGTCGGTCGTACGTACGGTTGTTCATGTTGTTCTTATTGGTCTAGTCCAGTCATAGAACCTCCTCTTGTTACAACAAGAATATGCAGTTCTTGCGGCTCAGCAGAGATATTCTTGATATTTTGAATGGGGTTCGGGTTTGGATTCTGCAGAGGTTTGGATTTCCCACATTTCTAGCTTGCCGCTTCGCAATAAACTGCATACATTGTTTGACGATATGATCAAAAGGTTTTCAGTACAAACATGTCTTCGTAGGACTCGCACAGTCCTTCGAAAAATATCCTGGTTGTCTATGATTATAACATAATTTGTCTCCTTCCATGATCAAATCCTCCTCCTTTTCTTCGGCCTCCAAAATTTTCACCCCCCTGGGTTGAGGGTATTGCTGTTGCAGGTTTCGATTTAGTGGATATTGGGGATGATGATACTGAGCTTGTGGGTATTGAGCTTGATCCCTCTCAGCTTCCATCTGCTCGTTGTTCTTCATTAAATAGGTATCCACTAGTTTCTCTTGTAGCAACTAGTATGCTTTGCACTCATTCTCGTCATGGCTTATTGAATTGCAAAATTTACAGAATAAACTAGTCGACACACTTACAATATTATGTAAGTACAAACACTCTTATGACCAATGGCCTATAGTATGGAATACTTTACACTAAGGAATCCCTTATGTATTTATAGGGTTTGGTGCTACCGATATGACATAGTTCATAACTGTTGGGCAGTTATCTTTATGGTGGCCCTCTTTTCTACATCTGGTACACCATAATTCATCTTGTACTTCCTTCCCCTTATTAATGCCTTGCAATTGCAGTGTAAGGTTGGATTGTTGCGACTAATTTTGATTCATCCTTGCACCAGTTTCTCGTACAGGTGAGGATTCCAACTTCATGGCCAACTCCAAAGCTTTAGTCTGTGACACAATATTTTGTTGCATAAAGGGAATTTTGATGTATGCTAACAACACTACAATGAACCATTATTTGTATTGTACATCCAACATCTAGAAGCTTACTTTAGCCATCAACGTCTTAAATCTCTAGTCAAAGTCCCACACAGACTCTGTAGATAATTACTTAATCTCTTTAATCTTTGTAATACACTGCGACTCAGATTTGGGCTTTCTGAATTC
Source organism: Pseudotsuga menziesii (assembly GCA_001517045.1). NCBI lineage: Eukaryota > Viridiplantae > Streptophyta > Pinopsida > Pinales > Pinaceae > Pseudotsuga > Pseudotsuga menziesii. The sequence goes on from LPNX010168409.1 coordinate 189,346, forward strand.
ATCTATTAATCCCGCTCAAATTTGGTCGATTATTTGCTGTGAGACTCCTGTCAGAACCACAGAGAACTTCATGTACTAGTCCGATGTATGACCCCTAAGGGTTGTGATCATTTGATACTTCTTGATGGACTCATCTTGGACTTGTTTCATGGTCCACACGACTTCACATCGAAACCAATGTTTCTCTGGGTCTTCTAACCCATTTTCATTAAAGATCGGTAACTTAATATCATTCCCAACCATTATATTTGTTTTAGACACTGCTTTATTAGTGGGAATTCCTTGTCTTCTATTCTCACAAATGTTGTTGCCTTGATTAACAAACCCACTGGGATAAGAGTTTCTAGATATTACCTCTAGAGACGTACATGGGGTCATGGGTGTGCTGTATTCGTACTCTGGATATGGGGATTATTCTTCATCTTCTTCTTATCTTTCAGATATAGGTTGGTATTCCTCTTTCTCATTACAAGAACCTCCTTCAAAGTGTGACGTCAACTCGTAGTCTTCTCCTTCGTTCATACTGCAACTTCGTCTTCTAGCCAAAGTCCTTCTTCTCTTTCCCGACCGAAATATTCTTCCACTTTTTAGATGTCCACCTTCTTGTTCAGTTCTGCTATCACTAGGGAACATCTCAACTTACTTTGATCCATTTTTATCACACTTCATTTATGACATATCCTAGGTCTACACACATAAATTTTTACTCGTCGGACTCCATTCTTAGGATCCCTTTCTCACATATAAGCATCTTTATCCAAATTCTTAAAGATGTCAGGTATCATCCTCTTGGTCCTTGGAAGAATTTCCTTTCTGCCTCACTATATGATGCTATTATATCTACAACAAATTAAGTGATTTATCCTTCTAAAATACCGTCTACCCAAAAATCGACAGCCCTAGATATAGGGTTTCTAATACTCTTTAGCGACTAAATCAACTGAGGACTGTACTTTGTCGATTCTCCTCATTAGAAATTTTTTCGCTCAGTTGCTAGCTTCAATAACCATTCATACAACAAAACAAGAAACTCACAAAAGAAAATTTCATGAATGTCCGTATAAAGGTATCGCTCCAATCACTTTGTTGGATTCAACCATGATTCTTCACTTTCTTCCCATGCAAACTCTAATGCTTTAAAATCCACTTAGTCTTGAATTTTCGGCTTTGTTGGGTGTGAAAACTTGTCCCTCACCAAAATTATTCACGGTTCCGGCAACAAAACCATTTGTTGGTGTTTCTCCCTTCAACCTAGGTTCATACCCTTGTTTGTTTGTCAACAAATCCCAACATATCAACCCGACATGGTAGGGATTAGTTGACAACACCTGCAACGTAGATGCAGTCTCACCCGAGATATCTTTATGGGTAACTACAGGAACCATGTTTTTGTAGTTGGGTGGGGATTTCTTCTCTCACGACACCTTACCAACTCGCTCAACTGAATACAGGGGTTGTATTTCCTATTCTTAGTGTGTTCATTCAAGTTATTAATATACTTATTTGTCGACAGATATTACAATAGTTAATATAAAGTCTTAGCACAGATTCTGTCTACTAACAGTTCGACACATGAATACAAAAAATTATTCATAAACAATTGTTATTCACTCTATTAAAATATCTACTTATTCACATCATACATTCATCTGGCATAAACATATTCATCAAATACACATAGAGACTTCTCGCCTCTCATGCTCTCTAGTCTTAGGTACCTGAAGTTTTCCTCTCCTTCAGCCTATTATCGATCTGCACATAGCCTGGAATGATTTTATTCTCTACAAATGTACAAATCTACAACTCTTACTAAGACAGGAGATGACAAAGACCAACCCGCACATAGCTTTGGTTCTCCCTTTATAAGATCTTACATTTCGTAATAAACTGGTTCTATTCTATTAGTCGACAGGCTTCCATTCCTATTCTCATACATTCAGTTACATTGACAGTAGGCACTATCAGCCCAAAAATACAAATATGATTGATTACCAAAGCATTCATTATTCTCACTGACTTCTTAGCCACGATCAATCGATCTATCCTTTTCAACCGATGTACTTATTCTTCTATCGTAGTTTCTCTTGTCACGACTGATCTCTTCACAGCTTCTCTTCCATCGCGACTTCTCTTGTCGCAACTTATCTTACTCCATCAGAGCTTCCTCTATTGTGTGACCAAAATCTTCATATTCCCGAGTAGAATATTGGCCAAATTCTTCCTATCTTTTCCCAGGGCCAACATCTGGGTTTTTGTGGTTCCACCTGAAACTATATATTCATCTCAAGTTTTTTTTTATTATTCAATGACAACAATTAAAATATTTCATAGTATATATATGTTGCTTAAACTCACCTTGTTCATACATAATGGTTTCTAAACTATATTGAAATTTAGATTGGAATATAGTTCTTGAATTTTTTTAGGATTGTAGAGACGTATATTGATTGTTTATTTGGCTTAAATGTAGGGAGAAAAAATTGTAGTATCAAATGGCCAATTCTTTAGATTCCATCTCATTCCATCATGTTCAAAGTGTGTTGAGTTCCTCCCTTTCCATCCCCAGTAAGTTCAGTTTTTATTTATATTTTGATTATATATTTGAATTTATGTTACTTATTCATGTGAATATGAAATTATATCAATTTATTATTTATTGCAGTATCCCGATTCAGGTTTGAGTCCAGATACACAATACATTCCACCAGTTCCAAAACGCCGTAACCTCTTATAAGGAGTAAGATACTGCAAGCAATTCATAGATGAAAATGGGTTGTTGCTTTACCCCACAAATTGTAACATGTAGTCTTCAAGTTGCAATATTGGTCCATCAACGGCAATTTTTCATGAGCTAGAACTCTTTTATGACATCACAGTAGTTTGTGGTTGTTCAAGATATCAAGGGTTGAAGGAGAACCCTCAACATGTCACACTAACCCATTACACCAATGATAGATTAACCAATGTTGATGGTCTAATACCCCATACTTTTTATAGCCCAAAATGACACTTCTCCTTCCGTGATGACTTTTACATGTTTTGTTGCATGACGACATTTCATGAAAACTACTATCCGTCACCCAAAGGAAACTTGTGGATGGAAGGGCCATACCATGACTTTTGTAGCTATGTATTACCTCTTTTATAGACCATTGGAAAGGTAAGAGAATATGGAACAAGTTTTCAAAACAAGCCAACTCCTGAAAATGCTTAGAAATACCTTGAAAATTTCCTTTTTTGACCCATACGCAAGTTGTCAGTGTTGCACCCACGTTTTTTACTTTGCATACACGGGTTGTTAGTGTTGCACATGTGTTTTTCACCTTGCATACATGGGTTTTCAATATTGCACCCATGTATACCCTTGGAAATGGTCAAAAAATATAAAATTATCGATTTTTGGGTGGTTTTGGATTTGCCTCCTCAGTTGTAACTGCCCTATGCTCGACCCTAACTCTTCATATTGTTATATAAGAGAGGGAGAAGGGACCATGAAGAGGAATTATACTTTTGGTATGGTTATGCTGGTGAAATTTGGACTCTCATCCCCCTCACCTCTTCCCTAGTTGTCATCTACCCTTGCTGGAGAGCTTGGAGGATGAGAATCTTGGAGGAGAGAAGCAAAAGATCCAGATCAAAGGTTTCACGAGGTGCGCCCTTGCATGAGGAGAAGGTATATCTTGTACTTATTCCATTGATTAATAAATATGTGATGTTATTCCCTTTCTAAATCAATGTATAATGGATATTGAATCTCATTTTTTGGGTTTCATATTATCTTGATTATCATTGCTTTATATGTGGTCAAATTGGTTTGAGGAAGGTTTGAAGTTGTTTTGTAGGTCTCTTGGTTGGAGAGAAAGAAGAGGGATAAAGAGAAATCTTGGATCAACCTTCACTGTTAATAAGGTATGAACCCTCCTAACCCTTTAAAACTTGTTTAAATTCATACTTGCAGAGAATTATATATCAGTATGTATACCCCTAGTGTGTTGGTGGCCTCAAACGCTAGCCATAGGATAAATTCCATAACAACAGAACAAATGACTCCCCTAGGGATGCTTTTCTATTTTGGGGTCTTCTTGTCTATTTTTTCCAGTTTAATTGAAGGTCTAAGTCTTTATTTCATGTTAAGAACAATCCTTAATCCTTTTTAGGCACCTTCCCTGTTGTTTTGGTGGTGTTTTCCACTTTTTTGGGAATTCCACCACCTATACGCGACTTCTACACTCTACAAGAGCGTATTTATGAACCATACGCAGGTGTAGAGTAGCCCTACCTACATACCATACATTCCTTACCCCATACTGCACCTGTGTATTCCGTTTTTGAAGTGTTTTTTTTTTCGCTTTTTTTGCCTGTTTGGGGAAGATGTGTTGCAGTTTGTGGGGTCCTCCTTGGTCCCTTATCTGTGTAATACCATTGGGAAGCGGTGTATTCTCTTGAGGGTGATATTAACCTGATTTTTAACCCCTTTTTTCAATATTTTGGGCTTGTCTCTTACTTTGTACCCCACCTCCTTCCTTGGCATAACCTTGTTGTGCAAGGTGTTGTTCATCCTCTGTTAGCAGGTATAGTATGAACTTAGTATCCATTTGATCTCTATCTCTTTCAGTCTTTTTGTTCAATTCCCTTATGCCAAGGGGGTTGTATTTTTCTCTTATGCAAGTCTCCATACCAAGAGAGGTATAGTCAGACTTTAGGGAAACTTAGGGTTTGTTTTGTGGACATATAGAAGAAGTCCTTTTGCTTTGTTTTACATCATCTGCATGCACTTATTTGTAGGTTGTTTTTCTTTGTCATTCAGAAAGAAAAAGTAAAAAAGAAAAACTCCTTGCTTTATATGCATTTATTCTAGGGTTTAGGGTTAGGTGCATTGCATATCTTTTCCCTTTGAAAATACAAAAAGAGATCTTTCTTTTGTGGCCTCCATTTTCAGTTTTGAAAATAAAAGAGAAGTAAAAGTTTTTTATTTTTGAATCTAAGTTCACATTGGTCACATTGTTTCTGCTTTCAAGTGAAAAAATCATTAATTTCATTACCGCTACCTTTGAGTAATCAACATCCCTTAAAAATAATGTTAATATTTAAAACATATTAGTAACATTTTCTTTCTAGTGATGACAAACAATAGTCTAGGCTAGTGTTTTGGGTTTGGGTTATGTTTAAACTACACAAAAATTTAAACTCAAACATAGTGTCCTTTCTCTTAGGAAATCCAATCTCATAAAGAAGTCAACTGAAAAGATACTCTCACACAGGAGTCAAACACGAGGTCGTGCGATATTGATTTGCAAAGAAAACCCTCCAATACTCAGTCGAGCATACACGAGAGATATTGCACATCTGGGGATTCACTCAGTATCTCTTTCTGGCCCCATCTAGTGCCTTGTACTATTTGATTTTCAGCATTTGATAGCGTGCCCATGCGCATCAGTTAGACTAAGGACTGTTCTGGTGGACCTTCTTTGCTATTTTGGTAGCCTTAGCATCTTAACCTCTAGGTATCTACATGGGTGATGGTGGAAGGCTATTTCCATTGTACCTAGGGTAGACATTGGAGGAAGCTCTATACAACTATTTGGAAAAGCGCTTGGTGATTCAAACGCTTTCCCTAGAGAAATTATATCGGGACCCTGGATAACCGTCCTTCTCCCTTCATTGGTCATTTATGGGCCCTCATCATCCTAGACTCTCCTTTGGAAGTTATCCTCATGTGCTTGTTATGGATACTTATAATTTTCTTTTAGTGGTGTTCTCTCTGTGTTGTTGGTTGCCATTCGATCTCAAACTTTTCTTTCTTGTTGATTTGGAAACTATGGCTAGTACCCCTAAAAACACCAACCAAGAGACCCCCATGCAACGGGATTCTTGTGCTTTTACTTTTACTGGAAATGTTGGTGTTCCTTTGATGGCCACTTTGAATCTACCTGGATTCACCCTTGGGCTACTGGTTTGGTTGTTTTCCACTCCGACTGTCTTGAATGCTCTTGATGTTTCTCAAGAAAGAACCTTATATCAAGGGCATCAAAACAATGTATCCCCTTCACCATAGTAACCTCTCCTCCTCCTTCTACCTCATGTGTTGAAAATTCTGATACTAGTAACCTGCCGTTTAAAAGGAATACAAAAATAAAGTATAGGAGGAAGACACAAAAGCAAGGGGGCACACGGCCAACCTCTATAGGTCATGCTGGGGGCACTCACTCAACCTCTAAAATTCATGTTAAACCTACGCACCTAGCCTGTGGAGGTAATGTTGGGGGCAAAAAACCATCCTCTATAATTCATGTTGGACCCAACCACCCAGCCTATGGAGGTCATTCTAGGGGCAAATAGTCAGCCAATGCAAGCCATGTTGATACCATTGATAAAGTAAATTGTTTAAGATGCAAACCTAAGTTCCCTTGTAATCTTTGTGAGAGAGATCACCTTACTCATCAATTCCATGCTATTGCATAGGTATGAAGAGTGTGGCCTGAGTCTTAAGGATATCATGTTCATGAACAACCTGTATTTTCCCAACAACCTTTCCAACCTTCGGTTGATCAAGTGATTGAACCAATGCGATCTTTGGTTAATCCCACTCTTCCTTTGGAGAGTGACCCTCATCAAGTGATTGAGCCAATGTGATCTTTGGTCAATCCCACTCTTCCTTCGGAGAGTGACCCTCATCAAGTGGTTGAACCAATGCAATATTTGGTCAATCCCACTCTTCCTTCAGAGAGTGGCCTTCATCAAGTGGTTGAATAAGTGCAATATTCAATCAGTCCCACTCTTCCTTTGGAGAGTGAGTTGTCTTCTAGACAAATTTTCTTCACTGCTAGATCAGAACTTTCTGGACAAGAGGGAATTGACTTTGCTTTGAATGAAACCCCTCCAAGCCCTTAGATTGCTTTCTTTGATTGGGATATCCTACCTGAGCCACCCCTTCCTTTGGTGCACCTTTTTAGATAAAGGTCCAAGTTGAACACTACACATTTTCTCATTGTATTATGGATGAAGTTGGTTGTATTAGTATTTTATTCGCGCATGCTTGGAGAGGTATGGGATCTCCCAGCCTTGTGTCCACTGTTAATCAGTCATTGTCCTTTGATAGAATACCTAGTCAAAATTTTGGAGTTCTTACTCAAACACTTGTTACTTTGGGTGGGAATACTGTCTTAGTTTATTTTATGGTTATCGAGGACCCCTTGGACTTTAATATGCTCCTCAGGCATGATTATGTGTATGTGGTTTATACACCCTTTCATGTGATGTAATTTCCTCTTAATGAAAGCATTGTCACTATAGATAAACTAACATTTGTTTATTCCTCTCATTACCCAACTGTAGACCAAGTCTATCCTTTTTTATTTCCCAGTGATTCGGTAGACACTACCTCGCCACCGATGAATTATGTAGCCTCATATCCCTCGTGTCCAATTACTACTGGGAATAAGCCTATGTATTCATGCTTACCTTCTTGGGACTCGGTCCCAGCAGTTGACCAAGTGATATATCCAATGGGGAATTTGGAGCGCACTCTCCACCCTATTGATCCAATTGAATGTTTAGACATGTGTTCTATCTAGGATGGTATACTTCCTTTTGATGAAGTATTCCCAGAGCCTATGATATAGTCTGACCTTCTTATAGATGTTGACTCATTTGTGATTAAATCCATCCCTAACTTTCTTTTTGAGTCTGATCCTTCTGATCATTGATCTTTCGATGTTAGCATTGTTGAGTCTTTGGAATCTCCCATCGAGTAGCAAGTTAGCAATCATGACGGGTTTGATTCTTCTCGTAGAATTTTCGACTCCTGTAATGTTGAATCTATTCCTGCAAACCCCATTAGCTATGTCAACTTTAGATTTCCTCTTGAGGTTTATCTTATTTATTATACATCCTTGGGCCTTGACACTATATAATATTTATTGATTAGATATGCCTTGAATATGCCTTTTATTGAACATGGCGAAGTTGCGACTGTTTCTACCAAAGTGACTTGCATTAGACCTATTCTTTTGAATACAATCTTGATATTGTTGTTTCTTGGAGACATTATTATTAGTTGGATTAAGAACTACTTACTGGCATTTCCTTTTTGTTCAAGCCGTAACCGCCTTTGCATATATCCTGCTCACACTTATGAGCGTCGCGCTTGTTGTTCCTTGCACTATGCTTAGCTCTATTCCTCGCACTTGGAACTAGTTTTGCATGCCTCTGACACTCGTATCCTTGCATTTAGAGCATTCTTCTAGCTTTCCTTCGATCTCGTTAAAAACAATAAGGAGGCCATGAGTTAACTTTTTTGGACTTGTTAAAACTTTACGGGAAAGGTATGGAGTTACCTTTAAGCTCTAGTTTGACTCCTTAAACATGACTAGATTGTCGAGTTTTCTTGTTCTTAAATATCCACATAGGTATAAGTTTAACCCTTTTCCGTTCAATGTGGATTTCTTACGAAAAATGAATACTCTAGTTCACCATGGCTAGAAGAGTATTTCAAGGTATAGATTTATCTCTTTTTTTGGGTCTGGGAGACTAAATTTACAAAAAAGAAACCTGTTTGAGCTTACTTTTATTTTTCGTGCTCTGGTTTAAACCATGAAAAATATTCCTAGTGTTCTTTATGCCATTGTCATGCTCACTAAAACCTTAGTACAAAATCATCGAGTTTACTGATGGTTGCCCCGTACTTGCAAATGAATGGAACGACCTGAGTGATCTTGCTTCCCTTCACGCTCGTTAAACTAAAGCATTCTGGTTATTCTCAAAGGAGCATCGATATGGTGATAAATTACCCCTTTTTTGTACCTTGCCGACTAACTATGAAAAAGGAATACCTTAGTTCTTCTGAACTAAGAGAGTTCTCCTTTGAATTGTTTTATACCTTTTCAGACTTTGGAGACTAACTTTATGAATAGGTCCCCCCTGGAGTCTTCTTTGAAATTTTCAAACTCTCAAATTGTGAAAACATCATCCATCATCCATTAATTTAGGGTCGTAAAATCCATGGATCAGTTCTTTATCAAGCATTCTTCTATCTCTTCTTCGATCTTTCCAATAATGAAGAAGGTCCCTAAGTTTGATATCTTGGAATCATTAAAACTTTACAAGAAATAAGGAAAGGGAAGTTCATTCAAATGTATTTTTATCATAGAAGTAATTCTTGTCTCCTTGAACAGAGCACCAGTTTTGAGTCTATCAACAGTTGGGTTTTAGTTTTTTTCCTTAGGATTAAGCCTGATTCAGAGTTCTTACTCCCCTAGTTGGTTATTTTTCCAATTATATGGAGAATCTGTCAATGTCTTATACATTGCAGATTTCTATCGTTGGTCCCTTTGTGTATAAATATTCCTAAACCACTATTGTGTTGGCCACTTCCTGGTAGCAGTTCATTACATCAAGTCTTTCAATGATCCTTGCTACAAAAATTTGTACCAGTTCCAGATCCAATAAGCTTTTGAATTACCTTGTGTTTGATGATGGAGGATGCTTTAATGCCTTCCTTCCAACGGATCTATTCCTATCGACTTCAACACATCTTGCTCTGCTAATAAGATTTAGAGTTTATGATCATACCTTGGGGATTGCCGTCATAAGTGGAAGCTTTCCTCACTATTGGGGAGCAAGAATATCTTAGTGTCTCCTACTTGATGGATTCATCAGGTGTTCCAATTCAAGACCTCTTATTCATACCTGTTAGAATGCACTAGGTACCTTGGGTACCATTTTCATTGCTAGTGGTTTCGATTGAATTTGTTAATGGTTTTCATCGATGACCAGTAATCAAACAGTTTCCTTGACATTTGACTTCAGCTCGTCTATTCACATGGATAGGATTCACACCTTTGAGCGATTTAGATTGAAGACCTTGGGTCAACAATAACATCATCATATTTTTCTATTACCCAAGTTGTGCAAAAAATTGTCACACTTCATATGGAATTTTTCGAGACATAGATACACCTTGTATTCTTGTGGGTATGATTGACTATTGAGCATGGATCCACACTGTTCATATGTGGCCATGACTCCTTTAAATTTCACATGGCTCTTCTTTGCATATTGTGCAGACATGATAGTTACATCAGTTATACACATGTTGGATTCGCCTCGTATATTTGTGGTGATCATTTGTATATGGAAATTTATGCCCCAGAGATTATATTGTATGACATTTAGGCTCTCTTTTAGGTACCTTCATTTGAGCCTATGATCTTGGATTCTCTAGTTTCTTCGACTCCGCTACTCAACCATTCCCTATTTTATAATGTATTTCGGCTATCGTCTTACCATCTAACCTCATACATTAGGGGGCATATGTTATATCCCAAAATGGAACTTCTCCATCTATGACGACATTTACATGTTTTGTCACATGACGAGAATTCCATGACGACATTTCATGAAAACTACTGTCAGTCACCCAAGGTACACTTGTGGATGGAAGGGCCATATCGATACTTTTGTAGCTCCATTTTACCTCTTTTATATACCATTGGAAAGGTAAAAGACTAGGGAACAACTTTGTAGAAAAAATGAACTCTTAAAAATGCTTGGAAATACCCTAGAAAATTCCTTTTTTGACCCATACGCGAGTTGTCAGTGTTGTACCTTCGTTTTTCACTTTGCATATGCGGGTTGTCAGTGTTGTGCCCATGTATAACCTAAAAAATGGTCAAAAAATATATAATTAACAATTTTTGGGTGGTTTGGATGGTTTTGGAATTGCCTACGCAGTTGTAACTGCCTTATCTTCGACCCTAACTCTTCAGATTGTTATATAAGAAAGGGAGAAGGGACCATGAAGAGGACTTATACTTTTGGTATGGTTATGCTGGTGAAATTTGGACTCTCATCCCCCTCACGTTTTCCCTAATTATCATCTACCCTTGCTGCAGAGCTTGGAGGATGAGAATCTAAGAGGAGAGAAGTAGGATATCCAAATCAAAGGTTTCATGAGGTTCCTTGCTTGAGGAGAATATATATCTTGTACTTATTCCATTGATTAATACAGATTTGATGTTCTTCCCTTTCCAAATCATTGTATAATGGATGTTAAATTTCATTTTCTGATAACATGTTAATTATGGTTTCATATTATCTTGATTATCATTGCTTTATATTTGGTCAAAGTGGTTTGAGGAAGGTTTGAAGTTGTGTTGTAGGTCTCTGGGTTAGAGAGCAAGAAGAGGGATAAATAGAAATCTTGGATCAACCTTCAATGTATAAGGTATGAACCCTCCTAACCCTTGAAACCTTGTTTAAATTCATACTTGCAGAGCATTATATATCAATATGTATAAGCCTAGTATGTTGGTGGCCTCAAACCCCATCCATAGGATAAATTCCCTAACAATAATAATGCAGTAAAGAATCCAATAGGTGATATAGAAAAGACACACATGAATTGTTGCCTATGCTATTTTAAAAAAAAATTGGAAGCCAAAACAACTATGTCTCATCCTAAATTGATGAACCCCTCTACTTATGTTTAGTCAACTGAATTTTTTTTTGATCCAAAGTATGATTTGAATGTCACCCAACCTTTCTCTACTAGAAGATCCAAAAATTTGCATGAGTTGAGAGCAAAACTATCCAAGTACACATTGGTATCCATCCAATTGTTGGAGGGTAGCGATGATTTATCCCTTCCCGAGAATTTGCAAAGTAAATATCAAACTTCTTACAACCGCACTTTGTATGGCGCTTGGATGGATTCTCTACCCATGCCTATTGTTGGGACTAAATTATGCTTTTGTGGTAATCATTTTATGATTGCGAGTTCTAATATTGATGTTGCAAATCTTGGGTTGTTTATCCTTTCACATGTATTTCTTCCTCCCAAACAATTAGTAGCACTTATGCCATTTTACGATCCTATCTATTATCAATATGATTACTTGAATATTGTTAAATACAAGCATAGCATTTCCATGTATAATATGTGCATGGATGGTTATGTTTCTAGAAACTTTAATAGGAAGAATATATTATATATAGATGGTCGTACATGCACTCATGGGAATATTGCAGGTTTCATAAATAGGTCTAGGTGCTCTTTATTTTCTGCAAATTGTTCATTTGAGGAACACTTCAATGAACACGATTTATTTATGAAACAGAAAGAATCAAGATTTGTTGTTGTACATGCACTACTTAGTCTGTCTCCTGGCGACGAGTTGTTAATAAACTACAACTTTCGTAGACCACCAACCGTTCGTCAGAGACATCTCGCATTGGGATTACCCTTAGACATTCCATTGGGGCGCAAGACAAAAAACATTGATTAATTGTATTTGTCAATTTACAATGTGAGCCATGTTAATGTATTGCTTAGTTTGAAATTATGTTTTTTAAATTGCTAGTTTAATTTATAAATTGAATTTGGAAATGTGGTTCTCAATTTGAATTTTTTATATTTAATGTGGAATTGATGTTAACTTATCGCTCAATATGAACGTTTTCTTTATAATTTGTTTGCATTTTATCATTTTGTATTGGAAATGATTCTTGTGCTTCTGTAATTATTGTTTTGTATAATAATAGATCAAGCCAATTGCATTTCTCTTACTAACATCATCGATGTAATGTTAAATATTTTTTAAATCAGGATTCTGATGATGAGTGACCTGCCTACCATCTTCCGTTGCACCCCAGTACAATGCCAAATCGAGAGAAAGCAGAAAAAATAGCACAACTTAGAGAGGAAGCATACCAAACATGATTGAATCAACCACTATTCAATTTCCATTGTGTCCATCATCACCAATTAGGAATGCCTAGAGTGATAACAAGTCTTCACATGTTATCAATGGAGGGAATGAATTAGACGTTGGTATGGATGATTTATTTCAACAAAGGAGTTCCATTGATGCAATGCTGTTTCATACATTCCAAGACAATGAGCTAGGGTATGATGCCTGTATCACTGAATCCCTCTTCAAAAGCCTTAAAATGACAAATTCCACACCTCTCTTTGAACCTGGCCGATCAAAATCTACATAGTGGGGGACAACAATGTTACTGTACAACTTGAAATCAAAGTATGGCAAGTCCGATGTGAATTTCTCAACGATGTTGAGGTTAATGACCATTGACTACATTATAGTTTGAGGAATCTTGTTACACAATGATAATTGAAAATGGCTGATTTTATGAACTTTAAGTGACATTGTACATTTATATTTACTACTAACTATAGGTTATTCAAATATAAGGTACTTCCAGGTGATAATGTCTAGCCTGGAAGCTGCAAGGAGGCAAAGGAAATGTTGAAAATGTTGGGTGTTAAGTACATATCATATCATGCATGTCACAATGATTGTATTCTTTATAGAGGTGAATATGTAGACAAAGAAATATGTCCAAAATGTGGGCATAACAAGTACACATAATTGAATAAGAATCTAAAGCACATGGTCCTCCTCATAATATATTGAGGCACATGCCTATAATCCAAAGGATTCAAAGGATATTTCATTGCAAATAATTAGCTATGTTGCAGTGATGGCATACATCACATTGAAGTGAGGAAGGAGTATTGTGAATCCAAATAGATTCAATAGCCATGAAGCATATAGAGGATACGTGGTTTGATAAATTCAAGGATGAAGTACGCAAACTTAGAGTGAGCATAACCATTAATGGTGTTGAAACATATTCGCAACCAAACAACACCTATATTGTTTGTCCTATAGTGGTGATCAATAACAATATACCCCCATGTTTGTCTGTAAAGAATGGACATCTTATGTTGACCTTTACAATCCCTGGTAGATGACAAGTGAAGAATATGGATGTTTACCTACGACCATTGATCGAAGAGTTTAAGGAATTATGGGAAGGGTTACAGGTATATCATGTATCGAGACCCATTCCATCAGTGAGGAGTTTTACATTGTATGGCATATGTGCATACACCACGCATGAATATCCGGGGATGAGAGTTTTCTCAAGTAAATATGTTGTTCAATTTGTTTATATTCAAAGCAATATTTTTTTGGCATATTTAATTCGTTGCGACTATCTTGATCTTAAACACTGACAATGTGCTCCATATTCCATAACATCACAGGTCTTGTAACCAAAGGTTATCATGGATGTAAATGTTGTGGACATTATATTAAAGATATGTGGTCCAAATACCTACGAAATCCAATGTATGACTTCTCTAGGGTATTCCTCCCAAAAATCCACTCTTATAGAAGAGTTGCATCTGCTTTTAATGGTAAATCAGAGAGAAACCAAGAACCTAAAATAATGACACCGACTAACTAGCTTAGGGCATGTGATAGAGATAAAAAAAGGAAATTGTAGATATGTTCGATTCAAATGGGGAACCTATGTTCAATGATCCTGAATTCTTCGACACCTATGATAAAAAAATGCACAAAGGGATGAACATGAAATCAAGATTTTATGAGCTCCCATATTGGGAGCATCTTAAGATTTCCCACTTACTAGATCCCATGCATATATTTATAAAAGTTTCATGTTCTTTGTGGCATCACATATCATAAAAAAAACTGTCAAGTTGAAAGTCAAGAAAGATCTTATTTCTTCAAATACTAAAAGGAAGCATTGGCCAAGACAAGAAAAAAGAGGAGAAGATGGCAACTCTTTTTAATTTAAAAAAGGCAACGTCCCATGGATTTTGAAGAAACACGATCTTAATTTGGCAAAGGAAGTTATATTGGGCGTTAAGGCACTTTCTTGTTATGATTGTTCTCTACGACGTTGCTTCACTACAAACGAAAAGTTGATGGGTTTGAAATCACATGACCATCTCAAAATTCTAAGGGTACGTATAATGTCCAAAAAATGATTTTATTTATATCTTTTACCACACAAGTTAAAATGAAATTGTTTTTTTGTGTTTACTTTGTAGTGTCATTATCCGTTGTTTGTATGTGGCTGTGTGAACCAGAGCTTTCTTGATGACTTGTGGCATGCCATATCTAGATTATCTGCATTTGTATGATTGATCACATCAAAGGAGTTTTACATTGCTAGAATTCACGACCGGTGGTGTCAAGAGATGACAAAGATTGTTTGTATGTTTGAGAAGGAACTACCATTGAATTTCATGGACTTGGAGATTCATCTTCTAATTCACCTAGTCGATGAATTTGAATTAGTAGGGGTGGACTCATGTCACTGGATGTTCATCTTGGAGATTTACATGAAAAAAATGAAGGGATTTGTTTACAAGAGAGAAAAACCCGAGGGGTCTATGAAAGAGGGGCACATAGTATATGAGTCATTCTATTATGCCAGTGAGTACATCAAGTAAATTGATTACACACTAGGTGCATTGATTTGGGATGATGAAAGTGATGAGGAAAAAAGGGAAGGGGAGTTGTTGGAAACGAAAGGAAAAAGGCACTTGATAAGGAGTAATTCACTTATATTTCAAGCTTCACATTTCCACATAGTTAATATTCACAATAAAGTTCAAAATCTATATTTCATCCCATACGCACTGAATGTGTTTTTGTTTCCATGATTAATACAAAACAAATTTTGAAATTGATGCAATTAATAAATTCATTCTTCACAACGCAGAGAAAACACAGTCGTGGGTCGCATTGTATGAGGAGACGAGGAGGAAATGGGACATTGACAGAAAATCATTCAGGTGGTTGCATGGTACTAAGAATTCCTTTTCTAGATAATTTAAAAGAAAATATGCCATGATATATCCCAACAGTTGGGTTGCAGACCAAGTCAGAGAGAAATATGGTGCCTCCAGTCGTTACCCGCCCGAAGAGGAGGATGCACTAAACAATGAGATTAGGTGTAGCAACTTGATAATAATATATTTATGTACATTTATAACATTATAATGCAACTTTGAATTGTAACATTTATACTTAATATATTAATGATTTTTTTTTAGACATATGAAACCATCATTTGTTAACTTTTCATACAGGTGCATTCATTCCCATCTATGTGGGATTATATACATCATTTTCGCACTGAGGATGTTGATGATGGGCCTGCTACACAAGATTGTGCAGTGGAAGTCGAGTTTGACCAATTTGGTCGTGCTAGCCACTGTGATCAAAACCATATAGGATGGATGTTGGGTTATGTCAGAAAGATACAAGAGATCATTCAAGTAGACTTCTCATCTTTCTAATGTGTTATTTTTATGTGCAGGTGGTGGGACACATTCGACATGAATACCATAAAGGAATATCGTGAGTTGGTTGATATGTATCAACTCTAGAAAGATGTGGGATGAAAGTAAGGAGCCTTATTATATGTCATTGTCAAAGTTACTCGTATTATGTCTGATGCATACATATAAATACACCATGAAAACAACTTAAATTATTTAATTTTAATTTATTATTGTAAAAGTAAAGGCTAACATATTCTTCTGGAGTTGAAGGTGTTTTCTAATTTCTATATTAATATTGCAATAATGCTTATATTTTATGATGCTTTTGTTATGAATAATGTTTAGAATTATACTTGAATTAATGTATGGAATTTTTGTTATATTAATGTAATGTTTTTTTATTATATGGTTAGATTAATTTCAATTAATTTATGGCCTTGATAACAATATAATTTACAAGAAAAGTGAAGGTGCTCTACAATGACTTAATTTATGGCCTTGGTAACAATGCAATTTACAAGAAAATTTAAGGTGGTATCTAATTTCTCCATCAATATTTGAATGCTTGTATATCATGATGTTTTTGTTATAAATTATAATGCTAAGAAATATAATTGCATTAATTTATGACACTTTTGTTATAATGTTTGCACTTTTTTTTGAATGGAAAAATTAGATAAGAAATGACTTTTAAGGATGAAGGTGTAGGTATGGAATCTTCTTTATGAGAAAATAATGGATTTAAGTAAATATGTTATATTAATTAAGTTGGATTGAATTTTTGAATCTCTATATTTCTAGGAGGTTGAACTCCATCTTAGAATTGGTTGAGGCAGTAAGGATTTATTATATGAAGCAGTTAACAAATTGGATGTATGCTTAATATTTATTCACCTAATTTTATTGTTTGTAAATAGGTACATAGTTTTGATTTCTAAATTAAAGCCATGGTTATACATTTTACTAAAAATATTTGATATATGTATCAATATATAATAATTGATTTAGATTTTACTAATTAATGTAAATTTATTATAACATAATCCTATGTTAATATAATAATTTATATAACTAATATGAATCTATGCTATTTTAGAAATTAGATATATTCATTGACAAACTCAAATTACATGAATATTTTATATCTTAAATTTTGCACAGTTTTGAAATTATTATCCAATTCAAAAATGTTCTAATAATATTAAATAAAATTTGCAAAAAATAATATTAGCAAAGTAACACATCAGTCCTTTAAAAATAATAACATGATTACATCAATAATTAATTGCAATTTTGTGAACAATAGCTAGCTTTAAACCTCATTTAGAGGGTATAAAATGTGTTCCTTGAATGTGCACTAAAGTTATATTATATAGTGAAGATCATCATTATTAACAATAACTAGCATAGATCCATTTTAAACTCGGATCTATGGATCCAATTTCTTGATGTGTACATTTTTTTACCATTTGGATCCCTCTTGGTACTTGATAGATCCAAGTTTAAAATGGATCTATGCTAGTTTAATTTTAATTTTGATTTTTGTTTAATTTTTTTTTTAGTCGATATGTAATTTATAATTTTCATTTTTATATATATTTAAGTTAGATATCATAACATGACTAACGTGACAGGATCTCCCCATACCGGGTTGGAGAGAACCTCACTTCTCTCGGTGCAATTAATAAGTTTGAAGAATGCAACATTTGGGTTTACAATTGAGAGAAAATGTTGTTCTTTTAATTAAGTATTTGTCTTTCTTCTGATTAGAGCTTTGATATTTATCACTGT
This sequence comes from Pseudotsuga menziesii, assembly GCA_001517045.1. Taxonomy (NCBI): domain Eukaryota; kingdom Viridiplantae; phylum Streptophyta; class Pinopsida; order Pinales; family Pinaceae; genus Pseudotsuga; species Pseudotsuga menziesii. Next base: position 207,260 of record LPNX010168409.1, read on the forward strand.
AAAGTTAGTTATTTTCAAAATATTTAAAATGTTCAATGATAAATTGATAGGTCATAATGATGTTCATATTTACATTTTTTTGTCATGTTCATATATTTTAATAATATTACATTGTGATGCTTGACCTTTTTTTTATGATGTTTGTCATTTAAATTTATAAATTAAACAATATTCATTTATTTTTATCATTTGAATATATAGTTAAGTTATACACAAAATTATAGGATGAAGAGTTAATTTTCTTATTAAAAATCATGTTATATAGATATTATTTTGTAATGCTTAACATATAGTTGTAACAAAATAAATAAACTACTTTATATGTATAGTATTATGACAAATATTGGTACATGATTAAGAAAATTACAATACATTATAATATTTATAGAAATTCGATATTTACAACATGAACACCAACTATAAAAAACATTACATAAACATAATAATGCAACAAACTATAAAAAATTATAAACATGATACTTTGACAAATTATACAACAGTCATAATCATAGAGTTACCACAAATCCATCTATTATTTACAATGCAATTTGTGATGTTTTTGTCAACTAAATAAAAACATAGTGATTTAAAGACCCACATGATTTTGAATAGTACAAAGTTCTTATAGTACATAAACATACGGTCATCATCATTTTCGACACCTAACAAACATAAACATCATGATCATGGAATTATAAAAATAAACACAATCATCATCATAATAACATAAACATAACCATAATTTTTTACAAAAAACGTAAACGCATCATGATCATTTTCATGACATAAACATACCTTTATTGTCATTGTCAACATCTAAGAAACATTAAATAAACATTGTCATATATGCCATCATACCATCATTAACATACAACAAAAAAGAAGCATGAACGTACCATCATAAACATTACGTCGCATATTCATGTAACATGTACTACAACTAATAGTTTTAAATATTAATATCTAACACATATAACTAATAATACACGTAAACATAATTAACATTCTATGATCATCATTTTTACCACACAAACCAGAATAGATCCAAGGCTTAAACGTGGATCTAGAAAGCACCGAGAGGGATCCAATTTATTTAGGTGTAAGTTATTTTCATCTTAATTTTTTAAATGTTCATAAAAAAATACACCTCAAACATTTTGATCCCTTTAGTGTTTGGTAAATCTAGGTTTAACATGGATCTTTTAATTACTTTTCATTTAGTTTTATTATTGGTTTTTTATTATTTGATAAATTATTGGTTTTTCTCTATATTCTTTTTTGTTTTAGCAGATTTGTTGGTGTTGTGTTAGATTAAACACCCATTGATCTCATCAATAAGCCATAATCAAATATATCAAATATATCAAAATTCTACTCTAAAGCCACACCAAAATATATCTAAATTTTATTTTAAAAAAATGTTTATTATTATTATGGTGAATTATAAAGAAAGTTGGTTAATTTAAATTATTTTAAAATTATTTTATAAGTAATTAAAAATGAAATAAAATAAAAAGGCTAGAATCTTCCAAGAAGGTTGAATATCTTTTAAAAAAGAGTATAGCATTTCCAGTCAACGGTCATCCACAATATATANTCCATATTGGGCTAAGAGCACCTCGCTTCTCTCGGTGCAATAAATAAACATCAACATAAATATCAACATCAACATCAACATGAAAAATTGAGTATATATATAAATATGAACATATATAACATCAAAATCATGATACAATATGTCAAAAATAATATTATATCTCCAGTGAAATAACTGCTACAACATATCTACTCCACCTCCTCCAAAAGAGGCATCATCAATATCTCTCCTACCATAGCTAGATGCATCTTCACCTCCACAAATAGTGCTAGAGGAAATATCTACACCTCTGCCAGCAGAGCCAAAGGCATCAATACCCATACCAGAAATAAAAAGAGGCATGAGATGAGGAAGGATAGGTCCATTAAGATGAAGTGTATGACCCTCTCTTAACATATCTAAAACATAAATGGGTGCAATAGGAGCTGGTGGATGGTCAAGATGATGAGTAGGGATGAAGGGTCAGTTGAACACGAGTAGAGGAGATGATGACGACATATGATCAGATGGAAGGTCAAGTAAAAGTATAGGACTAGATGATGATGAAGGTGGTGGAGGAGGACATGGTAGAGAAGGATGTGGATGAGATGTCGAAGGTGGAAGGGGAGCAGGTGGAGGTTGAGGAGGATGTGCAAAGGAGGTAAAAAATTGAAAGCATGCATAAGAAACATGATGCATCAATAACCTGATATTACGAGGAATAATCCTCCATATCTCTACAAGCTCAGGGTCATCGCGAATATCATGCGACTGCACACACTGTACACCTACATCAGCCAACAATTTGGCCAACCTGGCTGCCACATCCTGCATATATATCATAGCACCTATATGGATGGTGGCCAGGATATCTACCAACCACCTCATGTGGTTCAAACTGATCCTCCTCCTCCATGTCCTCATCATCATGAGAGGAAGGAGGCGGTCTGACCTCTACATCAAATATTCCAATATTTGCAAAACATATAGTACATAATAATAATTAGACAATTTCTTAAAGAAATTTAATATTTAAAATATTTTATTTGCATTAAGTACAAAGATAATAAAATGTAACTATAGTAATTTAAACATAACATTAATATTACCTCTGCCATCGGGTGGCTCATCCTGTGTGAAGAAGATCTCCAAGAACCCTCTCCAGTCCATGTCGGAATATGGATATGGAACCATGTCAAGTGCATGGTCGTCCTCTCTGGCCAACATCTCTAGCACATCCAAGGTGATACTCGCTGGGAGCTCAGGTTTCCCCCTCTTAGGACTCATCTCCCCCCACATGCGCATACGCACCTCAGTCGTCATCCTAACAAGTAGGTGCTCAAGTGATGGCCTGGTTGTAAAAAACCTCTAAAAAATAACTTTGAACTGAAAGGGAAGTTGGATCTCCCATTAATGACTACATGACATCTATCCAAATCATAACAAAACTGATACAAAAATATGGTAGAATACCTTATGGATCTAGGTATTTGCACTAAAGAGTCAATATAATACAGTAAGGGGAAACTAATGCGATTCCCATTAAAATTAGAGTGTGCCAACGTCATAAAGAGAAGAGTGAGACACATAACATCCTCTCGACCAAAAGCGTATGGATGACCACATCATTGATATATCTCTGAGAGTAAGCTAGCTGAATCTTTACTGCAACACCAAATGGGACATCCTAGAACTGGGGAAAATCCTCCCCTGCCCTAGATATCCCAATGATGAAATAAATATCCCCCTCATTGGGATAGAACCACTAACCACCACCAACACAAAATGCTTGCCTACGGTGATCCCAACGATGGATCAACTAACATATTAATGCACTATTTCCCTTGAGGGATGTAGCGTCCTGATAGAACTCGAGGAGGCCAACAATCCTCGAGATCTATCTGGTCTGAGAAGTAATGGGGAAAGGGTAAAAATCCCTCTCCCTCTCCCTAGACTCCTAGTCTTTGACCATGGTATATTGGTCAAGATGCTCACGGTCATGTTGAGAAGCATGTCATCGCTCATGTCTTTGTTTCACATATTCCATACAATTAAAATAATATTTAGTAACATAAACAATAATTTTTTGTGAAAAAAAAATGCTTACAACCGGTGCGCCAAAATAATAGAAGTGCATTATAAGAGGTGCTTTACGTTCACAAATGCACTTCTTACGTTTCTCTCCTACAATAATACCGCACCGATAATATATTTTAACATTATTAATAAATCTAAATGGTGCGTCAAATATCTGATGCACTGCTACAATTTTTAAAATGGACCTAATGGTGCTCCGAAATCATATCAACGCGTCGGTACATCCCATTTTATGAACGCATCATTAACCGTTTTCGAAAATATTAATTTTGGTTCTCCCATGTCATGTTAGAGTACCGACACTGATACACTAATATGGAATGGGCTCACCGACAATAGATTTTTCTAAAATGGTTAATAAACATGTTGTCATTGCGTTCAGTTCAAGTAAGCACAACGTTAACAATGTGTTTACTTCGACCAAATGCACCGTTTAAGCACAATTGTTATTTAAATTAAAAAAAAATCACGGTGCGCTTAAGAAATTTAAGATAATCGACAACGGTGCGCTCAATTTACATTAACGCATCATATTTTTACTTTGTTTGTTTATTCTACTATGTTAACCAGTGCACTCATTATATTAAAGCACACCATAAAGGCGTGCATATAGTTCTGGTACGCCCAGGCCATGTCAGAGCATCGAGAACAATGTTGTAACATGACATAGGCGCACTTGATAATTTAGTAATTTTTAAAAATGATTTATGTTTTATGTTTATTTACTTATACTTTTTATTAAATATTTATAGATTCGCAGTATGTTCGATATGATCAGCCTGCACCATTTGCGATGCGCCCTGTAAAAATCTACAGGGTGCACCGGGTTCCGGTGCGAGCCGAACAACTCGAACGCACCGCACATAATTTTTATATTTTTATTTTTTAAATACAACAAATTAAGGCTTTAAGAAAAAAAATCTGCTAAAAAATTAAATTATGAGTTAATAAATAACTTACTTGTTGAACGACCCTTCTTGAAGGCATCCTAGTAATGTATGGAGAATTTAAAATTTTGACCACCGTTTGTCAAATTTCAAACTAACAACAACAACCAATATGGATGAAGATTGTTGACACGTGGACCACGGATGCCAGGGGTTCCAAGTGGCTAAGCTTTTGCATTGGTGTTCTTGGGTAAAATATTCACTGAGAAATGGTAAAAAAGAATTTTACGTCATGATTTTTTTATTATTAAACCCTGTTCCAGTGTGTTTCAGATGAAGCGCACCGGTGTGTGTTGAAAAAATTGACGCACCATAGAATATGTTTTTTTTATTATAAATTTGACAGGTATTTCGACAATTTTTTTTAATGTTTAAACCTGGTGCGTTTGTAAACTACAAACAGACCAATGCTTTTATTATAAATACACATTGTTAATCAGGGTTTGCAATTTCAATTTAAATGAATTTTGCAATGAATATATGTATAGTAGAGTGTGGTGCATTTATATATTGAACAAGCACTGGTGCATTTATGGTTATAACATGCACAAATATTAGATTTCATGTTAAAATATAGATTGAGATATTTTTTTTTAATTGATGGGATTTTTGATGATTTTTTAGTGTTTACTACCGGTGAATTTGGAAAAATCAAATGCACCGGTTCTTATATTATAAAAACACACCTTTAATCGGGGTTTGTAATTACATTTTAAATGAATTTTGTAGTGAAATTTTGTATATCAAACAGTGGTGCGTTTATTTATTAAACACACATTGGTGTGTTTAGTGTTATCATATGCATGAGTATTAGATTTCTTATTAACATATAACTTGAAATAATGGTGCATTTAAGAGTATTAAATGCACCAGGTAGTTACACATCAAATGCACCGTTAAACAATTTTGTAAATAATACAAGTTTTTAAATTAAATTTTCATTGATTTATAGTTTTTCTCGGTTTTGGTGCAATTTCATTTTTTCTGCACCGATGCGACATTATATGTAATGCACCGATGCGTTTCCAAAGAAATGCACCGATGGAAAAATATCCTCTAAACCCTCCACCCGCTCACCTCCGCTATTAACCTTTCTTATAAACGTATTTTTTGTTTTTTCTTAATGGGATTCCACTATATCCTCCACTATAGGGCCTTTTCTTTATAGTGTAAGGTCTTTACTGTGTTCCTTAAGAAAATAAAAGGGTCGTGCCTTAAAGGTATTGCCTGGGCTTCACAAAGGATTGGATAATGTCACTTGAGCATAGCTTGAGAAAGGTCCTTATTTGAAGTTAAGGTCACTTACATGAGCCAGCATATCCCAATGAACATTTTAATTTTGTTTGAGTGAGAATAAGTTCAACAAAATACCTATGAAAAAGGTTGCACTTAAACTAGAAGATTAGGTAGATAAAATAATCTTAATGTCCACCAATTACCACAAAATTAGGCTTTGGACTCAAAAGTACAAGCCAAAAGTGACATATTATGGGAGTGTGGAAGCATTCTTATAAGCTAAAAAATGAAATAAAATAAACGAAAGCATTAAGAGAAATAGCTAAAGGCATAACCCAAAAAACATGATAAAGGGATGCTCATCCTCATCAATAACTATAGAAAGAGAAGGTAGAGAGGACGCGTCTAAGATCGCATTATAAACAATATTGCAAACATAGGAGGGAGATGAATATGTCCCTACTAAATCATTGACCACAAAGAAACAACCATACATTGTGTAACAATGTCATTAGGGATAGGTTGTGTATGAGGACCTGATTGTGTAACCTTGAGGCATGAAAGTTGGGAATAGTTCGATAAGACTCTCTTGACACTCAAGTCCACCAAAAAAAATAGACGATAGGTAGATATATCAAGTAGGTGAGGGATGGTCACAAGCGATTGTACTTTGTGGAGAATGAGATATTCTCAATAACCTAGTGGGGCGGGTATGTTGGTTGAGGGTCCAAAGGAAGTGCGTGGTCTCACCAATTTGGTGTTAAGTGTGCCTTGGGATTTTTCACGTCACAACTAACCATCCATGTAGAGGGAAGAAGGGAAGCAATTAACATAATGGTGGACATCCTAAGATATCCTCAAGATTGTCTCATATCTTCCAACACTTCCTTCATAGAAAGATTCAGACATCTATGGTATGGATAGAATAAGAAGGCAGTGAGGGAAATTCTTGACTCATGTTAGAGACATAAAAATATCCCTATAATCTCATGATATATGCAACACTAAGAGATGATATATTCATGTAACCCAATTTATTGTGTAGTTAACACCACTTATGAATTCTCTCCAATCATTGTATGTGATAATATATCTCAATCGAAAGTTAGTGAGAGAAAACCTTGACTCGAACTAGATGAATCCTAAGGACGTGCATCTAATATATGTGACTATACTCAAGTTTGACGATAATACCATCCCTCAAAAGTGCTTGAAGTAACATTCCATCTCAGAGTCAAGGCCCTTGGAGGGGGGATCAAATAAAGGGGGAATCTTGGGATTTTTCATGTCACGACCAACCATCCATGTAGAGGGAAGAAGGAAATAAATTAGCATGATGGTGGACATCCTAATGTATCCTCAAGATTGTCTCATATGTCCCAACACTTCCATCATTGAAAGATTCAAGCATATATGGTATGGATAGCATAAAAAGGTAGTGGGGGGACTTCTTTAGTCATATTAGAGACATCAAAATCTCCCTATAATCTCATGATATATGCAACATTAAGAGATGATGTACTCTTACAACCCAATCTATTGTGTATTTGACACCAATTATGAATTATCTCCAATCATGGTATGTGATAATCTATCTCAACCCAAAGTTAGTGAGAGCAAACCTTGAATCAAACTAGATGAATCCTAAGGATGTGCATCTAATATATGTGAGTATACTCAAGTTTGATGATAAGACCATCCCTCTAAAGTGCTTTAAGTAAAATTCTATCTCAGGGTCAAGGCCCTTGGAGGGGGGATCAAATAAAGTGACTTAGATGTACAAGTAGTAAATATCCTCTCTAAGCACCAAAATTGCATTATTCCATACGAGTTTCTTAACTTTCCCAAACCTATAGACATAAGACAAACTCAAGATATAAAACAAGATTTTTTTCAACAATACAGAAAAAGCAATCACTTTAAAGATCAAACAGAGAAGCAACTATAGGATGGTATTCATCGCTTTAAACACTTGAAATTATCCTTGAACTCTTATTTGATGATTTGACCCTCCTATATAGATAAAGCTTTCTTTGACAACTTATCATCGCTAGAGTTATTTTCCCCAAATATGTGTTTAAAATAAATACCAATAATCCTTCTAACTTCCTTGACCATATCCATAATAGAAATCAATGCCATATCTTGAATTTTGCAAGACCAAAAGCCTAATCCATGTGGAGCTTTGAGTCCCCCATCAGCTGAAGCTTATCCAAACATTTTTCCATTGCAATTTTCAAGAGAATCTAGAGTGCATAAAATTCAATTATGTTGTTATCAAGTATTATAGATGTAAGCACATGTTATTTAAATTTAAAAAAACACGTTTTCCCTTTACATATATTTTATAAGTAGTGTTGCAGATTAGAAAATTTACACAGTAATATGTGTTTAAGATTAAGTTGTGACCACATTATCAATTCAAGGAAACCATAGAAAGTGAGATCCCTTCTATATCTTTATAGAGTTGATGACATGTCCAATAAAGAATTGGAATTTCACATGTCTTTTAGAAGGTCAACCAACTCAGTATATATGATGTAAATATCAGTTAGTCTTGAGTTTTAACATTCAATTCTGTAATATAATGTCTATAACTTCTAGTGTATGTGAATAAATGGTTGTGAAAGTGTACATAAAATATTCATGTTATTTGTTTATGCTAATAATTTTCACTCCAGAGAAAGAAGGAGAAGATATTTTATAGTCATATAAACTATTGCAAGACTCCACATGTGATATATTCAAGTGTTGTTTCACACATACACCAACACAACATATCCCATTAAGGAGAAGAGAGTAGTAAGAAAATATACTCACCTCACAACTCACATTCTACACATTATGTCCAAATTCACATTATGTTTAATAAAGACACGACAATATATTGTGCTCAATGCAAAGATAAACACCTAAGGCATGTTACTTGACCTTTTCTTTATAAATAAAGAGAAGAAAGTAGCAAGTTGACGAATAACAATACAACATAAGTATTGGATTACTCTGTGATGAATACAAAATATATTGCTCTCACATAAGAGAGATGCAAGGTTTAAATATCTCTTTCCAATTTTAAAGTGAGCTTAGTTTGTATTAATGTAATTTTAGAGCTCATAGCTCTTTGTAAATCAATTAAAACAATTAGTAATAAAAAATGCAATGTTGGTAAATATCATTACAATAATAAATCCAAACATTACAAAAGTAAAGAAGAAACACTAAGTTAAGTTGTAAATAGATGCATTATATGAAATGCTTTGACAATAAGCCATGAAAGCATATTTATGGCCAAAACTGTTCGCACATCTTCCTTGGTGAAAAATACATATTCTTAGCAAAAGAGCTTTGCACATCCCTTTAAATGCTCCAAATGTGGAAGATCATTTTTAAAATAAAATGCTTCCATTAAAGTATCAAAATAAAATGGTTGCACGAGTGTGGTTAATTGGCAATTCTGACTTGATATAAAGTCATATGTTGTAAAAGAGGTCACGAGTTCAAATCATCGTATCCCATGCTTAAAAAATTACACAAATTAATGAAAAAGGGGACTGTTGAGATTAAGGTTTCGTTGGAACCCAAATGGAAAAGGTGTGTGCACTGCGCGTGATCGAGCTTGGGGTAGGGGCTGCAATACCCCCTGTGTCCCATGGAATCAACAATACCCCAGAGCCATGCTACCTCAGGGAGCAGCGACTGTAGTGGAAGCTCAGAAGGGGGGAGAGATGGGCTTGGAACAGGGAGGATATCGGGCCAAGGAGGCTGCCTCCCGAAGGCCCTGACGATCCTGGTGATCTAGATTCAAGAGAAAATTGAGACGTGGAAGGAGAAGGCCCTCATAGGGAAGTTCGTGGGGGTTTGTCCCAGAGAAAGAGATATAGTTCGGTGGATTTAGGGTACTTGGAACCCTAAAGGATACTATGATCTCCATTTGGGGTCAAAAGGATTTTTTACTATAATCTTCTACAATCAAGAGGACAGGGATAGAGTTTTGGAGGGCGGTCCTTATTTCTTATTCTTCACAGGGCTCTACCTGAGACCCTAGAAGGAGAGATTCAATCTGGAAATCGAGGACCTGACTGTGGCCCTAGTTTGGATCCATCTGGTTTCCCTACCATGTGAGTAATGGGACATGGAGATCTTGAGAGACATAGGTAACTTATTAGGGGAGTTTGTGAAGATAGCTGAGCATACCAAGCATCAAAGGTATACGATGTTTGCTTGGATATGTTTATATATGGACCTATCTAAGGATCTCTCAGAGGCAGTAAGTCTGAACTCGGAGGACGAAGAATGGATCCAAAATATAGATTATGAGCAGCTTCCGCTTCGATGTAGGATTTGTCATGAATACAGCCACTTTGGGAGAAATTTCGCAAAGGGGGGCCAGGAGTCACCGAATTCAAACCGTGATGGGGGTGGTGAACATGATAACAAGGGGTTCACGGAATTTAAAAGCAGGTGCAGAGGAAATATTGGTGGAGGGCCAAAACCCCATAAGGGGGGCATAGGGAATTCCTCAACCAGTACCAATCCCTTCAAGGTCCTGGTGGAAAAAAACTCGGGGGAAGAACAAGATGGAGAAGAAGTACTGAACAAAATGCAGGTAGTTGAGACGGGGGAGATCTCAAGTGTAGAAGAGCTGAAAATCCAGATTGATGCTATGGAAGAAGATGAGGGGGAGGAAATGGAACTTGGGGGACTGGATCTAGATAAGATTAAGAAGGAATGTGACAAGGCGGGTCAAGGTTATGTATCCAATGAACAACTGCAACTTCTTCAGGAGGAAATCATCTGCACCAAGGCTCATTAGTCTTTGGGGATCAATGCAGATTCTCAAAAAGGGAGCAAGAGGAAATATTCGGAGGAGGATATGAAAAGAGGACGAAAGACGAACACGCACGGGATAACAACAATTGGTGTCAAGTTAATCGAATCAAGCCAGTACCCAACAATAAGGGTGGCCTTATCTGAAGTTAGTAAGGTTACTCAATGAAGATAGTATCTTGGAATATTAGGGGTTGTAACCACCCTAGGAATATCAAGACCTTGGATAGGAAGGTTAGGCAAGAAAGGTTGGACGTCCTATTTTTACAAGAAACAAAGTGCATTTTTGAAAGCATGGAGAAACTAGGGAAAAAGATACGGAAACAGGATTTCCTCCACCTTATGAGCTCGCTGAGTGAGATGACACATGATGGAAACTGGATCATAGGGGGGATTTTAACTTTATCACCTCACTTAGAGAAAAGAAGGGGGATCGTCAAGTGATGGACACATTCCAAGAGGAGTTTAGGAAGCTTATGGCCCACAACCCCCTAGATGATCTGGAAATAGGAGATGGATGGTTCACTTGGAATAACAAGTGGGGAGGGGAGAACCTCGTAGCCTCTTGTCTTGATATATTCCTTGTGTCATAAAATGTTGTTCGGGGGATAGGTGAGATCTGTGCAAGTGTTCTCCCTACGGTGGGCTCTGACTATTGGACAATCAGCCTTAACTAGGATTGGTCGAATGCATCCCTGAGTAAACCTTTTCACTTTGAGCAATTCTGGATGGAACATAAGGAGTTCAAATATTTGATGGAACAGTGGTGGCAAGAGTTGGACTCTCCTGGGGGCACAATAATGTACAACTTCCAACATAAACTTAAGGCCCTAAAAGCCAAAATACGCACGTGGAATAAGGAGGAATTTGGAAACATCTTTGAAGATAAGAAGAGACTTATTAGGGACATTGAACGCATCCATCAGAAAGGGATGGAAACTAGATGGGATATGGAGATGAAAGAGAAGGAGAAGGACCTACTTGGTCAATTGGATGCACAGGAAAGACAGGAAGAAATATACTGGATGCATAAATCTAGATTCAAATGGCTTCAGGAAGGGGAGAAGAACTCTAAATTCTTCCATAACTCTGTCATCCACAATCGGTAGGGATCAAAGATTCATAGAATAAAAAATGTTGATGGGTCTCAAGTGGAGACTAGGGGAGAAATTGAGGAAGAATTAACCAATTATTTTGAGGAGATAATGACTGAGGATGAAGGTGACAAGGGCCAGGATATTGACCGGATCACTACACTCATCCCCATGGCAGTTTCCATGGAGGACAATGAGAAGCTCAAGAAACCTATTTCCATGCAGGAGGTGGAGGACATGGTAAGCCACATGGATCAAGGGAAATCCCCTGGGATGGATGGATTTACTACCAATTTCTTCCATTTCTTCTGGGATCTGATCAAGGATGAGGTTCTGGAAATTATGGAGGAGTCAAGACACAAATGAGGGGTGCTCAAGACCTTTAATGCGACTTTTCTATCCTTGATCCAAAAATGGGAAGGCGTGGATTCACCAGGTAAGTTCATACCTATATCCATATGCAATGTGATCTATAAAATTATCTCTAAGGTGACTGTGAACTGAAAAAGGCCCTTATTCCGACCCTGATCAACCCAAAACAATATGGTTTCATTAAAGGCAGACAGATTCTGGATGGCATCATTGCGGTCCATGAGACGATCCACTCTCTCAAATGGACCAAAAGGCCTAGAATTATTATTAAGATGGATATTTCCAAATCCTATGACAAGATCAACTGGCAATATATGGGGAAGGTGTTGATTGCGTATGGTTTTGGCTCGGAATGGGTGGAGTGGGTTATGGCTTTGGTTACTACCCCCTTCTTCTCCATTCTTCTGAATGGATCCCCGACCAAACTCTTTAAGCATTCCCATGGAATTAGGCAGGGAGATCCATGTTCACCCTTTCTCTTCATCCTAGCGGCAGAAGGTTTGAGTAGACTCATCCAGGCCTAGGTGGTAGGAGGAGAGACTCAAGGTCTTTCTCTTCATGAGGGAATGGAGAAATAGACTCATTAACAATTTGTGGATGACACAATGCTAATGGGGCACGCTTCAGTACAAGTGGCCCGTGCTTTTAAAAAGAGTCTTAATCTCTTTGCAAAATCTTCAGGGCTCGCAGTCAATGCTGAAAAATCTCAGGTTTTCTTTGTGAACACGACCCCCATCATCCAAAGGATTGTCATTAGAATTTTGGGTTTCTCAAGGGGGTCATTCCTGTCCAAATATATGGGAGTCCCTCTGGGTATGGGAGCTATAAAAAATGTTTATTGGTAGGACTTGGTGGATAGGCTCAAGGGTAGGCTCTTAAGTTGGGTTCTTCAACCCCTTAACTTGCCTTGTAGACTGGTCCTTTTCAAATCGGTCTTGCAGGCTATGCCAATCTACCTGTTTTCAGTGCGTTTGGCTCCAAATTCTATCATAAAGGAAATAAGGAGCATACAACGAAACTTCTTGTTGGGGGGGAAGGGAATCCAAAGCCAAGTTTTCTCTAGTAAGTTGGGACAGGTTATGCTCACCCACGTTAGAGGTGGCCTGGGCTTCCGCGATCCTGAAGTCATGGGTGAAATTCAAGGGGCTAAAATCTGGTGGCAGTGGTGCAATTACTCACATGAACCATGGGCTAAGTTGTGGCACCTTAAATACGCTAGAGACTGGCCCAAGATTTGACTCATTCGGTTTAACGAGGAGCCGTTGAGTTCACACATATGGGTAAAGGCACTTGCAGGGCGTAAGATGGTTCAGGAACATAGCTTCTGGAAGGTTAGGGAGGGAGAGCATGCTAATTTCTGGGACGATTCATGGAATCAACTTCCCAAACTGGGGGCGGTCCCTCGCTGGCAGTATATCAGAGTAAAAGGGAGGGAGGAAGGAAAGGTGAAAGTGAGCCACTATTGGGAGGACAAGGTGCAGGAGGATCAGAGAAGATGGGTGCCTTAGGATAGGGGAGAAGGTCGGATCATTGAGGACAATATTAGCTCCTTCAAGGATGAACTCCAGGAAATATGCATTTTACCCAAAGTCAAAGAAGATATCCTATGATGGGGCTACTCCCAAAAAGGGTCCTTCAGCATAAGAGAGGCCTATGATATTTAAACGAGCAACCAAGAAGTGAAGGATAGAATCTGGAAGAAGATCTGGGAGACCAATAGCTAGTCGAAGGTTGTGACCTTTTGTTGGCTAGTGGTCATGCAAAGAGTCTTAACAGGGGAAAACCTAAGGCATAGAGGAATTTAGGGCCCCCCACAATGCGTCCTATGCCTATGTCATGAAGAAAGCATGAACCATCTACTGGACTCTTGCCCCTTTACTGGGTCTATATGGGACATGGGCGCTATGGATTTTAGGCGGAGTGAATGATGCCGAGGAGACCTAGGAAAAAATATGAGGGACTGGAATCCCAAAGGTTTCAAAAATCGCATCCTCCAGTTTCTATGGCTGACCTTTCTAGGAACTGTCATGTGGGCTGTCCGGAAGGAAAGAAATAATTGAATATTTTGGGAGAATAAGCAAACGAATGAGGAGGTGTGGGAGACTCTAGTCGTGAACCTTTTGGAAACAATTCGAAGTAAGAAATGGAGTGAGAAGGAAAAGGAATTTACAGGGGTAGAAACTCTCATAACAAATGACTAGGAGCTGGATAGAGGAGCCTTGGATGGGCTATGAAGAAAGGTTAGAAGTTGCAAACTCTCTAGCCCCAACACCTGGGCTCCTCCTCCTTGTTTGGTTTTCAAACTTAATTTTGATGGAGCGGCGAAGGGAAATCCAGGAGCATCTGGCTATGGTGGTGTGTGCAAAAAATCAGATGGGGATATTCTTCATCTTTTCTATGGATCCATTGGGTTTGATACCAATAACTCAATGGAGCTCGAAGGTTTTCTCCAGGGACTCAAAATCATGACCAAGGAAGGATGGATCTTGACAATCATTGAAGGGGATTCAAACACCCTAATCTAGATGGATAAACAACTCGCCAACGAAAAAACGACTGAGAAGGTCTCGTCCAGCTGGAGATTATCCAGTAGGCTGGAAATTTTGCACAGTCTTGTTTTATCACACCTAATGATCTCTTTTAGCCACGTCGGATGAGATGCGAATAGGATGGCTGACATGATGGAAAACATTGGTGGAGAGCGGATCAGGGCATGTAGGATGGGACAATTGGAGGACTTCAAATTAGAGCGGTAGGCTCCTAGTGTAGACAGTTGTCCATTCAAGACGTGGGAGTGAATAAAAAAATGGCGGACGACATGGGTGGTCATCATGGCGAGGACATGAGGCGGAGGGAGCCTCCCTCGAAATTGGATCACTACCATGCATGACCATGAAGGCTAAGTACACAATATTCTTGATCAGTCACCTCTTCGATAAAGCTAGGTACGGAGCTGGGCTTGGGAGGAGAGATCGAACGGATTTTCTGTGAAATTGGGATTTGGCATTTACGATGGGAATGATGATGAATTTCATGATGGGTACGGGTGAACATGAAGACAAGATTTGGGAGATTACAGGCTCATACAGAACCATTAGTACGATTATGGCTCTCCCCCTATTTAATAAAGATGAGGGATCGCGGCTCTGCATACGTTGTTTGTGAAATAGGTTTGTTCTCCCTGTTTTGGCGAGAAGTGGTGGCCTCTCGATGAATTTGCAGAAAAGAGCAGTGTGGAATTGGGGGGAGTTATGAAATATGGCTCCTCCTCACAGTATTCATGTGAAGATGAGTGTGGTTGAAGCCTCGAGTGTGCACCATGAGTCTGTAAAGGGTGTGGCTAGGAGGGGTAAGGGAACGACCACCCGAGCTCAGCTCCATGCTCAAGTTGTTGCCGATTTCTTTAAGGACCGTATTCCATTGGTCACTCGTAAAGATATCGAGATAGTGGAAAAGGATTTGTGAGAGCAAGTGAAGGGTATGCCTATTGAGGAGGTTTTCCAGGAGGTAGAATAATGGGTAGTGGACCCTAGATCCACGGCTAGACAGGCAACTTCCTATGATCGTATGATCATGCTATACTAGGTGATCATGAATCTGGTCATGCATGTCTCCCTTAGCCTTGAGGCCAAAAGGGCTGGTGATGAGGAGCTTGCAAAGGCATAGAAGGATCATAATGTGGATTGTCGGCTAATGCACAGGAAGTTCGACCAAATTGATACCCTCCTGGGAATTCACCTCTACCACCCAGGGATGGAGCAGCAACAAGGTGGTGGATCCAGCAGGAAGGCCAGTCATTGTGGTGCGGACAGTGCGAGTGGCTTGATCCCACAGTGGTAGGAAAATGCGATGCCGACTTCTGAGCTTCCTCTCCTGGACCTTCAGCCCTAGTCTCTGGGGTAGTGCCTCTATTTTGATGTATTTCCTATTAAATTCTCAGTCTGTTAATGTTAATAGTGGGGTTAGGGTCAATGGTTGTAAGCGGTGTAGTTTTGGTATTATCACTGGGGTGGAGCTCTGTAATGTTTTGTGGGGATCTCCCTCTTTTGGGGAATGAAGGGATCTTTTGGGGGAAAGTTTGTAAAGTTTTTTTAAGCTGGGGGGATGGCTCTATTGTTTTTTGGAAACTTTTGTAACTCCATGATTTTGCAGTAATATAATTGTCTTTTATTTACAAAAAAAAAGTATCAAAATAAAACATGTATATAGGGGTAATTTTTAATAATTAATATAGATACATCTTAATCCATATGTAATAAGCACCAAGCGGGATCAAAAGAAATAAAAACATAATTTTATTGGTAATTAAAGATCTGGATTTAAGATGGATCTATGTTAGTTTATTTCCTTATAGATTTCTATAATTAGTATGTTTCTTTTTATATATTTTTTATTATGATAAAAAATAGTAATTCTATATATGTGTAAACTTTATAGCCACGAGGGGTAGCTCAGTTGGTTGGATATTCCGGGACCAAGACGCATAAGGTTGAGGTCAGGGGTTCAATTCTTTGGGTCCTTCGGGGTTAGGCACCGAAATAATGTCGACAAGGTGAGGCCCCTTCGGGTGCACCCCTTTCATTATATACATGGGTGTAGAAATATTCGGGGTCATGAACTACATTAAAATAAATATGTGTAAACTCTCTCTCTCTCTCTCTCTCTCTTGTTTTCATAAGAAAAAAACATTTTTTATTTATAAATAAGAGAATTACAGTCAACAGATCCTTGTTAATTAACATTGCCATAATGTCTGGAAAGGATGTGATAGTCCTCATATGTTGGCATTTACCTTATCTTCTACAAAAAAAATATAGTTTGTGACAGACAATAATCTCTCATAGATTTTACCATGTGATACTATATTAGAACATGAAATTCCTATTTAGGAGAATTATGTTGAAACTTCCCTGCTTCACATACAAACCAGTAATATATATAATGTTACATAAATATTGTAACATAAAACCTATAGACAGTACATGTAAAACAAACAAAAAAACACATAATAGTAACCTATTAATAAGAAGGACGAGAAAAATTACTTACGTGGATTTCTTGTCCCTCCAATCACTACAAGGAAAACACCTTCTAGAGGACATTTTTGGTGTTACATGATTTGACAAATTAAGAAAAAAACACTAACATCTATGTTATTGGTAATAGAGGTTTCGACGGAGGTTATAATGGATGCACACTATAACTAAAAAAATTGGGAGGGTAAAGGTTATAGAAGAGGTTTTCTAAATTGAGGTACATATTGTACAAACACACTAGTGTGTAATAAACATAAGAGCATATGTGGTGCATACAATTTATGGGTATGCATTAGTGTGTTGGTAAAAATAAAAGCAATAGTACATACAATTTCAATGTTATGCCTTAGTGCTTTTCTAAAGATAAAAGCACCTTTGGTAAAAATAAAATCACTAGTACATACAATTTCAATGGTATGCATCAATGTATTTCTAAAGATAAAAGCACTGGTGCATACTATTTAAATTTAATCCACCAATGCTTTCCATTTACTTAATCCCTCAGTGCATGTAAAATATTTTATAGCATAGATGCTTATTATACCCATTAAACCCACCAGCATTGACATTTCATAGATATACATCGATGATTATTACCATACACGCCATCACATCCTGTAAATTTAACAATGACGATAATGGTGAATGGTTTGTCAATTTTTGTGTTACAATAAATATTTTAATTTCAATAATTGCGTTTGGATATAATGATTGTATTAATGTGCTATACCATCGAATTACACATTTATTCATTGTAATATTTAATTAGCAATGTAAAATTTTGAAACATTGGACAATGCAATAGAATAAGAATCCCATTTTATTATGTATGAATAAGAGTTGACCCTTCGCATAGAAAATGGGACAACATAAAGGTACGTGATAATCAAAATGCCAATATGTAATTGTTACATTTGTTGATAATCCGTGGTCATCCAATTGGGACAATATGTTCAACACATTAAAAAAAATGTTTGATTTTCACAAAGAAACAGTTTAAGTATACAAATTGCAAGAACAACCAATTATATTATTTGACAATTTTACTCAAATTGTTGTCATTTCTTGAGTTGCTTGAATGCATCATTTATTCATCACTTGTAGGAAATATTGTATTTGTGTTACTTGACTGGTTTTTTGTTGATTTTGTTCCTCCTCTTCGTTTTCCATCTCCAAACATAGAAATAAAATGTAACGAGTATATTTACATTTATAATATAATATACATGATTGTGTAAACTGAAAAGCATACCATAGAAAGAATTGATTCATAAGCAATACACTTTATTTTAAATCCATTCCTTATGCCATCTTTGTAACACCTCTTATGATGGCTCCACTCCATACTGTGTTTCTTACAAGTTTTATATGCCATGGAAAATCGTTGATATAGTTAATATAAATGTTTATTGTTGTTCGATTACTTATAAAATGAGGGAAGAAAACAACATAGGTACTTACAAATTGCACAATTAAATTTTGATACTATAACATATACTCACAACCCCCACTTAACCCAATGTTAATAAACTCTTATTTGTATGTTACCACTTGTTAAAAGACATCCAAGGACCAGTGTTAATCAATTAAAATGTAAAGATTGGAACACATATGAAATCTTAAGTAAGGGAAACAAAATCTATACTCACAAACTTCTTGATCAACCCTTTCCTTCCTTGTCGTCATGTCTTATGTGCTAAATGGGTTCCATTTTCCTTTATTTTATGCATCAAAATAAATGAAAATTAGTATTTCATGAAATAATTAAATTAAATGTACATAAATGAAAGAAATCAATGATTATATACATTTGATGCAATTTGTTGTTGACATGGCTCCTCTTAGAATGCAATTATTTTCTTTTATTTTTCCATCTCCCTACCACTTTTTTGCACATCCCTACTTTTGTCCTTTGGAATTTTCGTAATCTTCATGAAAAATTAAAAACACATATATTCTTGTATTAATATGAAAGTAAATATAACTTAAATATTAATTACATAATTTTTGCAGTAGTATATACACATTATAGAAAAGTATGTTGAGGAATAATACTTTTTAAATGATTCTTTTTTGTTATTGTATGTTTTTGTTATTGCAACTTTGACAAGTCTCATTGCCAATTGTTGTGGAAACACTTGTTGTAATTTATATATACTATGATTTTTGGAGTCAATGGATTGATTTTTATATGTAAGTGGAAACTATGTATATACGTTATTCCCACTATTTTCCTCTTAGGTTTATAAATGTTTTAATCTTTAATTAACTTCCAACACCACTCTATATAATATTCGGATCAATTCATCATCAATTACGTCCTTCAAAATCTTTATCTTCCTAGTATGGCATCTGCTTCCCTCATTGTTGGTATCTTCACAATATTAAGCAAATGTGAAATAGAGTGTTTAAAAAATATTAGTAATTATTCTAAATAAGTAAATTCTTAATGAAAATGCTAATAAAAACTTCATGTTGAATACATTTTAATCTACCTAATTCATCTTTTTATAATGTTTCCATCAAGATCATATGCTCTTTTGCACTCATTTACAAACAATATTATTGAGTTTATTCAAGTTTTTGGTTTGCATGACACACATTAACCAATCTACATCATTTAAACTCACAAATAATTCAAATATATTAATTTTATACTAAAATTTCAAAAAATTCCCTTGTTCTCTTTTTAAGATGTGCTCCCATCATGCTTATTTAACAAGTTTTTTTCCTTCAACCGATATCAATAAATTCCCTGCATCATAAAATAGTAAAACTACGAAATATGTTTTATAAATAAAATAAAGAATTTCAAGCTAGAAATATTTTCGGTTTAATTGGTGTGCATTCCTACATTATTGTGCATGAGTGCACATCACGTGTATACACACCAATGCATAATACACATGTATATGAACCAACACAAATATCCATATATATATATATATATATATATATATATATATATGATATATCAGGGGGCTCCCTAAGCTCTGCGGCTAGGGAGCAGTTCGGTGAAAGACAGTGCGAAGCGAAGGAAAGGAGATAAATTTTTAAGTGTTTTATGTCCTTTACGTTTTAATTTTTTCGACCACAATGGTGAGAGACGAAGTAGATTATGATTTTACCACTCCAGAAGGTTGTATTTTCTCACACTTCCCTCAAGTGGTGAACTCACAAAATAAGGTGTTTTCCACTCCCACGCTTGAGAGACAAAGGCCCGACCATAAGAAGGACATAACAATAATATATAATAAAGGTGGCGAGAAGAAAATGTACAGGAGCCAAAGCAAAAAAATACACAGCATCCTTAACAGTAGGAAAGGACATTTTAGTAACAGAAATACTTGAATACCTCTTGTTAGCACTGGTAGGACGGTTCTGTGGGAAATCGGTCGACGAAAATGCTCTCTGGAGGTGGATGGAGGTAAATTGGAGTCCCCATCTGCGGTAGTTACCAGAGTTCCATATTCTGTCTCAAGGATGGATATTGTTTTAGGTCAAGACCGAGGCATATAGGTAGATACTACTAAAAAACAATTGCCAATGGGGGCCTTCAGGGTTAATTCTCAAGAACTGGAATGTGGACTTTGACACCAACAGGGAACCCTAGAACGTGAAAAATATATGGGCCATTCTGCCAAGTCTCCCCATGATGTTTTGGAAAAAAGAGATTCTAGAGGCAATAGGAGATAAAATTGATAAATTTGTAGCTCTGGAAGAAGGATGGGAGCAGAAGGTGGGTAGAAGGTGTGCCAAAATTCTACTCGAGGTAGATTTGCGTGATGGGTTGTTCAAAGAAATTCATTTGGAGATTCACAGGAGCTTATGGATACAAAGGTTGGACTACTGGAAAATTCCATTCTGGTGCTTCTCCTACAGATAGGTAGGCTACATAGTGCGGGGCTGTCTGAATCCAGAGCGAAGGCCGTAGCAGTTCAGGAGACAGTGGGATAAAAGGCGAGTACAGAATGAAGAAAGGAGTGATGTGAGTTCAAAAGGTGTTGAGAAGAGAGCTCGAAAGAAGAAGGGTCACATGTGCTCCCTGGTAATATGGAAACTTCTCATGTCAATTCTACACCTGTCAATAATGCAAACCTGTTGTGCCATGAGCAGACCCCTCCTAGGACATTTTTCCCTCATGCTGAGAGTAAGGTGGTATCTCCTATCAAGGAAATCAATTCGAGCTTGATGTAGCCTAGAATAATTGTCCTACATGCGGACGCGGTGGTTACACCGGTTAAGGAATTGACGGACACTTGTATTAGTCCAGGCAATGTGGATAAAATGCTGGCATCCCCTGAGGAACCTCCTTCATGGATTAAGCATAAAATATATAACACATGGTCTAAAGTGACGGAATATAGAGACCAGGTGTCGTCCGAAGGGTTAGCAATAGATAAGGGGACCAAGGTCACAGTAGGAAGGAAATCTCATATAGCGATAGCCAAATCACAAGCTGAGGTGGACATAAAGAATATAAAACAGGCAATGATTGGTAGGGCCCTTAGAGAAAGGAAGGCTTGGAACAGGGTCCCATGATGTTGGTTCTATCCTTCAATGCAAGGGGGTTGGGGAGCTCCCCCAAATTAAAAACTCTCAAAAGGATGGTCGCTAATTTCAAACCTGCTATCATCTTTCTCCAAGAAACAATGGTGGAGGGAGAAAAAGATAAGGAAGTTTTAGCACCATGGCTCAAGGGCTGGAAATTTGATCACATTAGTTCGGAAGGACATTCGGGGGGGTTGATAACCACCTACAATCAAGATTTCGAGGAAGTAGCAGTGGTAAAGAATAATACAGTGCTTAAAATAGTTCTCAAGGAGAAAGCCACCAGGGAAACCTACGCATTGTATGATGTCTACGGACCTTATTAAGACCGGAAATGGTTTTGGGAGTCTTTCTTCTCTTCAGGAATTCTGGAGCCGAAGAATATGATACTCGGAGGGGACCTAAATCTAACATTATCAGAGAAATATAATTTGGGTTCTTTAGCCCAACATGATAGCCCGAGCTCTTTCTTTGTTGCACTCTTTGATTCCAAATATTTGGTGGATATTCAACCTCTGAAGCTTACCCCGACGTGGAGGAACAACAAATGCGGGGATCAATCCATTTACGAGAGGTTAGACAAGTTTTTGCTTTCTGAAAATTTGCTTCCAGGGTCTTTGATTGTTAAAACTTGGGTATAAGAAGGGGGCATGTCCGACCATCTCCCAATCCTCCTTCAAATTCAAAACCAAGAAACGAAGATGGCTTCCCCGTTCAAATTTAACCTCGCTTGGATAAAGGAGGAATACTACTGAAAGTTGGTAGGATATACCTGTACCTCGTTGGCGGTCTCCCCGATGTCACCTTCATGAAGAAGATGTCAAACAACCTGTAAAAAATAAAGAAGGTGACAAAACCCTGGGCTAGGGTTTACTCGGCTAACCAACAAAAAAAACTCAAAGAGATTGAACTGTCTTTAAAAGAAATGTATAGTCAAAATAGTGCTAGAATCTTCATAGAAGAGGAACTAAAAGTTGTCAAGGTCAAGGAACTAAAAAGACAAGAGCTACTAGCTAGGGAGGAGGAGATCCTAAGATTACAAAGCAGAGCAGTATGGATCAAGGAGGGGGACAATAATAATAAAAAATTCACAAATTTTCCAACCATAGAAGGAATATAAATATGATCTCGACAATAAAGGATATGAATGGGATAATGGTCATCTCTTTCAAAGAAAAAACAAAGGCCGGGGAGAATTTTTTTAAAAACCTTTTCAAGGAACTAGAGGGTTGTAATATTCAAGAAATTATTAAGGTTATCAAACTTTTTCCAAAAATGATAACCGAGGAATGAACAATTTCCTAAGGAAGGAGGTTACAAAGGAGGAGCTAGAGAAAATAGTTTACTCCATTTAGAAAGGAAAGAGCCCAGGACTAGATGGTTTTACTATTGAATTCTTTCAGGGTTTTTTTGACCTAGTTAAAGAAGATTTATTAAAGGTTGTGAAAGAATCCCAAAGGGCCAAGAAGGTTTTGGGAGCATTGAACTCCATGTTCTTGGCTCTCATCCCTAAGAAACAAAACCCCTCCTCCTTTGAAGAGTTTAGGCCTATATCTTGTTGCAATGTGATTTATAAAATAATTGCGAAGACATTAGCTTAGAGGTTGAAGCCAATTTTAGTGAAATCATATTAGAAGAGCAGTATGGATTTATGTTCAATCGTCAAATCCATGATGCAATATCCCTTTCATAGGAGGCAATCCACTCCATAAAGTGAAGTAAGAGCAAAGCCTTTGCCTTCAAACTTGACCTTTCAAAAGCTTATGACAGGGTGAATTGGACCTTTCTAAGGTTGGTTATGATTCAAATTGGGATGGATTTAGAGACAATTAACTAGATAATGGGATGTGTCCAGTTAGCATCCTTCGCAGTACTGATTAATGGCTCACCCTCCAATTTCTTCAGATCTTCTAGAGGCCTTAGACAGGGGTTCCCTCTCTCCCCTTTTCTATTCTCGTTGATTGCGGATGCCCTAAGCAGAATTATTCATCAAGCTAAAAGAGAAGGCACCTATAAAGGAATAATGGTGTCTAATTCAAAATAATTATCTCACATATTATTTGTGGACGATGTGATCATGATGGGAGAGGGGTCTTGGGAAAACCTTAAAGAAGTGGAACAAATTCTGGATTTATATAAGAAGGAAATAGACATGCACATCAATGTTGAAAAGTCTATTCTATCTGAAAATGGCTTCCCATAAGAGTTGAGGAATAGGGTTAGCATTGATTTCCCTTACTCTTTAAAACCTATGGATGAAGAATTTAAATACCTAGGGTTCGTGCTCAAACATAATGCTTACCCTTTTAAAGACTGGATGTGGTTATACAAAAAAATGGAAGGTCGCATAGGGTGTTGGACTTACAAGTTCTTATCCAGGGGAGGAAGGTTGGTACTCCTTAAGGCAGTCCTTCAAAGTATTATGGTATATTGGGCCACCATCGTTTACATTTTTAAGGACATTACAGAAGTTAAGGAAAAATTTCTTCTCCTTCTTATGGTCTGCTAATAAGCATTCAAAAGGAATCCCCTTAGCTAAGTGGCAGTTACTGGCCAGCCCTAAAGACTTAGGTGGATGGGGCATCAAGAATCCCTTTCTATTCTTTCAATCCATGGGGGTCAAAACATTGTGGTGCCTAATCAAGAACCCTAATTCCTTATGGGGGAAGGTATTAATCTCCAAATATTTCCCAAATGGGTCCATCCAAGCATGGATCATGAAGCAAGATAAATCATTCAAGAATGGGTCCATTGGTTGGAAATACCTGGTGCTAGCCTTCCCTCAAGTAGGGAATTGGTTGGCATGGTTGGTAGGCAACGAGAAAGAAGTTCAATGGGGAGAATACCCTTGGTCAGGAGCAGTTGAGAGCTTTAAATTGTCGGAAGGCCTAGTTACTAAACTAGGAAGCCTAGGAATCTGCACATTAAACCAAGGTTGCTCTATTTCGTTGCAGAGGGAAACAATTTGGAAGAATTCATAGGATCTAGGTCTAGAAGAAGGGTTTAGGGAATAATGCACATGAATTTTTTCTCTGCTCAAGTCCAGTTTTATCCATTTAGAGAAGGGTGAAAAAGACAAATTAGTTTGGACCAAAAATCCCGTTAATGGGGATTTCACGACAAAACTAGGCTATAAGACTTGGTCTTCAAATTAGTATCAGGGTGAAAAGATGGAATAGTGGAAGAATTTATGGAAATTTGAAGGCCCCTTAAAAGCTAAATTAAATTTATGGTTGGCTCTAAACAACAAGCTCTTAACCTGGGATAACTTGCAAAAGAGAGGATGGAATTTCCCAAGTCGATGTCCTCTTTGTCTTTCTAAGGAGGAAATTGTTTCTCAATTCTTTAATCTCTATTCTTATGAAGAATCTATATGGAAGGCAACATGTAAGGAATTAAAGTTTTAAGGGATGCCAAGGGGGTCTCCTGAACACAAAACCAAAGCTTGGTGGACCGAAAAATTGGTATGCTTATACAATGCTCTTCCATCTATTTTATCATATGGAATTTGGTGGGATAGAAACATGATTAATTTCAATAATAAATTGATTCCTCCTGAAGTAACATCGGATCTTGTGGTACAGTGGACCAAGGAGCAAAAATCCACAGAAAAAAGAACCAAAATTAATAATTCTGGTACCTACAGAGATAAACATGGCTATTCCTTGGGAATAATTTGACGGTGCAATCCAAGGTGATCCTCCTCTAGGAGGGTTGGGAGGAGTGATTTATTTCTCAAACAAACATAAGTTGCAAGCAAAATTTGCTCCACGCCATTGTACCAACAACAAGGTAGAACTAGTAGCTCTACATCTGGTCCTAAACCTGGCAATAAACAACAATATAACACAACCCCAAGTATTCAGGGATTCCAAAATGGTGGTTGATTGGGTTAACAGGAAGATACAAATCAAAGCTCCTCATCTACAACAATTGCTAAAAGCAATCAGAAGGATTTTGGAATTCTTCACAGAATTCAGAATTACCCATATATAGAGAGAGCTGAACATGGAAGCATATGGTCTATCAAAGTTAGCTTTGCTACTTTACCCAAGTAACCTGGATACAGAGGAAATAAAACAGAATTAGCAACACTTTGTTGGGATAGATCGTTTTTGTCATATAATGAGGATGTAGAAGGACATAATATACAAGATTTTTGGTCTATACAGCTTTGACATAATTTTTCACGAGGGGTCAAGCCTTGATATAGACCTTGTATTTTTTGATATACTGTAATGCTCTGTAAATACTTGTGACAATATCGGGGTAAAGCTATTATTATTATCTATGAATCTAAAGAGAGTTCCTCAAGAACAGTCTATGGTCATTCTTTATTTAGAGTGATAGAAATTTTCCTATTGGAATATATATATATATAT
>LPNX010168409.1:233490-311037 GCA_001517045.1 Pseudotsuga menziesii
AGTGTGCATCAATAACCTTGAAAGTGTTTCATTTCCTTAGATATTTTTTTTATATCAACGGTTATAATTTGTATTAAAAATATGGGGCCAAATCCACCCAGTAGCATACAGATACATTCGAGTTCAAAAAGTCTTAGCGGACAAAATATTTCAAGTAAGCAAAGATCTATCTAAAAATATATTACTCGTTTCATCTTCCTGTTGAGATGCCAATTATTGACTTCTTGTATTTCTAGGAGAGATTGGGGAAAATTTAAACTTTGAAGACAGTTTTATTTTTTCCCCAACTGTCATCCAACCTGACGAGGGCTCTTTCTCTTCTTGATTGTCAAGAATGTGGATCAGTTATTTTGTGCCAATATGGGAACCTGCACTATATTGTTTCTTGGACGAAGGTTGTTCGACATGGATACTTTGTGTTGCAGAGGAATCTTCTTTATAGGTCTCAAAAGGGTTGGTATATTGCTCTTCATCTAGGGCATATGATGTAGTTTCTGATAATTCCTCTCTTTGTTTTACTGTGTAATGCTCTGGATTTGCTCCACTCCACTATGTGGATTTGTGACGGTTCTTTTTGGAAATAAGTTTCTGCTGGACTTTTGGACTGTATTTGACTAGATGTCATGTGTCAAATCAATAAAAACATATAAACATAACATTTTCATAATCTAACTTTTGGATCCACACATGATCCTTACTGGTCAAATGAATCTTGGCTGGGAGCCCTTTACTAAAGTCCATTTCCACACAGATTCGGGCGAAGGTTGTCTTGAATTAATCCTTTGTTTTAGGGCTGAGGTAAAGGAAAGTGTTGAGTGCATTACCTATTGCTTCAAGTGAAGAAAGATTCCAAAGATGTAGTGGTAGGTTGGGAAGCCTGTCCCAAACAGGAGCTGAATAAATTTCGTCTGAAACCAGGTCCAAGGAGGGGTTCTAGGGTTTCAAAAACAGACCCAAAGTGCCCCAAAACCATGGACTAGAATCTTAAATCACCTTCCTCTCCTCCAGATATTAAAGTTCTACCACAAAAAACCTTCGAGCAAAAGGGAAAATTGAAATTTCACTAGGGATCAAATGCTTCCACACCTCTGTGATCCAACTATGTAGATCATCCAACCCAAGCCAGAGTCCATTAAAACTGCAGATTAAGGTCCTCTCTATGAATCTCTTGGCATTTGATATCAAATATTCCACCAAAGGGATGATCGGAGTTGGTCTTTCTTGAACTATCAACGCCTGACAGATGCAGGAAGAACCTTTGTTATGTGTATTTCTGCGAGGAACTAAGGGAGACGAGCTTGATCGAGCTTTCCCTAGAGGAGCCTCGACACGAGTGTGAGCTTGACAGTGGTTCAATAGTACAAAATGAGAGATAAGTGACCAAGTGACCCAAAACATTGGTCACCATGGTTTTTTCAAGGGATAAATGACCAAAATTGAGAGATTTTAAGTGAGCTAACTAAAAATGACCTATTTGGTCATGGGATAAGAACTAAAATAAAAATGACCAAGATAAATTACCAATTTGGTAAAGGATAAGATTTAAAATAAAAGTGACCACATAACAATTGGTCATTTTTTGTTGTGCCACTCTGGCAATGGAAAATTACAATTTTGACAATAAATTTGTACAATTTACTAAATTTTAACACTGCAGATGGATTCAGAGACCCCTTTTAAGGTGTCTTCGAATCCATCTGCAGTCGACCCCTATAAGGGGTCTTTGAATCCATCTGCAATGTTAAAATTTAGTAAATTGTAACATTGTAAATGGATTCATATAATATCCAGTTCAATTTTCTTTTTTTAACCAAAACGATTAATTTTTTTTTAAAGAATATATTGAGCTTTCACCCAATTACAATTTGTTCTGAAAAAATTCAATTCCTTACATCCAAAACATCTTTTTTTCAAGGAATGGGATGCATTAAACAAGGTCCTTCATTCACACTTAGCATTCCTGGAGGAAGAAGGCAACTTTGATTTGCTTTGAAATCTGCCAGCTTATTCAAATCACGAAGAATGTGATAAGAGGTGAATGAATCACAATCAATCAAAATGAAATGAAAACTTTGCATGGTCACATTCAGACTAAGGTTATTGAACATAGAATCTGAGTTTAAAATTTTAATGATGATTTCAAAGTCTCCAAAAATTTGCAAGTTGGTGTGACCCGTTGCCTTTGCCAATTGACAAGCTTTTAGAAGAGCACATAATTATGCCTGGTTATTTGTGGTTTGTCCTATTCCCCAGATGAAACTTATTTCTAACTTTCTGCTTGGATAGAAAATCAAGCCCCCTGCCCCGAATTTCCCCGAGTTTCCTTTTGACGCTCCATCAAAGAATATTGAGGCTTTATTTTTGAATTGCCACTAATCTGAAAATTCCTTTTCTGAAAGTCTGACCTACCAAAATGGTTTAATAACAGGCTTGCTTAAACCCATCTGGATTTTATCCACTTGCTTCAAGCCAAGCCATTTGTATTCAACTTCTAATTTAGTTCCATCAATTTGATAGTTTCCTATTGCTTCCAAAAGAAATGCCTTAGCTTTAGCTTTTGATGCTACTATTTCTAGTTTCGATATTTTACTATTAAAGATCAAATCATTTCTAGCCAACCAAATTTTCCACCAAATAAATTTTAGGACGGCTTGCCAGATTTTTCTCCATGCGTGACTAGAAGGAAGAGCACCAGGATACCTTGTCTGCCAATTTTTAAAGAGAGTGACAGGATCAGCATTTAAAGGAAAACAAGAGTAAGGCAGCCCACATAGAACTAGTGCCCAGACTTTTTGAGAAAAATTGCATTCAACAAAAATATGAGCAAAAGACTCAACAACTTGATGACAGAAGCAACATCTGAATGGTCCGAAGAAACCTTTTTTTAACAATTTTTTTCCAGTTAAGAGTTTCTAGTGCATAATAGTCCAGATAAAGAAATTAATTTTTGGAATGCTGGGCAAATTCCACACCATCTTCCAGAATGCTGCATTGTGGGTGCTAGAAGAGACTGTGTGGTCGATGCCAGAAGAGGCTGATGAGCATTTCTGTGTTGAGAATTGTAGCTGTTTGAAACCGATGGCAACAGAGTAGAATCCAAGTGAGGCCCAGGCCCATGTATCTTTGTAGGAACAGTTGATTGGAGCAATTCCAGACAGCCTGTCTAACAACAATTTTTGCTGAGCAGAGAAGATGGAGAGGTCGCGTTCTGTCAAAGTGGGAAGGGACCATGCATTCCAGTTTCCATGTGCATCCCAAGAAGTTACAACCAATCTATAAATTCCTTTATTCATCAACCATCTCTTAAACTCATTAATAGAATTATCAGAATTTAAAGGAGCATGTCCATTAATTTTGTCATCCCACAGAAAGGTCTGTCTTCCATTGCCTGGTATTCGAAAAAGATGTTGAACAAAGAATTCTAGATGTTTCCTGCATAAATTTCAAATAATTGATCCTTTAGGGGTATTTGTCATTTGAATATTTCTTAGAGTTCCTCCATGGAGGTATTTTTTCCAGAAAAGATGACTCACCGGATTCTTTTTATTAGAAAACAATTGCCATAATAGTTTGCCTCCCATTGCTATATTAGACAATCCTATGTCTTTGATTTGCAATCCTCCTTCAAGGATAGGTCTTTTTACAATTTCCCATTTGACCAGATGCATGCGATTTTGATTTCCTTTTCCACCTTTCCATAGGAAGTCTCTGATCAGTTTTGATATAGGTTCCATAATTTCTTTTAGCGCCAAGAGAAGAGAAGATTGGTAAATAGGAAGAGATGAGAGAATTGACTTGATCAATATAACCTTTCCTGCCTTCGTAAGCCAGTGACCACTCCATGAAACAATCTTTTCTTTAATCTTACTAATGATTTCCAACCAGAGAGAAGGGTTATTTTTCCCCAAAGTTAATGGTCGACCCAAATATTTGACCTTATCTGAAGAAGCATATCCTTCAAAACCCAAAATCTGAGAAATTTTTTCAACTTTTGATTTATCTACATTCCATCCGAACACTGCACTCTCACATTTGTTAACGAGTTCTTCTGAGATAATACATAATTGATGCATAATTTCTGAGAAAAATATTGCCATTTTAAAGTAAGCCCCACCCAAGAGCAAAGTATTATCCGCAAAGAGGGCATGGTTGATATCTTTGACTCCTACTACTGAAGTTATGCCTGGAATGATTCCATCATTTTTCTGTTAGCTTCCTGCTTAAATAATCGGCCATAAGGATGTACAAAAATGGTGACAAAGGACAGCCCTAGCAAAGGCCCCTAGTGGCTTGAAATAAATTTGTTGGTCTGCCATTTACTAATGGCGCTATCCAAGGTTTGTTAATGCAAGCTTTTATCAAATTTAAAAAGGTAGAGCTAAATCTAAAAGAATGGAGTACTGAGAATGGAAAGGAATGTTTTACCCTGTCAAAGGCATTTTCCATGTTGAGTTTGATAAGCATTCCCTCTCCTTCCGGTGAAAGCTGGAATGCATAGCTTCCTGAACTTGAATTACATTGTCTAGAATGTGTCTCCCTTTCACAAACCCTCCTTGAAGAGGATAAATCAATTTCCCAAGTAAAGGTTTAAGTCTGTTAGCTAATAGTTTAGAAAATATTTTATAAGAAGCATTGCACAGAGAAATAGGTCTGAATCGATCAAAGGAATAGGGATTAGCTTCTTTAGGAATTAATGCAAGAAAGGTGGAATTTGTGCAACCACCCACTTTGGCTTTAACCTAGAATGATTTTATCATTCGGATTAAATCTTTCCTAATTACTGTCCAACATATCCGACCATCAGGGCCTAGGGATTTATCCGATGGCATGGACCGGATAACATCAATAATTTCTTGCTCTGTAAAAGGCTTCATCAATTCATCATTTTATTCCTCACCCGCCAAACAAGGAATGTTGGACAAAAGATCAGAGGTTAAATCTGAATCAGCGAATCCATCTTCCCTGAATAGGTTCTGAAAATGAATTTCAGCCATTTGTTTAATTTGAGAAATTCCTTTAACCGCTTCACCGGACTAGGAGGAGATTTCCGATATATGATTTTGAGAAAGTCTGACTCTGCACTGCTTGTGGAATAAGGAGGTATTCTGATCTCCAGCTTTCAGCCAAGTACTGCGTGACTTTAATCTCCAGTATTCTTCTTCTCACCTGAAAACTCAAAAAGAATTGAACTGAGCTTTTTGCTCTTTTTCTAGCAAGGCGGGAGTAATTTCTGATTCTTCCATTTCCAATTGGACGTTCTCCAATTTTTCCAGGGCTTCTTTCCTTTCACTGATTGGATTTTTTTGTGTGAGTTTGACCCAGTCCTTTAAGGTTGACTTGGTGTTTTTGAGCTTCCTCTCCCAAACAAAGTTCAGAGATCCAACAACTGGAAGGTCCCAAGCCATAGTTACAGTGCTCATGAAACCATCTCTATCTTTCCACAGTGGACTAAATCGAAATGGAATGGATCCAAGGTCCTCTTCATCTTCGATATACAACATAATCGGCTTATGGTATGAATTGATCTTAGGCAAGATACTGGAGGAGATGACGTTTTTATCAGCAACAGAGAACTTTGCACCAGAAATCGATCCAATTTGGCAGAGATATTTGCTGCTCCTGTTATGTTGTTTGTCCACGTGAACCTTCCTCTTTTTGGCTTGAAGTTGATCAGCTCCCATGTTAATATGATATTATCAACCAATTTCAGCATGGGGTCTCTCCCGTAAACACTGCCTACTTTTTATTTATCGTTCATTATTAAATTGAAGTCGCCAACAATGATTATATTTGAAAAGCAATTAGCTGCGAGAAAGTCTGTCAGTGAGCTCCAGTAGGCACATAAAGGTTAAAAAGGAAAAAACAATTTCTGACCTGGAGTATGGCGGAGCTCTGAAAATATCCAATTATGTGTTGTGTGGGAGTGTACCAGAGAAAAAACGTTTTATGTCCATAAGGTAGCAATACCACCAGCCGTTCCTCTGGCATTCACCGCCTTCCCTACATTTGTTTTCCATCTCTTACTGCTTATGGATAGAATACTATCCTCATTGATTTTTGTCTCTAAGAGCATAAGAACGTCTGGAGAAGCCATTCTTATCAAATCATTAACAACTTCAACTTTCAAGGAATTGCCAAGTCCTTTGCAATTCCAAGAGACAAAGTTCATTATTTGACAGAAGGGGGATGGCCTCCTTTTGGAGGTCTGGCCCGGGTATTCCTGCTGATTGACATCTCTAAAGTGGTTTGACTTACTTGCATCTTAAGACGTTTGACTTCTTCCTCCCGAACCATCTTGTGATATTTTCTCCCTTTTTTGGATGTCCTCTCAACGGGATCTTCATCAGATGAACTAGAATTGTCCATAGGTTTCTTTTTTTTCTCCATTTCTACATATGTAGGAGAATATCCTTCCATAGGAGTGCTGAGATCAGGCTCAGCATGACCTTCGACTTCTTCACTTGTTTGAATTTGAGGTTGAGGGACTTATCCCTCTTCAAGCACTGAGAGCACTTGTTCTTCTGGGATGTTCAATACGTCAAAGGTGTTTTTAGATGATGGTTCCTTCATGGCTGCTCCATTTTCTTTTTGTTTCTGCTCAAAGGAATTTCTACTCGTCCCCAATTCTCCTCTTTGTCCCTTAACTTTATTTCCTTGCTTTGCTGAGCTAGTTTTTTGAACTTGAGTCCAGTGATCTTCCTTTTCTTTGACAGCTTCTTCCTCAATTTTTTTCTTGCAAGATCTAGAAAAATTCCCATAACCATGAAAAAATATGCACTTAAAGGAAAGTTCCCCATAGTCTATCTCTTGTACATGAGACCAATCTGCTACTGTCAAATTAATAGCTTCAGGAATCCCTACCTCCAATTCCACTTCAACACATATTCTGGAATAGGTATATTGATCTCTTCGATCAGCCTTATCAATATATTTTCCAAGAGTGTTTCCTATAGTTTCTAGAGAACCCGAGTTCCAGCAATGGAGAGGAAGATGCAGAAACCTAACCCAAATAGGAACCGCAGAAGGGACATCTTGATTCATATCAAAGTCCGGAGTCCACTTGTTTAGGTATAGCCCTTGAGGACCCATGAAATATGGTCCGTTTCTGAAGATTAAATCTCTATCAGCTAAGTTTTCAAAGAGAAAGAGATAATATCCCTTACCTATCAAATTGTTGTAAATGCCTTCTGAGATGAGAGGTTTCCAATTCCTTTGAACCCACCCTTCGATTGTCTTGGGGGAGGGCCAAATCCCAGTGAACTGGCCAATGAGGTCTCGGTGAGCAATATTTAGGGTTGTGCAGCATGTTTGATCCACTAGAAGATCTACCGAAGGAATATTGTCAAGATTCTTAACAAAAGATTTATGGATCGAGTTGATTTTCCGCTTGCTGCTTGAAGATGCCAACCTCCTGAAGGCATTGAGATCAGGGGAAGGGGAGGATCTCTCTCCATCCATCATAACCTCAAAGTAGAGGTTATCTTAGAAGCTTTCAAATGCAACCACCAAATAAAAAAGATTAAAAGAAGCATCCTTGCAAAAAAATCAGAGGAACAGATGGAAGGCTCAATGCAACCTATCCCATATGGAAAGCACATACTTCACCACCAATGAAAGAGGTTTCCCATCGCTCCAGTGAAAATGTTCTTGGTCAAGAAATAGGCTCTCTTCAACCTAAAGCACCTAGTCTTAGCTCAACCAACTCAGATCCAGAAAAGAGTCTCCACCAGGTTCCAAAACCAAAGCTGCAGGACCGAAACCTCCAAAATCGAGCTGAGAGACAAATATTGAAGAGAATCAACCTACAAATGAAACTTACTCCACCACGATTACAAAAAAAAAGATCCACCAACTGGTGTAGGAGAGAGCTGCAAAGAACTTCAATCTGGCAGAAAACCACGATCTGTAGGGGCAACTGCTGGAATGCACCAGACTTCAAAGAGAGAAGCTGGAAGGAGTCCAAACACTGCAAAAACCAGAGATCTTAATATCCGGTTCAATTTTCACTAATAAGCCATTTACTATTATTTCACTAATAATCCATTTACTATTATTTCACTAATAAGCGATTTACTTGAGGGTTCCTTATCCTATTGACAAAGAAATCTCATATATCAATTTAATGTTTAGGTAGGCCATTACCCTAACAATTATATTATTATTCTTTCCTTCCAAAAAAAACATATTTTTATTTAAAAAAACAAAAATTACATAGCTCGCACGGGTGTGGCTCATTGGCGGTTCAGTTGTTATGAAGTCACTTGTTGTAAATTGGAGGTCACGAGATCAATCCCACCAGGGTTTACATGTGTCCCATTTCTTGCGGCAGGTGTGGGGCACCTAGGGTTATAGTGGTAGCGGGAATGGATCCATGGACCCCATGTCACGCGAGTACCAGCCCAGCTCCAGTTGTCGATTCCCCTAGATAAAAAAAAACAAAAACAAAAACAAAAATTACATTCTTAAATTCTTAAAATTAAGCATAACATGAAGATCCCAATGGGATTTTTCGATTTCTAGATGATAAATTCACAACATTAAAAAGGTATTTTTGAGATACTAACCACATTCATATTCATATCTAATAAGGTCATGCTATAGTCCCATTATACATTTTGTTTAATACATTCACCTCTCTTTAATAAACAAAATTTAGACAAACCCTTTACAACAGGGAAAAAAATACTACCATATGACAGAACTCTATCATCGAGCACAAACCACTAGGGCCTCCACCACTTGTATCCCACCCTTGGTTGTAGTTTATCCAATTCTACAGAATTCCCACAATGTCATCGGCCCCAATGATGTTATTAAACTTGGAACCATTTGGAAGTGGCGGTGGAGGGGAGGCAAAGGCAAAGGAAAAACCCACAAGTGGGTTGGGGATTTATGGGAATCATTTGAAATGGATTCCTTCACTAGAGGCATACCAGTAGGGTTTGGTCTCTTTGATTTGAGGTACTCGAATCTCAATGGAAATTGTCTCTCTAGAAGCATACCAACAAAACTAGGTGACCACAAATAAATGGTGGTTATTGATGTGGGCAACAATTTTCTTACAAGTAGTTTTCCATCCAATATCAGGAAGCTAAGCAAGAAATTAGAATATAGGTTAGTTTATGGTAGACTTTTGGAGCCTACCCATGGTTCCATAAAACAATAAATCTGAAGAAAACAAGGATGACAGGGCATCCTCCTGATCAAATTTGGTTAGGATATTTTATTTCAGGTTAGTACTGTGTAAAACCTGTAGTTCAGATTTGTCAGGTATGTTACCTTTTTTTTTAAATCATGAACCTCTATGGTGTTTTTTTGGTCTTTTCATGTCAATATTATGCAAAATTTGTATTCTAGTTTTGTTTGGGCATATACCCATTTTTATTGAAATTGTGAGGCTTTGAAGAATCGTTGTGTTTGGGGGAATTCCATGCCATTTTTAGAGTAGGTAAAGGTAATAATATCATTGGTATGTTACATTAAGATGATTCCCAATGGCAGGTAAGGAGGTGGACTAGTATGTTATGTATATCTCAATACTGGTTTAGTGGGGAATTTATTAGTTGACTAATTTCTGAAAACTTGATAAGAGCCTAGGTAATCCCTTCCAAGACCAACCCTTCTAATGAAGATAAACACCTAGTAGCTCTAAGAGGTCAAGTTATCTGGATTCCATACCTAAGCTATGCTTAGGTAAGTTTAGGACCTAATCTTTTCGATATCAGGCAAGTGACATACCAATTATATGGTTGGTGATGTGAGGTGTACTTTAGTAGATCCTTGATGGGTTCACTTCTCATTTTTGGAGGCCTGTAGGTTACTTCAAACTACCTCCATGCTTTAAAATTTCAAGTACTTTTTAGACTCCTCAGGCCACCTCTTTCTCTTTGAATCTAGACTTAATCAGGGTAATTAGAGAGGACATGCACATACAATATATTTTGTCACTTGGACCATGCCACCAAAGGGTGTTGACCTTAAGGTGGCTTTATGCTCTGAGTGCTTTTCGTAGTTATCCTTGATGGGTTCACTCCTTGTTTTTGGAGGCCTGTAGGTTACTTCAGACTACCTCCATGATTTCAAATTTCAAGTACTTTTTAGACTTCCTAGGTCACCTCTGGCTCTCTACATCTAAACTTAATCAGGGGAAACAGAGAGGGGATGCACATACAATACATTTTGTCACTTGGAACATGCCACTTGAGGGTCTTGGCCTTAAGGTGGCTTTATGTTCTGAATGTTTTTCGTAGTTGTCCTTGATCGGTTCACTCCTTGTTTTTGGAGTCCTGTAGGTTACTTCTGACTACCTCCATGCTTTCAATTTTCAAGTACTTTGTCGACTCTCCAGGCCACCTCTTTCTTTCTAAATATAAAATTAATCAGGGTAATCAGAGAGGACATGCACATAGAATACATTTTGTCACTTGAACCATGGCACCTAAGGGTTTTGGCCTTAAGGTGGATTTATGTTCTGAGTGTTTTTTCTCCTCCATTTTGGTAATCTTGTAGCAAATGCAAACAAACAATGCTTGAAATCTCATTATGTAGGTATTATAAATAGATTACAACATATGAATATGAACATAACATGGAATGCACTTTGGACTCAACAAATGGTAAAAGAAAATTCCTTCTACAAACCCCACAGTTGAAAGAATGTTTCCCTGCAATTACAGAAACCACTTTTTAAGATTGCAACAAAATAATTATGTCAATTTCATCACAGTCATAAGCATATACCCATTCAAAATGGGATAACACAGAACAAATCTTACCAGAATAGAAGGAAAAAAAGTGGGGAACATGCTTAATTGCCAACATATATGAAAATAAGTAACTGAATAAGTTATTGTGATTTAGTCAACATCTCTCCCATATCATTTTCTTTGTCAACAAACATCTTGTATACCTCTATTACATTTTATAGTTGTATTATTTTAATCTAGACATGCAATATCTACAATATATTCCAAAGTTTAATGGAACTCTTCTCTCATTTCTTTTGTAAGAGGTCATGTATAAAATAAAAACAAGGTTCTACGTTATGGCTTCAAACCTATATGGGATATGTTTAACCTCATCCTTGAAGATATTTCCATTTATTATGTCATCTAATGACCATTTTAGCACCATAATATCAAATTGGTCGATCACCTTTGTGTATACCATATTCCCAATTTTATCGAAAAAGCTAATTTCACTAATAGGCCATTTACTATTATTTTTATTGTATCCATGTGACATTATGGTCACACAACAATATGACCCCGTATTAAATATGCCCAATACATTTTTCTAAGGTTCAAGCACTTCGAGCCAAAGTAAACAAGTAAAATAATAAACATGGGGTTCAAGTTGGATTTTATGCCCTTGATTTCATTCCATTGGAGAATGTCAATGGTTGATGGGGTATCCATTATTATTGCATAATCATGGTTATGATTAACTTTTTCCAGAGCTAATTAATTAATACACATAGGAAGAACATTAAATATGTTTCTTGAGTAGGTTTTAAGCCATTGATTTGCATTTCATTGAAGAATGTCAAGGATCCATGGGGGTGGCCAATATTATTGAATATGAAAGGATATGCTTAGCTTGTTTTAGAGCTAGTGAAAAAACAAACATAATGAGACGTGAGTTTGGTTTTACAACTTGGAATTTCATTTGATTGAAAAAAGGATTCATGGGGTAACCATCTTTATTGCATCACTATTGACGTTCTTACCTTGTTCTAGAGCTAGTAAATCAACATGCATAGAGAGAACACTAAACATGGTGACTATTGTGAAAAGTTACATGGGTAACCCCTGAATTTTCTCTTGGGAACATGGGATAGGTCATCCCTTGTTTTCTTATACATTCAAGTTGGCACCATGCTTTTTACAGGTACTTGCAGCTGCAAAAATCCTTTTCTGACCCAATTTTCCAATCGTATGGAACTTCTTATAGCATAGGAAAATGTTTTTAGGTCTGCGACTATAGGGATATGCTCCAATATATCTAAGATCTACTCTTATAGGCCTATAATTTATGCTCAGTACCACTTTGATGCACAGGTCACTCTAGGGCTATTTATTGTTGCTTTGAAGCTACAAACATGCCCAGAAATGCATTCTTACCACTGCTCTATATGCAGATATGCCCTAATTTGAGCTTATGGATTGCTTACCGTCGTTATACTATATGTTGTCCCAAATGTATGCTTCCATAGGCTTGAAGTGAGCTTTAAATTTTGTTTTTTTGTTGTAAGCTTTTATTTTTAGGTTTCTCAGAGGACACCTACAATGCCCTTTGTTTTTCTTGTAAAACTGTGATTTTACTACTGCAAATGTTGAAACAAACCTAGATGCATTATTTTCGTAGGAAGAGTGGAATTTTAATTAGGAATAGGCTTACAAAAGGGAACAAACTTCCCTTCTACAAACCATGGAGATAACAAAAATGAAGCTATAGGATTGATACCCCTTTTGATTCATTATTCAATAATCAAATGATTGCACTCATGAAAACTGATTCTAGAACTACTAGAAATACAACCAAATTTGGAGCTACCCCTCATCTAAAGATGAAAAAGTCCACATGTTTCCCCTCTGTACGTAATGAACATGTTGGAGATGAGCTTCAAGGATGTTGCCTCATTAAAACAATGTGTTGAGATTGATTGTTTCTATGCACCCCAAAAAATGAATTTAGAAACATCCCTCCAATAGACTATATCAGAATAAACTTGGATCCATTCCTAAAGTTGTGCTCTTCACAAGATATTTCTCATTTTATGAAACTGGTTCATATTTTTAATCCTTTTTCCTTTAGGTTTTGGTAGATAATGGTTGGTGTGGTGCAAAAGGACTTCAACATCTAATATTGTTTCTTGTATCATAAACTGAAATGAGGTTATTGCCACTAAAACATTGCCAAGAATCCTCAGTATTAGCCAAAGCCATCCCATAAATTTTATAAGTGACCACCCATACAAAGAGGGGGGTAACATACTAGATAATCATTTTCACTATTGATTGTCTCAGAGATCTTGTATGTTATATCTCCACCTTTCTTTAGGTTTTCATTTAAATTTAACTAGCATGTAGACCAATAGTGTCATGGTTTTTCATTTTTATATAATAGTCCTCAATAACATGGAAGAAACGACACAAATGTCAATGCAGAAGGAAGTGTATAAGGAGCCTCCTATCTACATACCTACCTCAATAAATGCATAGCTTCATCTAATTGACTAGCTACACTTGAGACCCATGCGTAGTACTTTGAAGAAAGTATGTTCCTACATATTCTATTCAGTCTTCATTTGCTTCTTTATACAACAAAATGTAAGAATTACCCTAGATTATATATCCTAGTACATAAATGATTGAAGATATTAATTCCTAGGAATATGCATAAATAAAATTCTTTGTAAATACTTATAGTTTGTTACCTTTGGATACCAACTAACTCAATTTTGTCTGTCATGATGAGATTCAATCCACACCTCCAGTATAGCCATTCTAATGTTTAGAATTTTGACATACCTATTAAGTTCTCAAATTAGATCTGCCAAGGATTAACAAAAAGCTCAAATGCCCTCTACCTTAGTATATTTTAAAAAATTCCTTTTGGTATGATATATAATTCATGTATAGTGAACTTGCAACACTATATTAGGTACATATTTTCCATGTGAATGATGTTTTTAGCTAGGTTGATGAATTATGTGAATTATTAACTCATGAAATTGATTAATTTGTCGAGAATTGAGAAACGGATATACTTCATTTTGATGTAGTACAACATGGACTAG
Organism: Pseudotsuga menziesii; assembly: GCA_001517045.1. Classification (NCBI taxonomy): domain Eukaryota; kingdom Viridiplantae; phylum Streptophyta; class Pinopsida; order Pinales; family Pinaceae; genus Pseudotsuga; species Pseudotsuga menziesii. The sequence goes on from LPNX010168409.1 coordinate 247,292, forward strand.
GGATTACTAATATTTCAAGTCTTTTGAGACTACGCATACTATGCTTACATATAACCTAATCATTCACTAATAAAAATTTATGGAAATGAAGGCAATTGTATTTGAATATTCCTAGAAGATACCAATAATGTGGTAGTATGACTATGAAGATAAGGGAAAGTGGTCATTCCCAGAGTTTAGGGAGCAACTGCCATTAATAATGTCGGGACATTATTGGATTTTTTTAATCTTGTAAACTTGTTACCGCCCAGTTTGTATGGGCGTTCACTCTTGAGGATGGTTGACCTAGTATTTATTTGAAAACATGAAAGATGCAATTCTAGGTACCTATTAGCGAGATAAATCAGGTATGAGATAATTTTTGAGAAATTTCCTGTAGAAAACAGACACCTACGGCCATTGAAACCAAATATAAGCACATAGAAGAAAATTTGGGCATACTCTAAACAATTTTGGGCACTCAATCATTCATTCACCTTAAATTAGTCCTAGAAATTTGTGATAGATTGAAGAGAAAATATTGGAATCCTAAATTAAGCCAGTGTGACAATGAAACTATAAATGAGATTGAATTTGAAGCATGGCAACAAGACCGTTTCAGATATTATTTTGAAGGAGAGGATATCTACTAAATTAGATTATGAGGTTTTCATTTGTTGTTCCCAAGGCATTCTCCAACAAATCTAGACATATTTTGACAATATAGAGGAGTGAGATATTACTAGGGGATTCAAATAAGAATTTGCAGTGTTTGACTCGCAATGATAATCTCAAATTTAATCATTCTCATGTGATGTAAATCACAGAGGATATGAAATAGGACAACTAACTGAGCTTCCTGTCTTTGTAACAATGGATCATAGAAGGCATTCCTAATTGTAGGATGTGTATGATGATGTGTTATTGGATGGATTCCAACCTGTTTGGCACATCATGCAAATTCAATCATTTCTATGATAAGGCAGGATAGGAACAGTTCAATTTCATGCATCGTGAAAGTAGACCTTTGCTTGGAAATGTGGAAAATAAGTGTTAAGAAATTATTTTACAAACCATTCCTAGTGGGGAGTCATCTTGATCTCTTGCTCCATGAACATTGAAGTGGTTGTAGGAACCATTTAAAGTAAGCAAGATGTTGTATTATCTTGGATTTCATCCTTTATATGGTGGCTTGAAGTGGACTACCCCCTCTAATGTGGGTTTATTATAGATGCTTTTGGTTTCCTTATAATCAAAGTATGTTTAGAATTAGACCTAGAAACCATTTCAATATGAATTTGGTTGCTTCGTTAGCATTCTTGGTGAAGTGACCCTTCGTCGAGGCTTGGTATGAATTTATTTGTGGGCATCATTTGGTTAGATAAGGACTTTGGATATCTTATTGATTGCTTGTTTTGAGTTTCATGACATTCCAATGTATTGAGAATGGGCAGTTTACTCAAGATACCACCCTTCAAAGATTTACTTTTCATTTCATCAATCCATAATAGGAAGCTATAGGTTGTTACCAAGAAGCATTTCCACTGGTCTAATAGGAATGGCTACTTTTAGGGCTTCCTAAATAAATTGAAATAGACCATGGATTATGCCTCCTGTAACATGTTAAAAAAAGGGGTATTTCTCCTGGAACCTACATGGATACTATATTTGTTGTTACAAGTCTGTTCTTGCTTACTATTACAAATAAGTATGCATAGGTTACTTAATTTTGTGTGATTGTGTGTAAGCCTTTAGAGTCTCATTTGTGTGATTTTTAATAAGCCTTTAGATTAATATTACTATGAGGTTAATTGAAAATAGTTATAATGTCCTACATCGTTGAAATGGTCCTAATATATCATCTTTTTCATATCATTTACTATCACCGATTGTTTTCCTTGAGATAACAAAAAAAAGCAACCTTTTCGTCAGTGCAATGGCCCTTATATAGTATACCTATTCTTGAAATGGCCAAGTTTCCAATGCTTATTGTTCCACAAAATAAAATGAATCATCTTGTCTAGCTTGTTTCATGCATGCGTTTGTATAAATCACCTCATGTAGAAAACATATATGACCTCAAGAAAATAAAGGGAGAAAATGCACCTTACATTAGTGCTTGGTGAAAGCGAATTTATAACAATTATACAATAATATATATTCTATAATTTGTTGGTAGTGTTTTTTAGTTTTGAAGAGGTTGGGAATACATCATAGATTTGAAATTGGTTTCACCATGGTGAAAGTAGTTACCTTGGAGTTTGTATTGTTTCAAGGTCCTATAAAACTTATATCTGAATCTTATTCTCATAGTCATGTTCAATTCTTGGTATTCGTGGTATTTTAGATTTTCAAATCCCTTGTTAGTAGTCATCCCACTTGTTAGACTTTAACCAAAACAATACATAAGGATATTAAATGAAGAAAATGTAATATCCATGCAATATGTTTAGATCAAACAAATATTCTTTAAAAAAAGAAACATTTGGCATCAGGATTTTGAAGCAGATTGCAAATTGAATTCAAGTGATAAAGAAGTTTGAGCCATAACAAGTAGTTGGATATTTCTTGATATTTATGTATCTTCAACATCCCACAAGGGGATATTGTCCCTGCATGGAACCACTCTTAGCACCTAGAATTGCATTCAGGCAAATCTAGTTGAAAAGGATATTCACCTTGTTCCTTAGTGCTTATATTTTCATGTAGAATAGTTGAATGTTGTGTTTGTTGCATATATTGCATTAAGAATCAAGATACACTTACATCAAGATCATTTATTTTTCATTGAGGTAAGATTTCTTTTAAGTTTAATTAACATAGATATCATGTGTGATATCCTTGATCATCCTGGCATTTTAAGACAGTGAAAAAGCCACAGATTCTAAGTTCTAAGTTCTAAGTTCTCACAATTGAAATTGAGGATATGCCAAATGTTAGGTTCTAGTTTCATAGATGTTCTTGGGTGGTGGAAACCGTAAAGTGTCTTCTATGGGACTATCATTTTGCCAAATATTATTGAAATCATGTTCAGATTGAACAGGAGGCTATTCTTCTGGGGAGATTGCATTGGCATGTTGTATTGTTTTGTTGATTCCATATATATAGTCCATTGATCCCTTAGTGTATCTGAAATTTCTTGATAATTTTATCTTTGTTTATCCTAATTGTATTCATTATTGAGACTCTTTTTAAATCACTTATTGTTCATTCTGTATGATGTTTGTTTATTGTTCGTGTTGGATTGACTTGAAGGAGAAATGGCCATGATTTTGATATATTTTATTATTCTCCAAACAATTTCAAGTATCGATCAAGGCTTGATGTTGCTTGTCATTTGGGCATTATAGGAGATAATGTTGCTAATACTCTTGGTGATTATGTTGACCATAATGCTTCACCACATAAAAGTAGGAAGTTTTTGCTACATAAGGCTTTCGATCTACAACGTTGCCTATAAAAAGGAAGGAGTTAGCTAGGCTCAAATGCATGGATCTAACTTTATCAAGGGTACAAAATTGCATAGAGAATGATGAAAAAAACAACAACAACGATAGCGATGATCATTCCTCAGGCATGGATGCTGATCCCATTGCTCGAAAGGTGATGAGAAAGACAAGAGAGCGTGAGTCTACTGTGGATGAAAATTTGTTACATCAAACAAAATCTAAGGTAATGAAACTTTTTACTGCTTATTCATGTTATCTATTCCATGATTTTATTTCTCCTCCTAATCTCTACAATGTATCAATGTCCTTAGACAAATATTTTAGGAGTTCATTTGTGTCCTATGTGTATAGGGATGCATCTTTTGTAGGTGAATTTTTGGGAAAAATATTTTATGATGATTCTACTTTCTGATGTACGCATTCTTCTTTGTGAACTGACACTAATGACTAAACCATCTGATGGAGTTCTTCAAGTGGATCATAGAAACTTTGACTTGCTTCATTTATACTTTTAGGTGGAATTTCCTATAAAATATGAATATTTTTCTATTGATTGTATTGGTACCATTAATCCTCGGCCTATAGATCATGATGATCTCCATATATGGCCTATAGGATATTGCTCTACTTGGCATTATAGCTTCACTGGGATTAATGGAAGTCTATGTTTCCACATATACTCTTTGGAAATTTTCTATATTGTAGTGCTTAAACCCATAAATGAATCCATTCTTTTGTAGATAATTACATGAAATGATTTTTTCTATGACTTGATGGCAACGACTTCTACATAATGTGCATTTTTTTCTTTTTTTAAGTATTCTAATTTTTGGGAACGTTTGTTCATTTATTTTCTTTTAGTTCCATGGATCTTATTCTATTTTCTAGAATCCTAAATAGGGAATTTCCTTTAATTTATATTTTTTCTTTTCATTTCATCACTCCCAAGCATAAGGTATTGTTACAAGAGTAGAAGCATAGGAAGTAGTTTGGGAAAACAAATAGAGGCATACTATATTGGACCCCATCCCACACTAGTCCCCCAAGGGATGACATTGAATACTTGGAAACCTTGCAGTCTTCTGCAGTTACCGACCAACTTTCAAATGTGGTCCATTCAAAGATCCACAATCTCTTTTCCAACTACAGAAATTGAAAAAACAGATATCAAGTCAACTGAATTAGTGTTAGAATAGTAAAAGTATAAAGTTTAACCATATACCTGGTATAATGGCCTCAACCTTAGATAAGTTTTTAGCAACACCTTCTTTGGCACTAATAAGGTGCCCAAGGTGGAAGAGATTCCTGTATGTTCTAGTTTTAATCTTGCCAATCACATTGGGATCTAAATCAATAAATAAGGTGTAAGGGACATGATTTCTTTCTCTTGTCTCATTGAAGAATGTGTCGAATGCATACTCTCCCCATCCCACGATGTCTTTCATTTGACATTTTCTCATCAGGTTGGAACATACAAATACAAATTATTATGTATAATATGATATGGAATGTCGGATTTCAACATGAAAATGGTTGAATAAAAATATTTGATATAATTGACCTAGATACCGTGCTCAAGGTAGTAAAGCTCCCAGTAGGAATACCTACCTATTTGGTGTGCATTGAAACGCACACCCTCATCTTTAATGTATCGATGGGATGTTGATCCATCCTTTTGAGTACAAAAGGATGCTATCATTCTATAAATGATAAAATAGAGACAATGAATTTGATGCTTTCTTAGCGGTTTTAGAGATGTTATAATACCAATTGATGACATGGTCGTGATGTATCCACGGAGGATTTTCTATCTTACTGATTAGCATTTAATAATTTAAGGTATTTTGAAGAGGAAACGAGCTGAGTGGAAGTGGTATTGCAGCTAGCATAAGTTCTGAGTAGTATGCAGCTGATGTTATTGAGCTTCAAGGGATTCTGCAAAATATTTACAAGGATTATGAAGAGAAACCACTCCTTGGTTCACCTGATGGATTATTTGATGTCGATTGGTTCAAGAATATTCTTCAAGTAATGAGACTGAATATTTTGAATGTTATCACACACCATTTCTATAACCTTGGGGCAAGTACATAAATTTCAAGCTACCTAGGATGGTTATCTTAATAAATGGAGTGATGCTAGTGACGTTAAAGAAAATTGGTGAAATCAAATTAGAGAAGAGTGTCAGTAATCAAATTAGGGTTTTGTCAATTGAAATAAGCATAAACCAGCCACCTAACAACAAATCATAGCAGCATAGAAATAAAATAGGTTCCTAAATTATTTATTGGCCTCTCCTTCCAGGGAACGAGCAAACAACCTATACAAATATAACCATCCTCTCGTGAAAAGTGGTCAATGAAATCTTGAAATAAAGTGAGGTGATCCTCAATATAAATACCACTTTCCCCATTGAATCTTGGTATAACCTTCGAGTAGCCCTTGGGAATGTACTTAATTTTTTTAATAGGATAAAAGGTTTATATCTAGATAGGAGCGAAAGGTTGGTAGGAGGGTTTGAACTGGCCATTTGAGTATTGGGATTTTAAATTAGAGGTCAATTTATATAATTAACTGTGGGTTGCACAATATGGTGAATAATTAGATATAATAAGTAAGTAAATATGCGTGATCTTTCTTGTTAAACTAGAAACTGTTGTGTGTAATATCATAAGCAAGAGGGCACACACTTATGGACCCTTTCTTCTCTCTTTCAAAGTGTATATGTGAAGCTTAAGCGGTATAGGTTTCTGAGTTCAACATAAGATGTTTCATCTGGGGTTTGGTATGAAAGGTACTATTTTTAAAGTTGGGAAAGGCTTTCAGATATTAAGTATCCTCTAAGTATGGACCTAACAACAAATCACATAAGCATAGAAATTATGACAAACAAGATTTATGTATACAATATATTTCTTAACAAAACCATCTTATACAATAGATAACTGCAATGATAAACTAACCATAGTTGATTGCACCAGACCCCCTATTCTTCCCAGCTTAAGCCTTCTACACAAAAGGTAAAATTATATACAACTCTTTGTCATAAAACATCATAAGATTAAATCTACAAATCTCCAAAACACATTTCTTCACTGTTACTTTGTGTCTTGTACAGTGGACCTTGCATAGGGAGTGATATATTAGATCTCAATGTATACGTAGATGGGGAGCTTAGATTGTCGCATTGGAACGTGAGATTATACCTCCTCGATGGGTACATGAGATTGTATCATATTGTCTCCATATGGGACCAATCATTTAATTTAAATCCATTAAGGTAAAGAAAAAGCTAGCTTTAAGGGGTATTTACCGCCTAAAATTTCCGTTAAAGTAGTGATTGTGCTCGCTATGATTCTATTGCTTATTGTCCCTATATTTTAAGCTTATGTAGCCCTCACAACCTTGCTTCACTACTTCCTTTCTCATTGATCACTTTTTACAACTATTAAGTCCTACTCCTTGACTATGACCTCTGTTGGACAAATCTTCAAGCTTTTTCATATTATAAGTCAGTTGTTTTACCGAGGTTTCCTCAAGAAAGGGATGGGATTCAAAGTCAAAGCAAGAAAAGGATTCCTTCGTATCCAGTCAAAGCACAAGGCACATATTGATTTGAGTGGGGAGATGGGAAAAAAAAGCAGACATGGATTCTTATTGCTTTAAGATGGACAATACAGACTATGTGTCCTGTATAGTGGCATGATCATAATCAATCAAATTGAGTGTCTCATTGGGTGGCATAATATTATTCTTTTTAAATTCCAAATTAAGGTCGATTGGATGCACGTACAAGTAGTTGGGGTATGAAGGAAAATCCTGATAAAACATCACAAACATGTGACACTGTGCACATGTCACTGGAATTAACTCTCCACTTTTTTCATCTAAGAGATCAGACAAGTTCTTCCTTCTAGCTGCATGTTCTTCCTTATGTTTTCGCTTCCATATCCGACCATTTTCTGGAAGATTCATTTGGAGATCCAGCTGCATAGGCTGACAGCCGGAAACTGGACTTGTTTCTCTTTGAGCATGCCAAGTCTTTGCTTTTGTGGCTGAATTGTAATAATACATTTCCCATGGTACATAAACTCCAAGTTCTAGACATAAGTTTTCTGAAGGTGGAGGTCTCACGTGAGTGATCATGGGATCTTTTCATGTGGGGAAGAGTTATTTTTTGTGTTTTGTCCAAATAAGACCTGTTACTCTATCATAGATTGCATATTGTTGGAGAAGTGCAACTTGCACTGTGTCACTGCTTGTTAGGGGTTTGAGGAGTGTAAAAGGAGGGCATTTGTCAAGTTCTCAGCCATCCATAGGAAACTAAAAGATCAAATTATTCTAGATTTTGATTAGTTTTATTTTTTATCTCAATTTTTTTGCATGTTTGTTTATCACTCCCACATTTTTTAGGCCCTCACTCAGTGAAAGCATACATTGTCAAAGTTAGGTGTTATTAGGGAATTTGTTAATGATATTGCAGGTGCAACACACGTCAGCTGGATTCCATTGTTATGGTTTTAATTTGTTATTATATTGTGATTCTATAATTGTGATAGACTAGAAATTTGAATTTTCCTTTTAAGCTTATTGCTTTGTTATTACTAGATTAAATAAATCTTTCCTTTTGTGCTTTTGACTATGATATTAATAGATTAAAGAAATCAGTGTTTATAAATAATCTGTAAATTAACACATCCCTTTATTACTAATGAGTAATCTTTAATATGGACTAATATGCGCCAGAATTATCAGGGAAGAGTATGGAGTTGGCTGCTATCATTGGTGTGTATTGATTGTTAAACATTGGGAATTTTCAAATTTGGTGCACATTTTTAATGGGTTGTCAATTAATTTTTGCTAGGAAGCAAAGTTTCTCCATTTTGTGATGAACTCTTGAAGAATTTGTGCACTATACTGGATTCTCTACAGTATATATATATATATATATATATATATATATATATATATATATCAGTCCAATAATTGNGTCTTATTCAAATTCAAGGCTAACATCTTCATTGTGGAAAATGTCAGACAAGCCCAAATCTGCCCATCTATTTATTCAGGCATGTACCCTCAGTTTTTACATTTATATTAGACTTAGAAGTATTGTACTTATTTATGTTATAAATTGTTAAATCATAGTCTTTCCTCTTATAGTTTGTAAGAGCTACCACATAAAATGTTCTTCGGTTAAAGATCTGAACTAGTGATTATGTCACACTAATGAACATTATAATAAGAATCAACTTAAAACTACAACAGTCAATTGAAAGTATGGAATTTAAGCTCTGCCCCAAGTTCTCTGCATACACCATAGACATCAATTTGGGTAACACTTACAAGCCACAACCGTAATGTTCAACAAGTCCTTAGCCATTTTGACAAGTTATCGGAAAAATTTAGTCCATATAGGGTTGGGATATCACAAATGACTTGCATTATCTCCAACACCCCCAACTGCCCTCTAAGAATTCTCCACAAAAGACTCCTTGAATTCCTTCTCAACCCGCTCTTAACCCAACAATAAAGTAACTCAACCCACTTACAAAGCTGAGCCACCTGTCTTTCAATTAAAATTAAAATTACAAAAAAAAGATAAAAAATCTACTAGTGAGAACACGTTCTTATGTATTACTAGACCTTATGATGCCAGAAAACTAGTCACTAGATAGCATCGCTTGGATTAATAAACTCTGATTGTGAAAGCTTATTTGGAATCCTATTTGTAGACATTATTCTTGGCCTTTCTTGTAGTTGCATTGATGCCTATTTGTTAGGTTTTTGGATCCATCTCTCTAACTATTCAACAGAATTTAAATACAGGAGAAGGTATTTATGTTTATATGTTATTTTCTTTTTCTGCTGCTAAATTTGTGGAAATTTTATTCACATCCTCATGAGAATTTTAGCAGCATTTGCTTTGAGAAATTAGATTAGGGAAGGGTTGATGAGAAATCCCAAATGGTGATGATAAAACTTATTGTTGCGGTATGGACCTTCCTTATATGGTGATGATAAAACTTACCGTTGTGGGATCGAACACTTATGGATTATATACCTTGAGAGAAAATATAAAAGTTTGACACCTTGGTCTTGTGGGTAAAAGGGTTGTTTCCCCACCTTTATGGTACACCTTGGTCCCATGGGTAAAAGGGTTATTCTCTCACCTTGTTTGAAACACCTTGGTCTTGTTGGTGTAGGGGTTGTTTTCCCACTTTGTTATGACCCCTATTTCTTACTTGTGATCTTATGTTGACCCTTGATTGATCCTTATGCTAGCGCCCCCTCATAGTGTGGTACTTTAATCCTTTTGTTATGTTTGTTATGGGTGTGACCTTCTAGAAGCCCCAAACAACTCACATCTTGCTCAAACAAGTTCACACATGTCATATTTTAGTTCAGGAAACCCCAAGAAGGTCACAATTCAGTTCAAGCAAAACTAAGAAGGTCATAGTTCAGTCCAGGTAGCACCAAGAAGGTCACAACCTAGCTTAGGAGGTCACGGTTCATACTTGAGTGGACTAGTATCTCTATTGCACTGTTTGAGTGTGCTAAGCTGTAAGAAAACCATGGGATTTGTATGGACTACAAACCGAGCTCTGGTTTGTGTGTGGAATGTCATAGTTACCTGATATTTTATGGACTGTTGTTTCTAGCTCTATTTCTCCGGTAATTGGGGTTTCCTTACAGTTCATTTCAAGTAGACCCAAACACTCAAACAGTGCAATTGAGATCTTGGTCCACTCAAACAGGGCTATGGTTTCTTCTAGAAGCCCCAAACAACTCACATCCTTCTCAAGAAAGCTATGGGATTTGTATGGGATACCAAATGAGCTCTAGTTTGTGTATGGAATGTCATCATTACCTGATATTTTATGGAATGTTTTTTATTGTTCGTGGTTTCAAAATTGAGTGGACTAATATATTTGTTGCACTGTTTGAGTGTGCTAAGCTGTAAGAAATACATGGCCTTTGTATGGGATACAAACTAAGCTATGGTTTGTGTGTGGAATGTCATCATTACCTGATATTTTATGGATTGTTGTTTCTAGGTCTGTTGCTCTAGTATATGGGGTTTCCTTACGGTTCACTTCAAGCAGACCCAAACACTCAAACAGTGCAGCAGAGATCTTAGTCCACTCAAACAGGGTTATGGTTTCTTTTAGTAGCCCCAAACAACTTACCACCTGCTCAAGAAATCCATGGGATTTGTATGGGCTACAAACCGAGCTCTGGTTTATGTGTGGAGTGTCATCATTACCTCTTATTTTATGGATTGTTGTTTCTTAGTCTGTTGCTCTATTAATTGGGGTTTCCTTGCTTATCGACTGGGTTACCTTGACTGCTACTATAGTTGACTAAACCTACAATAATTGAATTTATTCTCTCTCTCAGGTATGTCTTTTTTTCCTATAGTGACTTTTCTCTTAATAAAGAAGATCTTATCTAAAAAAATATTGTTGAGTATAAGAAAGGTTTCAACTCTCCTAGTGGATTATCTTATTTGTTTTCTTTGTACTTTGAGTTATATTTACTACTGTTATTATTTATTGTCTTTGTATGCTTTTCAAATTTAACACATAGACCTTAGGGAGTGTTAAAGTTGAAAGAGATGAAAATTATGCTTTGAATATATATTGTCTAGTTACAACTATACTATTTTGTTTCTAGTATTGTTTGTCATGGTTTATGTCTGTTTGAGATGGTTTGTCATGGTTTATGTCCCTTTTCTTAACATATATTGTTGCAAAGTTTAAATGTCAAAATATGGGTGGCATTTTCCAAAAGTTGCAGTTGAATTGATGCCTATTTGTTAGGTTTTGGGATCCATCTCTCTATGTCAAGAAACTTTATCACTTATTGTTGTTTAAACAGACATCCCAGAATTGCTCCAAGCTGGAAAATTGGTCATGGATAAAGGACAAGAACATGGATGTAACGAGTCATATGTTAAGCAACTCTCAGACTATATTATTTTATCCCTTGTTGAAGCATTACATAAGGTAAGAAGACAAGCTCTCATTTTAAAAATTTTAACTTTTCATTAATTATGTAGTGAACAGCTCAAAGAAATATGATTTATTTGCCTCTAAACACAATCTATTTTCACTCGATTGGAGCTAACATAGTTTAACTGGATTACCAGGAACCATAACAGAGGTCATTGCAAATATGTTAATGTTGAGCTAGGAAAGAGCACAAGGAAGAAACCGAAGCGCATGCACAAACAGGAAAGAGAGGCATGTGATGGAGTAAAGGCAGGTAAAGGAAGAAAAGGAAGCACAGAACATAGAAGGTTGCAACGAGGAATGGTGTGACGAAGGAAAAGCGGACCTTGAGTCGGTGGAAGATTGGCAGGTAGAAGAGTAAAGGCTAGAAAGCGACAGGTCAGAATATCGTAGGTGCTCAAGTCAGCGAAAGACTAAAGGACATTTTTTACGGCTAGTTATGGCCTGTGATTAAAGTAATGAAGGAATTTTTTAAGGTCCTGTAATAAATATGAAATAGGTTTTTGTGGCTATTTATGACTGTAATAACTGAGTTGTACTCAGTCGACCCTGCGCAGCCTTGTAACATCTATAAATAGGAGGAACTCGTTCTCTATAAGAGTTCAGTCAATTGGTTCTGTTATGAGAGATAGAAAATACTTGAAGGAATCAGAGAGAAGTCTAATAGTAGTAGAAGGTTGTTGATTCGCGGATCTGCAGCCGTGTGCGCACATCGTTTTGTAAGAGTCACTATGCAACTGAGTGCGGATATAGTAGAGTAGAGGATTCGATCCAGGATGTGTGCGGATCAGTAGGAGTAGTTAGAAGAATAAAATAGAGAGAATGAGAGCAAGTAAGAGTCTAATCTCAAAAGACATATCTCAAAATAGTCTGCAATTCACAGATTGCAAGGTGCCATATATTTCTCATGCCAGATGAAGAGTACCTTGGTGGTTTTTACCTAGATGGGTTTCCACATTATTTCTTATGTCGCATGAATGTTGAATGTTGAATTTTTAATGGTTAATGTTGAATGTTAGATTATCTTGCATTGTTTACGATTATTGCTTGAATGAATATCGCACTATTGATAAATTATTTCATGTTAAAATATTGTTAAGTTGTAATACAGTCGCCGCATTGTCATTTACTATTAAGGAATCACTTGCGTCGCACAATTGCACGATTGTTAAGTTGTCAAGGACAAGGTTGTGTCGTGCATCGACTGTATCGTATTGTTGCGCCACTGTCAAGTAGTAAAATACTCCATCCTTCAAACTCTATCGAGCACCTTGGTTGTGCACCAAGGGACTATAATCCATTACCAACTACGGAAACATGGTTCTTGCAGTTACACTTAAGATATATCGGGAGAGACTACATGTGCCTTGCAAGTGTTGTCGGATGAACTTGCTCTGTCGGGCCGATGTCTTTGGGTGTTTTGTTGGTTTCATGGGTCTGTTGAACCTAGGTCATGAGAGTGAGGAAAAGTAGGCCAACAAATGGTTCTGTTGTCGAGAAAGAGCTCGGGATGATCCACATGTGAGTGTTGGGGGCCTGTTGGGCCAGGAAAGAGAACAAGGAAGAAACTGAAGCGCAGGCACAAACAAGAAAGGCAGGCATGCGGCAGAGTAAAGGCATGTAAAGGAAGAAAAGGAAGCGTAGAACAGAGAAATTTATGACAAGGAATAGTGTGACGAAGGAAAAGCAGAACTTGAGTCGGTTGAAGATCGGCAGGTAGAAGAGTAAAGGCTGGAAAGTGACAAGTCAGAAGACCATAGGTGCTCAAGTCAGTGGAAGACTAAAGGACGCTTTTTGCGTCTAGTTATGGCCTGTGATTAATGTAATGAAAGATTTTTTTACGATCGGTGTGGCCTATAATAAATATGAAAGAGGTTTTTGTGGCTATTTATGACTATAATAACTGAGTTGGACTCAGTCGACCCTGCGCGGTCTTGTAGAATCTATAAATAGGAGGAACCCATTCTGTATAAGAGTTCAGTCAGTTAGTTTGTTGGTAATAGCTAGAAAAGAATAGAAGAGATCAGAGAGAAGTCTAATAATAGAAGGTTGTTGAGCCGTGGATCTGCAGCTGTGTCCGCAGACTATTTTTTAAGAATCAATCTGCAACTGAGTGCACAGATAGTAGAGTAGAAGATTCGATCTAGGCTGTGTGCGGATTAGTAGGAGTAGTTAGAAGAAAAACATAAAAATAGAGAGCATGAGAGCAAGAAAGACTCTAATCTAAATATACATATCTCAAAATAGTCTGCAAGTCACAGACTGCAAGGTGCCATATATTTCGCATGCTAGATGAAGAGCACAGGAAGTAGGGCAAGAAGTTGCCCAGGTAGAAGGCATTCTAAAAGAATTTTGGGATAAGGTTGGTCTCGTGAAGCAGTCAGCGCCAGAACCATAAGAACCATAAACCTGCTTAGTGGCTTGGGACAACCCACATGTGAGTGTTGGGGGACTGTTGGGTCAGGAAAGAGCACAAGGAAGAAACCGAAGCATAGGCGCAGAGCAGAAAAGACAGGCGCGTGATGGAGTAAATGCAGGTATAGGAAGAAAAGTAAGCGCGGAACAAAGAAGGCTACGATAAAGAATGGTGCGACGAAGGAAAAGTGGACCTTGAGTCGGTGGAATATTGGTAGGTAGAAGAGTAAAGGCTGGAAAGTGATAGGTCATAAGACCGTAGGTGCTCATGTCGGCGAAATACTAAAGAACGCTTTTTGCAGCTAGTTATGACCTACGATTAATGTAATGAAGGACGTTTTTGCGGCTAGTATGGCCTATAATAAATATGAAAGACGTTTTTGTGGATATTTATGACTGTAATAACTGATTTGTACTCATTCAACCCTGCATGGTCTTGTAACATCTATAAATAAGAGGAACCCCTTCTGTATAAGAGTTCAGACAGTTGGTTCTGTTAGGAGAGATAGAAAATACTTGAAGGAATCAGAGAGAAGACTGATAGTAGTAGAAGGATGTTGAGTCGTGGATATACAACTATGTGTGCAGACCATTTTGTAAGAGTCATTTTGTAGTTGAGTGCACAGATAGTAGAGTAGAGTATTCGATCCATGCTATGTGCGGATTAGTAGTAGTTAGAAGAATAAAATAGAGAGCATGAGAGCAAGAAAGAGATACCTCAAAACAATATGCAAGTTGCAAACTGCAAGGTGCCATATATTTCTCATGCCAAATGAAGAGCACCTTGGTGGTTTTTACCCAGATGGGTTTCCACGTTATTTCTTGTGTCGCATGAATGTTGAATGTTGAATGTTTAACGGTTAATGTTGAATGTTTGACTACCTTGCATTGTTTATGGTTATTGCTTGAATGAATGTCGCATTATTGATAAAAGAAGTTGAATGAATGAATGACTAAAGCATTGTTGAGCACTGTGTATTATTTCATGTTAAAATATTGTTAATTTGTAATACAGTCGTTGCATTGTCATTTACTATTAAGGATCACCTGCATCGCATAGTTGCGCCAGTTGTTAAGTTGTGAAGGACAAGGTTGTGTCGCCCACTGGATGTATCGCACTGTTTCGCCTCTGTCAAGGGACTGTAATCCCTCACCGACTATGAAAACATGGTTCAGGAAGTTACACATTAAGATATCTCGGGTGAGACTGCGCCTTCCTCGCAGGTGTTGTCGGCTAAGCTTGCTCTGTCGGGCCGATGTCTTTGGGTGTTTTGTTGGTTTCATGGGTTTGTTGAACCTGGGTTGCGAGAGTGAGGAAAAGTAGGCCACTGAGTTAACATCACTAAATGAATGCATTCAGGTGATTACCAAAATTGGAGAATCCATTGGAACACTCTTAAAATTGTTCAAATCATCGTTTTTACCCTATTTTGACTAACGTGTTTCCTTCATCACTCTGATACTGGTAAGAATACACATGTGATAATGAAATAAATGCTTTTTGATTTCATGTTATGATAAAGAGTTGCATCAGGCTACAACTACCTGTTTTATATGTAATCAGTTATAAATCAAACAACACTATTGGTACCTTGGGATCTACCACTACCAAATTGTGGGGTGTATACTAAAGGTTGTTATTTGGTCCTTCTACATATTTTGCGGGGAAAAGACTGAACTAAAGAAGAGAGACATGTGGCAATTTGCATTTTTGATGATGTTGCAGAATAGTGCGGTGTGGCTGCTACAAAGTAATTTACCCAAACTTGGTAGATGTAATCATGTGGATTAGTTATTTTGCTTCTTATGTAGAATAATCACTTGTTTTATATTGTTTTGGTGTTTTGGAAGATTTTATTTTTAGAGGTCACTTAAAAAAGGGAGATTTTCTTTCACTCAATATTTTGATTATGAAGTCATATGACAGTTCTCCTACTCAAATGATATTTTGAGCCCTGTGAAAACTGGAATATAAGCTCTAAGACATAGTGAGGCATGCAAACATATCCTCTTCTAACATTGAAATCACACCATTAAAATTCTATGTTTTATATAGTATACAATATTTCAAAAACTAAATTGATCGGCATATTGGTCTTCTACATTCTACAACCCTTCCGACTTTCACCTCCAATTGGTCATCCTAGTCCCCAGTTATTGTCCTTCCCATTACATCTTCATTGAACTCTTGCCAACCAAAATCCATAGAATTTGCACAAAGTGATTTAAAGGAATCCTCGAAACCTCTTTTGATTGAGTAAAACTTGTTGTCATTTTGGATTTTTATTTCTATCTAGACCCTAGATCTCTTCCAAGCCCCCCTATATGGGATATGTGAGACTTTTGAGCAGCTCTCATTCCATACCTTGTGCTAGACTTCACCGGACTTACAATGTGATTAATTCCAGGAGTGCTCAGAACCAGAGCCAGATAGATTCACTTTGCACAATGTACTACAGTCTAGGCTCTGTAGAGAAACCAGTCATCCTTCCAAAGATACTCCCACCGATTTTAATTGTTAGGAGAGAGTATAACTTGACTTGTTCATGATGTACCTAGTGTCTAGCAAGATCATATCCTTCCCACTTTTGATTTCCTTTTGAAGATCCATCTTATCACCTATGTTGAGATAGTTCTTAGTACTCTTCATGAAAGCTTCTCTTATCTTCAATTAGGTGATGGATATTGTACTTAGAAAAAAATCCTTTACATCACACTTCAAAGGTTAATAAATAAACAATAATGTTTAAAGTCCATTTAAAATGACAAGGTGGAAATATTGCCTAATGGCTTATGTCAGTTAACTCTTCCTGACTTTGCAATGGCATCCCTTCCTTCCTAGACCTATTGAAAATGCATAAAACAGAGATGTTGATTGCTCTACTACTCACTTGCCCTGTGAATTTTGTTTGGGATTTCATCCCTTGTCCCCTTATGGATTACGATCATCCTTTATTTTTTCCTGCTATAATGTTCATGTTCAGAATAAACAAAATAAAGACTTGGCCACAGACAAAGAATTGATGGATCAACTTTATAATCCATTTGCATTAACTTTATACTAATGTCTTTGATATCCTTACCAAGGATTGTGTGAAGAAAAATAAATTGATGGAACTTACGACACCACATCATTTCAAATTTAGTGATAAAGGACAGGCTTTAATTCAAAGGTAAATCCCATCACAAATTCAAGTCATTCTGATATATTAAACCCTATGTTATCATTCAACAACTCAAAGGGAATGTTTTTTGGCTCGATTTGCGTACTTCCCTATGTATTCATAGAATTTCTTAAGCCTTATGAAGAATGAACCTTGGAGCTAAGGTATTGTTAAGTCATCCATATATTGTCCCAAATATTCATCCTCCACATCAACTGGACACACTCTGACACTTGGACTTATGCAACTTGACATGATACCAAATCATCATCAGATCTTGTGATTAAGAAAGGTCATCTCCCTCCCTAGGCATGCTGGATTCAATCCATAGCTTAAAAATTCTATGTCTTCTGAGTACTTCCAAGTTGTCTTACTGGATCCACCTAGAATGCAAGCTAGAAACATGAATCCATGGACTGGATCATGGTCTGGAAGGACCACCTTGGAAATTGGAAACTGCCAGGATCCTTCTCTAGAAACTTATCCAACATAACTAGAAGCACCCAGGACATGGATCTCATTTTTTACCAAGACATGCATTTCTTCCAAAATTGTGTTGAAATATCAACATTTTGACCACCCATGCAACTATCCACATATTAATATATATATTAACAATACAAGAAATACAGAAGAGAAGTGCCAAACAATATTCATATTTCAATTTTAAATGCCTAAACTGGCCTCTATGTCTGATATCATATCACTTGTTTTCTTTATAGCTCCATATTATTTTTCCTGATTACTTGATATATGTTTCTCGAATACAACAATACATATTATCTTATTCATTCATGTGACTAACCTAACCATGATCTCTTGTGCTTCAAACACCTATCTAGTGGTGCTTGTTGCAAGAATTTTCAACTTAATCAGAAGTATATCAGATATATAGTATTTTTGGGTGATATGAGTTGATCATGCACGTATTCTGTAGTTTGTGAAATTATGGCATCTATGTTGCTAGAAACAACCCAAAAAACTTGATATTTTTCATTTTGGATTGGAATTAACTCCTGATAAAGGTTGTTGTCATTTCACTAGTGGGCTAGATATATTTTAAAATTTACAGATATACATCAAAAGAGCATGTTTTGAATATTGAAAGACAACAATATGTGGAAGTAGAATTTTGTACTCCACTTGTATTCAACTAAGGCCAAGGCTTCCCCAATAAAGGGCTCAGTAGAATATATCATAGAAGTTGAAATATTGTATATAACAAGACATTGAATAATCAAGTCCCGCCAAGATAATAGGTCAATGCTTGTTTCCTTTTGAGTTTAATGGCAGACTTGGTAAAGTTATGTAGGATCTTGCATGAGATATGAATGAATAGTATTGGTTAGGTGTGCCTTTGTTAACTGATCTTTGTGTTGTATTATAGACATTTGCATTTTGGTCATATAAGTTAAAAGTTTAAATATTGTATACAATTTATTATCTCGTTGGATGTTGGCCTTTATTGTCTTCTTTATGGAATTTTCCAAGGTTCGTATTTTATTTATTTATTAAAGGTCAACCATGAAGTTTTGTTTTTCCTGTGTGACTAAGCTAGTGGTTTTGACAAGCTCACATTGGATAGTCTATATGAAGATGCAATGGTTCGGAAAACTACATACAGTGGACATATGGAAGCAACCAATATGGGAACAATCCTTTCGAGTCTAACCCTATGATGTCATCAGGTTTATATGACCCATTTGCCAACAATGTTCCACCACCTCCCATTGTCCAGATGGAAGCCATGGCCCAACAACAACATGTAATGGTGCTTCAATAATAGCCACAACAGATGGTGTCATTGTCACCATCATTTATGGCAATTCCCATATCTGCAAACCCTTTTGGTGATCCATTTAAAACAAATTATACTCATGGTTTCGGGGCCTTTACACAAAGTTCTCATCAGAATAAGCCATTTGAAAACACTGGTTTGTTGTAAACATAAATCAAATTTATGCAGTTCTTTTACATTTGTTGGTAGCTTGCATGCTGAAATTGTGCTATAGAGCCATCTCCTATAATTTGTAAAATATATTGTCTAATGATATGGTTGAAAGTGTGATTTCACCTGTCGGTGAGAGTGGTTTCCAGCTAGCAAATTGTGCCAGTTAGGTGGTTGAAAACTTCATACATATATTTGTTATAGAGCTTGATTATATTCACAATTTTTGGGATAACTAATTGTATACTATACAATAGTAGGAATTCAGGATTATTTTGTCATTGCATGTTCTCATTATACGTGGTCTATACTTCTCAACATATTTCAGCTTGTGTAGCCTACCATAATTCCATGTTTATTTCTGTAGTTATGAATTGTGATTCAATATTAGTTAGCATTCATACAAGGACCAAGTGATCCTTTGAATAAGTAAAATAGCTTATAGAAATTAAATAGTTGATAATAGCTTGATCATCATAGTAATCTGGTCTGCTTTTCACACTTTGCATTAACCTTATTTAAAAAAACACTTTTTTCATAGCTATGGGTGTATAGAGGGCTAAACACTATTTATATTGAAACCATGTAATTTTAAGCAAACTATACAATATGGAAATAATAATTGTTCAAATATTCACAATCAGGTGGCTTAATTGACAATTAGTTGTAAAGGTTTTCCATGGTACCATTTACTGTCATGTATTTTGCTTAAAGTTGTGGCTCATTATTGTTATGATGTTTTTATTTATATATATATTGTTCTAGACAAGTTATATTTTGCAATCAATCCAAATATTTGATTGATACTCACAGCCTCGTTATGCATGCATACAATGCTATGAATCTTGTTCTACGATCACAACACTTGGAACTGTATAAAGCATTATGTGTTTTCATGATGGGATGGAGCTATGCCTTTCCACCAGTTAATGAAAAATCATATCAGTCATTCCCAACACCTAAATCAATGGAAAACAATAAAGATATAATTTTATGGCCACCGTTAGTTATTATTCATAATGCATGCACTAGAAGACTTCAAGGGTACTAGCTCAATGGAAGAGCACCTGCCTTACAAGCAGGAGATTGGTGGGTCGATTCCTCCATACCCTATATACAGAAATCAGTGAATATTTGCATATAAAATGATTAAATTAGTGACCAAAAGCTGAGAGATAAGTGACCAACAAATGGGAGATAAGCGACCAAACAAATGATCAAAATTCACATATAAATGCCCAAATGACAATTTTGGTTGCTAATTTTCGGTCTCTTATCACCAAACATATGACTAGATTAATATCCAGATTAATGACCATATTAATGACCAAATTAATGACCAGCTGACAAGCTATAAATGACCAAACTATATATGACCACATTTTTAGTCGTGTGATAAGAGACCGAAAATTAACCACCAAGGGTCGCCAAATCAAAAGTGGTCATTTATATGTGTATTTTTGTCATTTTTTGTCACTTATCTCTCATTATGTACTAGTGGTTGGATTCTCCTTAATGACTGGAATCCACAGATGCGGAAGGGGAACGACCCTAAATAATATCGGTGAGGGTTGCCATGGTTTGCAGATCTAAGAGCGGGGCCAAAGGACGCTTGTGTGACAACGAGAGGCACTGAATCTAAAGGAGAGAACCCTAATTGGGTCATAGGAGTTGCAAAGCTAAAAAAATATAGAAATATTTAAATATCCACAACCATTACTCTAAATTCCTTATTCTAATTTAAACTCATTTCCTTTGAAATATTAACAATTCATAGTGTTTGAATTAATTTCTGTTATAATTATGAGATCACTTCAATTACTATTGTAAATGATGCAATGAAAAGATTATATGTATGGGCACTCACAACAGCTTGTTTGACTTATTGAAAAAGTTCAGATCGCAGATTGAATTGTCTTGGACATGGAAATATCCGTAAGTCCATAATAAAGGTTGGAAGCTACCGTTTGAAAAACCCAAACATTATGAGAATATCTTATAGTTGTGAAATCTGATTTTTGTAGGGAACATATTTGTAAATTTTAAATTTGATTTTTTTGCTAATAATTGTTTATTAAATTGAGCACATATATCTATGGACTAACACACAACTCATAAGATAGATCATACAATTTAATCAACAATTGAAGAATGAAACAGTGCAAAAATGGCTTGCAACTATGAATGCTTTCATTAATCAAAAGTAATTAGTTAATTAATTACAATTAAGTACAATGGCTAAATAGCCTCATGCAATTCAAATCCATTTGAGGAAATTCGAATTGATTGGACTCTACTTGAATGAATGGTTAACTGACCTTGTCTAAATCATTATCGGAGTTCAAAATCCAAACTCAAGTGTCTAATTCAGTGTTAACTAGTCTAAATGACTAAGGTAGGTGAGTAAATGCGCCTCACCTGCATGTAGCCATGAAATCCTAGAGCTAACTGAGTAGAACTGAATGTAAGGGACTAGAAATTAATGTAACTGACTCCTAACTGAGCTTGACTAGTCACCAACTGAACTCAACTGATGGAGGTTGGTATCGACACTCCCAGTGGCTCCTAATTTGTAGGGATTGATCTAGGAGGCTCCTAAACTAATGCATGCAAGTGCAATTAGTGGCAGTTGGACTCAATTAGTGTTCCCCACACTTTACTAACTGGTACATGTGCCCCAATTAGTCCAAGTGGACCCAATGGTGCTAGTGACTAAAAATAGACTAAAAGGACTCCTGATTTAGACATACTTGACCAAATTGGATAAGGGAGGATTATAACCCTAACACCCCCCTGAATGCTAACTTGGAAAATCTGTGGGCCTTGGTAACTAAGACCATAGGTCACCCATTACAACAAGTAAAGTAACTGCTTAATACAAGGAGCTAGGGAAAAAACCACATTGGAAAAAATCCCCCCCTCTAACTAAGCAAGTAGAATCAAGATTCAATTTTGAAAAACTTGAAAATATGTTGTTGCAATCTCTATGATATAGCAAAGCAACATGCATGATGTTCTGTGCAAAGGTATCCTTGGGACTGGCATGTAGACTTCTCCATCTTCTCCCAAAATGATGATGGAAGGAAGGAGGAATGTAACCTTTGCCTCTTTTTGGATGAAGAGGTGTATGATCCACTCTATTATTCTGAATGCAGTGTGACTAATCAGCCCTTGCCATGTAGCATCTCACAGGGATTTTGTTTCATCTCTCTGAAGGAGGTGATATTGCATGACATAGTGCAAGGGTCTTTGTCTTATGAGTGTCAGATGGATTTCTAGCCATCTTCCTAACTTCCCCCTTGGGAGTAGGGGCTGGATATGGATCTGAATCACCATGAATCTCAATATCATAAACTAATACAGTTGGTTCTGAAATACAAGTGGAAACTGCAAAAGAAGTAGATGGAATGTTTATAACTTCCCTTTCAAGTGGCTGCTGAGAGTGCACTAGTTCTGAAAATAGCATGAAGTGTGAGAATTCATATGCCTTGGAGGCATGATTTGCAACACCCTAATTCGCTATGATGTTCCCAGTAGATATATTTGTGATCTCCACTGAGTTAGGACCAAATTTCACTCACTTTGGAGAGGAGTATGAGTCATATGGTAAACAGATAACATATTTGCGGCTAAGGAGGGCACATAAAGCACATCTTTGAACTTTCCATGTTCAAGCTTGATAGAACCCTTCCCTTTGGCTTGAATTTGACTGTTATTTCCCATCTGAATACTAGGATGATCAAAATATTGTAAAGAAGAGAATGATTCTTTGGATGCAACCATATGATTGGAAGCTCCAGAATCAATGAGGAAGGCATGTGTTGTTGAATGGCTAGCCTTCAATGCATGGCATGTTTCTTCATGTTGTTCAGTGTCTTCTCTATAGGCAGCCTTCCTTGCACTAGCAGGTACAGTAATGTTATGTTTCTTCAGAACAAGAGCCATCTCATCAATTGTTCTTCTCATACAGGAGCTTTCTGGATGAAATCCCCTTCCACAGTAAGAAAAGAGGGTCTTTCCTTTGCCATTCTTCTTTCTTCTCTTCGAACCTGAAGGCTCATTTGACTGCTCTTTCTCCACAGGAGATTCATCCTTTTGCTTCCCTTTATCATTCGCTACCTTATGTCCTCCAACAACTAGTGCTTGATCTCTCGAAGATCGAATGATCCCCATTTGGATCAAATTGCCATGCTCCTGAGTGAGAGATTCAATGAAGGAGTTAAGAGTAGGCATCTTCCAATTTAGAGTAGTGAGCTTCATTGAATGAAATGTTGATACAAATACTGAGTAGTCTGCACCAAGTTTTGAGAGAATGGAAAGGATGACTTGATCATCCTCCTTCTCAACCTTGCACAGCTTCAACTGGAACACTAGATGCTTGAATTTGGTGAAGAAGTCATTTAGTGTTTCTAAATTGGTTGGATGAAGAGAAATTAACTCATTCTCTAGCTGATAGATCCTCATATCATCCTGCTTGTCAAATAAGGAAGCAAGCTTATCCCAAACCTGTTTGGGAGTCTTCAATCCATTGATGTGGAAGAGAATATCTCGAGAGATTGAGAGGCACAAGCATCCATATGCTTCATCAATCCTATTCCAGTACTTTTCTTTGTCAACATAATGAATTGGCTATGCCTCTGCCTCCATTAGGAGTCTGAAGAGTCTTTTGGAGCATAGTTGCATCTCCATGTCCTCCTTCCACTGGTGGTAGTTTAAAGGAGTAAGAAGCTTCATTGGAGGGGCCATTTAGAATGCAATGAAGGATACTAAGTTGTTGTAGCGAATGCAATGAAGGAGATTGAGCTGCTTGGAGAGAATGCAGTGAAGGAGACTGATAAACCTGTAAATAACACAATCAAATAGACAAAATGAGGTCAACAGCTTGCACTTTTGGAATTTTCATCACACCCAGCATAGTTGATCAAGCAAGCTTGATCAACAACTCCTTTACTTGGGATATTAAGTGGTAAATTATCCACTTCTGGTGCAATACTAGAAGGAGCAATTTTGCTCAATTTTTTTTTTGATCCAAGTATGAATCTGTAGTAGGAGAAGTGCCTTGTCCTACCGAGGCTCTAATACCATATTAAATTGAGCACATAGATCTGTGGAACAACACACAACTCACAAGATAGATCATACCATTTACTCATCAATTGAAGAATGAAACAATGCAACTGTGAATGCTTTCATTAATCAAAAGTAATTAGATAATTAATTACAATTAAGTACAATGGCTAAATAGCCTCATGCAATTTGAATCCATGTGAGGATATTCAAATTGATTGGACTCTACTTGACTGAATGGTTAACTGACCTTGTCTAAATCATTATCAGAGTTCATAGAAGTTCAAAATCCATACTCAAGTGTCTAATTCAGTGTTAACTAGTCTAACTGACTGAGGTAGGTGAGTAAATGTGCCTCACCTGTGTGCAACCATGAAATCCTAGCGCTAACTGAGTAGAACTAAATGTAAGGGACTATAACTGAATGTAACTAACTCCTAACTGAGCTTAACTAGTCACCAAATGAACTCAATTGATGGAGGTTGGTATCAGCACTCCCAGTGTCTCCTAAGTTGTAGGGATTGATCTAGGAGGATCCTAAACCGATGCATGAAAGTGCAATCAGTGGCAGTTGGCCTCAATTAGTGTTCCCCACACTTTAGTAACTGGTAAATGTGCCCCAATTAGGCCAAGTGGACCCAATGGTGCTAGTGAGTAAAAATAGACTGAAAGGACTCCAGATTTAGAAATACTCTTGATTTAGACATAATTGACCAATTTGGACAAGGGAGGATTATAATCCTAACATTGTTAATGATTGTTTGGTTGATCTATAATTGTATCAAGATGACATGTTGTAGGTGGATGTATAGGTTATGGAAGCAAGTGTAAAACCATAAGGGACATAGTGCTACCACTTACAAAATCCAAACATTATGAGGATGGCATCATGGTTAAATAAATCTAATTTCTATAGGAGACAAAATTCTAAATTCACATTTGAATTTGGTTATTAATGTTATTGATTATTTGGTTGTTTGTGAATTGTGGTAGGAGGACACATTGTAGGAATACCATGTGTTATGTCCTGCAAGAGTCAAACATCATGAGAAGGACCTTATGTTTGGAAAATCTAGTTTATCTATGAAACATATTTGAAATTTTATAATCGAAATTTATGAGGAGGACCTCATGGTTGTGAAACCTGGTTTATGTATGAAACAGATTTGAAAAATTCTAATTGAAATTATTATGATGTCATCTCATGGTAATTGTATGTTTGTAATACAGGTGAGATGATATATATGTATAGTGAAGATAGACTCAGAAGGTTGTTGGAAGCTAGCAGAGAATGCTACTATAATGACATCGGAACCCTATGATATGCCTTTATTTCCATGAGCTATGTTATGTTAATGGTTGTTAGTGGGACGTTCTAGTAGTAAGATATGTGAATTGGAATTCTTATTGTGTAAGAAAGCTTGGCCAAGTGATGGATCACCCG
Organism: Pseudotsuga menziesii; assembly: GCA_001517045.1. Classification (NCBI taxonomy): domain Eukaryota; kingdom Viridiplantae; phylum Streptophyta; class Pinopsida; order Pinales; family Pinaceae; genus Pseudotsuga; species Pseudotsuga menziesii. The sequence goes on from LPNX010168409.1 coordinate 272,773, forward strand.
AGGGAACCATGGATCGGTGAAGGGGATGCTTGAGCCTAAATGGTGAGTGACTATAAATAAGAGACAACTTGAATGAATCTAAGTGAGTGATTCGGGTTATGTGATAGCTGGGATCAAGAATGAATTAGAGGTATATATAGGTACCTTGGGTGTGTCAGAGAAGATAGTAATTTGGATCTTTCCCATATCATCCATATGAAGTTGGAAAATATTCATGAAGATAAGTATTGGGCTTATTGCTACTTTATCTTGTGTTATGAATATATATGCTTCGGTTATGAAACTTGAATATTTGTTAATAGATCAAGTGTTGCTTAAAATGGATATGGCAAGCATGTTTTTCCTTTGATGACTATAATAGGTATGTGAAAAAATGCCAAAGGCATTGGAGGTGTCCAAAGGTATCTCAAAGGAACAGTTGAGAATTTTTATCCAAGATTCGCTAGTAACAAGGCAAAGTGGTCTTGAAGAGAAAGGCATTGCAAATGCAGCCAAAAAGAAGGACATCGAACCTTGCCAAAAATAAATATAGAATCGAGGATAGTATTATTTCAAGGGAGAGGAATTGTAATACCCCTAGTTTGACCCTTGTAATGTATTGAATTAGACTATGTTAAATGATGTAAATACACTAGTATGAATTCCTAAAGTGGATTTCAAGGCCAAGGCCCAACTGGTGAATGGCAACGAATATGTGATATGACTATCTTTATATAGACCATGTAGTTGTCTTTTCATGATGACATAAAATAATATTTATGGTCCAAGATGGTTGTGTAAAGAGCACTAGAGGGTCTATGATTCCAGGAGAGGGGAAGAGGAAAGGGGGCCTATGGGAGATTAAATCCTCTAGTGGCAAGTGTCAACCTTAGAACTCACCCAATTGTTGTCATTTACCTTAAATGAGATAACTACTTCCATTTGAATGTTAAACTCAATCATTGAATGCATGTATGAGATTGGTGAGGTAAGCCCTCTCATGTAGTTATGGGAGCATGGGATGGATATACTTTTATGATTGTTGTAAGAGTCATCTCTTATATGTTTAGAATTTATGCCAACTTTCTTTTCCTCTATGCTCTCATCTCTTTTTGGAGTCTATTGTCCACTTTTCATTTATGCATATTTTTGGGGACAATTTTTGCTTATTCATTCTATTGCCATTAACAATAACTATACTATGCATACCTAGAAATTCAAATTGGGAAATAGAGCTACAAATTTGAGTAAAAATAGATGGTTTCAGGTGAGCATAGAGGTTGGTAAAGTTAGAAACCTTTACCCATTGAGTTTTTTCTACTCACAAACACGTGTTAAGCCATAGATTGGTAATAAAGGAGGTCTCGAACAACATACAACAAGTTGGACTCCTTATATGCACATACTAGTAAGAAATTGACAATATGGATTGCCCAAGGGGACCATGGATTGGTGAATGGTATGATTTGTAATGAACCTAAGGCATAAATAAGGTCCACTAAATCTATATAGTAAATATGCAAACAACTAGTTGACAGGTGGGAAATTTTATCCAGTAAAAAGAGGGTATGAACTGGGATGTACAGGTGAAACTGAAAGACAAGGTAGGAGACCAAATTTTTAGATTCCTAAGAACCTGCATGTTGGTCCCTTTTAGGTTTCGATCATCATACAGGCTGAATTCTACTACTAGGATTTTGGGAGTCCCAACCAGTGCAAACTGAAATCTTAACAATCTATTCCAAGCAACCAATGGCTAAGGCTTATGAAGGTTCTATAAATATTTTTAGGATGTTGAAATCAATATTTCTAGGTTTGAAATAGGTCTAAATAGAAACAAATAAATCTAAGGGTCACACTATGAAAACTAGTCACTAGGACTATGAAGCTAGTCGAACTTCTGTGATTTCTAAACGCATAAAACAGATTAATAATATTCAGTTTTAGAAATTGGATACTATAATTATCATGTTAATTAAATATATGAAAATAAATTAAAGTAAATAGACATGTTTTGATACTCTAATTTCTTCGAACTGGAAAACTACTCAATTTTGCATAGAAATCTAGGCAGGGTGTAAAATATTATAAAGAAACTTAATCAAAACAGTTCATAATTCTGTATAATTTGAAGAGACATGAAATCATATCATAATAGGTCCATGAGATTCGAAATATATCTCACAAGAATCTCATAGGTAGCCTCTCATAGCAAAACTCCCAAAAGTATGGCTTCGAAGCTACGAAACCAAGGAGAATCGAACCCTGAACCTCCCAAACTCAGTGAATGATCTGAAGATGATATGAAACTGATATTAAACAATATATTTGACATAAGTACATGAAACATATAATATTTGGGTATAAATTCCCATTACATTGATCCAAATATTGCTAAAACATCATAGAAAGGAGAGAAGGAAGGAATAAGAGTGAATGTCACTGATAGGAGGCCTCCAAGTTCTTCTAAATGATATGATAAGTGGATGAAGGAGAAATCATGAACTGAAACAAATATTCTTCAATGGATTCACTGACATGAGAGACCAAAACACAAGATTCACTGGCTAAGGGGCACACCACCCAGGCCTGGAATTTGACGTCGTACAAGACGTATTTGACAAAATAAAACGTATTTGACAGCTCAGATTATATGCCACACGTCACCGTCTACTTGTGATAGAAATTGCAAACCGTCAATTTGACGTCAAGTGATATCCATCAAACGTCAAAATTGATAGTACCTGCATGCTGCAAGCATGGCACTTAGTAATCTGGCTAGTGGCAAGAAAGCATGGAAAGCTTACAGGCAACCTAAGTTAATGTCAAATTACTAATGACGTCAACCCTTTAATTACGAATGACTCCTTGAGCTGCATGCACACCTCGCTGGCCGTCTGTTCAAATAATCGATCAAACTACAATGCCCAGCTTTCCCGACGATTTTGTTGAGCCACTGGTTGAATAAATGGGGCCTCCAAGGGATGACACTGCATCCACCGGCGGCTCCAGGCAAGAGGACAGACGGAGCCTCACTGACAGATACAGGCATAACCAGTGTTCACAGTGTTGGTTGGTCATTCAAGTAGAGCCAATGGTGGTGGGATTATGAAAATACTGAGAAGATCTTATCAGTGTTAGATTTTTGAAAAGCATGACCTAATTTTGGCGGTTTGATTTCAACACTGTAATTTTATGAATTTTAAATGGAGTAAGGCTACAAGCCCACCAAATTCCAATTTATTAAATAGCTTAGTTGGCACGGTTTAAAACTCGATGATTGGTTCAAGTAAATGATGTTAAGCTGGTAGTAAGTGAGAAAATTGATGGAATTAATAGCATGGACTTTGGATTTGTAGCTCTATTTGGTAGATGTTTCCAGTTGGTTGCAACCTGTTGATTGTTCAGTCCGGGTGAGTCTGGCCTAGTGTTGCCATTTGGAAAATAACCTGCTTCTCTTGGCATTTCATATTCGAATGATCCACTAAATATGGTAAGTAATGATCGAGGAATGGTGGTAGCAAGCCTTGATGTATATTTATTTCTCTATTTCTACTTCATTCTATTTAGAATTGATGTGTAGTTGCTTGCAAGGAGTCCGGGCGAGTCTGGCCTAGTGTTGGCATTTGGAGAATAACTTGCTTCTCTCCGCATTTCATATTCGAATGATCCACTAAATATGGTATGTAATGATCGGGGAATGGTGGTAGCAAGCCTTGATGTATATTTATTTCTCTATTTCTACTTTATTCTATTTAGAATTGATGTGTAGTTGCTTGAATCCAGAGTGTTGAGAGACTAGCAAGAAGAGTTGAAGTCCGGTGAGAGTGTGAAAGTTGGAGTAGCTTAAAGACCTGGAGGTTGGACTTGGACTTGGACTTTAGTGAAAACAGTTTTGTCTGTTCCAGTTTTAGAGGAAGCTCAAGTTTTAGTTGCCATCAAGCGTAGGAGCATAAACAGGTAAGCACTGGCAACTCTTCCCCTCTATTACTATATGCTTACCTATTTTACAAAATTAGGTCTTCTTTTCATTAAACCTTTTCTGCTCCAATTTTTTTCTTTCTGTTGTTTATACAGTAGCGTCCACTCAAATGGACATGTACAATCTAAGTTTACTAGTACATAAATTGGGGAGTAACAGTACCCGGCGACCTTCTCTGTGTTTGAGAGTGTTTAATGGATTTTATTTTCAGATTATTTTAATCTCAATAAAACAAAATTGAGACTCTTGAATTTATAAAAAATTGTATAAAAAATAAATATGTTTGGTGTTTGATAGTGTATTGATGGATTTTATTGTGTTTTATATTTTTAATAATAAAAAATTAAAATTATTAACCTGAATAAAAATGTAAATAAAATTGACACTCATAAATTTATATAAAACGTAAAGTGAAAGGCATAGAAAATATGAAACCGTCATCAAATTGTTGGTTGACAGGCATAGTAGATTTGAAATTCCAGGCCTGACACCACCCAAAGCTACAGTTGAGGCACAACACTCAACCACTGAGAGCAACTCTCAAACTCCAAAACACAAATGATAAAAAATTGTGATAGTGATGTGCTATCATTGTTTTATATAAATATTAGGTTTCAAGGTTGAATTGTCTCCATAGATGGCCCACTTACCTCTCCCAATGCACCTTCATGAAGAAATTAGGAACTTCCTTGCCTTGTCTCCTAGATTTACTGACTTGTCAATTGTGTTGCTTTTCCTCTATTGGAAATCGTGCCCTATTTGTGTCTACTTTTATGGATGACATGCCTTAGTCCTTTAAGAAACTACTCTCTCCTTCATTTTTGGCTGACTTTCCTCTTTCTCTTTTAGAAACTGCATCCTCCAAAGGTTTCCTACTTCTTGTCCTAACAACTTTTCTGTAGTTGCCTTCTTTTTCCTAGATTTTCTCTTCTGATTGATTTGGAAGGATTCTATATTTTTGCTTGGTTTCTTCTTATCATTTTCTTGATTTTCTCTAATGTTTCCATTTCTGATTGCTAACTCATAGTCCACTTGGCTTCATGCGCCCTCCTTGTCACCTAGGCATTAGTTTGACATAAAATTTATAAAAATATAGTAATTATGAATTAAAATTTAGAAATTGCATCCTACTCTAGTATTTTCATATGCATGATTATTATTTTTTACAAATAACCCCTCCTAGGATAGAACCAGTAGGTTTTAGTACACACAACATTAATATGTCACTTGGGAGGGCCATTACATTCCTCCCTTCCCAAAATTTGCTTGTCCTCAAGCAAATGAAAAGATGCATGATGAACATAATCACTCCCTCCAATATGTTGGTTCAATATTCCAGTGCATATTTTTCTTTAGCATTATCTTCAAGAACATTAATGAAGAAAAAATTAGGAAAAGTATTCATGGGCAGCATTTCACCACTTTCTTGATTTCTTAGTAAATGTTTCCTACTGACTAGCATTGCGATGTTCAACCAACCAATCACCAAGGCCATCATGCTTCTGCTGCTCCACTCTAGTTTCAAATTGAACTTAGTGTGATAACCAAGTACCAATGATACCAGGATCACCAATTATCTATAAAAACACAAAATGCAAGATACATCCTCCAATGCACCCTGCAAGTATACCACAAGTACACCCAAAGAAGTATTCCCCATATAGGATAATTGAAACATGTTACCACATAGAGGAACTAATGTGAAGAAAGGGTGGCTTTCTCCCATCAAGCCAACATGTAAATAATGCTCCAAAGACAAGCAATTCTAGGGTCGCATTGCTTTCATTGCATCCCCATCAGTGAGAATTCCATCCAACAAAACTCCTTAGGCAAAGTATGTCCGAATCCCACCTCCTCAACTACAAGTATCCATGTGGTAGTGCCAAGGTTGGAAAATTGAAATCCCAAGGAATGCTAGGATCCCACTATCTAGTGTGCATCCTCCTCATCATCAACAACACCATGAAGAAACCATCACCATGAAAGGTACTATGAAGGATAACAATAACATCATGAAGAATGACTAGATCATGCAAGTGACATAGAAGTATGTCACCTTCCAAGCTAGGCTGAAACATAGAGAGATTCTCCATCATAAAATGCATGTCCCTAAGGTGAGTCTGAATCCATACAAGTCTCTCCAATATCGTAGGAAGGTTCATATGTGCCCAATGCACACAAGAATCAAATATGAAATCAATGAAGCTCAAGTGACAAGGGTGAAAAATACAACGTCCAACCAAAATAAGGGTAGGAATCATCCAACAAACAAGGATTCCCAGGCTGCTCACAAGAAAATGATGCATTAAAAGGATCGTTGAGAATGCAAGTAAGAAATACAAAAATGCGTCTCCTCATCCAACAAGGGAATGGAACGACACTCAAATCAAAGATCCATATGAACACGTCCAATGGCTCAACTCTCTACCATTGGTCAAAGCATGCAAGAATCCATCCAAATATGTGTATTTCCTCCACAGAGGCCACCATGTGGAAGATATATGTCTCAATAACTTCTCTTGGCAGATTTCTTGCTTAGCTGTCTTACATCGACCATGAGCATAATTTTTTCTGCATGCATACTCCATGTGTGACATGTAGTCTTCCACATAATCCATATGTGGATGAATGGCATAAAATTGAATCAATGTGTTCCTATGCTGCTTCTCCATCCATGAGTCTTCCTCATCTAGAGAAATAGTATGATCCCCCAAGCATGGAACTAGTGCACAACTCCAATGGCTCAACTCTCTGCCACCGGGTCCACTCAATTGGTGCAAGTGAATGAGGAAGGAATCAAAGAATGCAATTTGATGCCTCTGTTGTTGTTGGGAAGGGAATGGTGCATTCATAAAGTCATCATGAACACATGTGGGAACCTCATACTCCTCATGTCGCACCAATAGGGAAAATCCCTTTACCCAATTTTCATCCCCACTTGATATGGTTGAATTAAAAGTGTGGGGTGAAGAAGTGTGTACCAACTCTCTACAATACGCAGCCATCAAGATAATGGATGCACAACTTCCTCCATTGGTTGTCTCAGTGAAAGTGTGATCATGTTCCGCCTCCAAAACAATGCAACAATCTTCTAAAGGAAATTCATAATCTCTCTGGCGATGAACAAGTGATTGGTCAATATTTTCACAAGCATATGCAAATATGCACCTTCCTCATGTTTTTCCTCCACATGAGGTTCCTCCGGCACATCCAAAGTACCTCCTACCATGTAGACATGATTATTTTCCATGCAAGATGGAGGTTTTGGTACATTCAACTCCTTTCAAAGTTGATTAATTTGCAACCTTGACTCTTGAAAATATTCTTGGGTTCTCTTCAAGGAATCATATGTAGCTTCCCATTTTCTATGGAGCCTTTCAATCTCTTATGCTTCCTCCTTGAATGCACAGTGGTACATTTCAGCCACAATGAGGAGATGATCTATGTTAGATAGTAAGTTCATGTAGCTCTCCTTCATCTTAACCATGCCTTCTTTAAGTTCTATAAACTCTTCCAGAAAGGATTCTCCTTCCAACTCTCCTCCATAATATTTCCAACAACATATTTCCACCAAAGCATTGGTGTCAACAAAGTTCTTCATGGATTCCATAAGCTTATCTCTGTCCTCTTTTAGTGATCTACTAAAAGAAAGATCATCCACCAAATTTTCTCCTTCCAATGAATGACACATAAGATCATCTTGCGTGTGGAATGGATCCACAACACAGATCTCATTCTCAACATACCTGTCAACTTTAGAATCTGTTGTAAAATCACTTCCATGATATGAAGTGGAGGGTATCTATGAAGGTTGCAATGAAATGTGATCTTTGCACAAATCAGAAAGTACATCATACATTGGAATTTTATCTTCATCATCTTCATGTAAGGACACTATGGTGGCCTGCTCTTCCACCAAATTCTCAGGTTCACACCCAAGTGGTGTGGCCTTGTCTTCTTCTTCATTATGAGGCTCAAAAGGTGACTGTAAATCTGATTTATGATATTCTTTTGGTTTTGATCCAAAATATGTCTCACCACCCTCACATGAACCAACATCCTTAGCAGTGATCTGGAAATCACCCAAAAAGAAGTTGGAAGTGCATTCATGAGTCAATTTCTTCTCCCATGCAGTCACCTTGCAGTGACTTGCACTCCACCTCATGAATCTCTGCCTCTACTTCACTTTTATTCTCCTCCAGGAAACTTTAGACTTATCTATCTTGAATGGTACTCATGTCACAACTTTTAGAATCTTTGTTTGAATAAAAACCAAACAATCTAATAATGCTTGAACATGCATATGGATTTGATGAATCTTTAATTTTGGTTCCTTGTTCTTACTCTTTACTCAAAAAGGTGGAAAAATTTAGTTCCCCTATGGATGGTTTGATGTTCTTGGAACAATATTCATCAAAATTTTGTGCCCAAAATCCATACTTGAGATAGACATACTCCTTGAAATTCATGATTGTAGCAATATCCTTTCCTAATGCTAGATACTCCTGGTAGCAACGAGGCATCTCTTCACATACTTCTATCACCTTTGTCAAGTATTTATTAACCATTGAAGGTTCAGACCTGATTTCTTCTATGTATTCTTGACTATAGAATTCATCATCCTCATCTCTTGGTAGGCCTCCATCAACATAGGGGACTTCTTCTTCTTCATACTGTCTGCAGTACTCTTCATATTGCTCATCATAGTCATCATCAAAGTAGGACATGGATAAAAATTTCTTGAACTTGAGAGATTATTTTTTGTACGAGTGGAGGAAAGTGCTTTGATACCACTGTAATGAACCTAAGGCAACAATCAAGTCCACTAACTCTATATAATAAAGATGCAGACAACTAATTGACATGTGGGAAATTTTATCCAGTATGAAGAGGGTATGAACTGGGATGTGCAGGTTAAACCAAAATACAAGGTAGGAGACTGAAATCTTAGATTCCTATCATCTGGATGTTGCGACCTTTTAGGTTTCGAGCATCATCCAGGATGAAGTCTACTACTATGATTTTGGGAGTCCCAACCGGTGCAAACTGAAATCTTAACAATCAATTCTGAGAAACCAATGGAAAAGGAGGATTAGGAAGGTTCTAGGCCTCTTCTTAACATGCTGAAATCAATATTTGCAGGTTTAAAATAGGTCTAACAGTCACAAAGAAATCTAAGGGTTGCACTATGAAAACTAGTCACTATGACTATGCATCTAGTCAAACTTATGTGATTTCTAAACACATAAAAAGGAATACTAATATTCAGTTTCATGCATTGGATATAATAATTATCATGTTAATTAAATATAATAACATAAAGTAAAGGAAATAGACATGTTTTGATACTCTAATTGCTTCGAACTGGAAAACTAGTCATTTTTGCTTAGAAATCTAAGAAATGTGTAAAAGATTATTAACAAATTTAATCAAAACAGTTCAGAATTATGTATAATTTGCAAAGAAATGAAATAATATCATAATAGGTCCATGAGAGTCAAAATACATCTCGCAAGAAGCTCATAGGTAGCCTCTCATAGAAAAACTCCCAAAAGTATGGCTTCAAAGCTAGGAAACCAAGGAGAATCGAACCTTGAACCTCCCAAACTCGGTGAATGACCTGAATATGATATGAACCTGATATTAAAAAATATATTGGACATCAGTACATGAACCATGTAATATTGGGGCCGAAATTCCAATTACATTGCTCCAAAAATTGCTAGAACATCATAGAAAGGAGAGAAGGAAGGAAGAAGAGTGAATGCCATTAATAGGAGGCCTCCAATATCTTCTGAATGATATGATAAGTGGTTGAAGGAGACATAGGTACCTACAAAAAATATTATTCAATGGGTTCAGTTGTCCGTCGATTGCACACTAGCAGCAGAAACTTTCTGAAAGTTGTCTCCTCACTTAGGAAAGTGGGAGAGGTGTGACCTTGGGGGCAAGCACAGAGCTAGGTACTATCACCCACTCCTAGCTCCTCAGTTTAGGCTAACTCCTAACGAATCCAAGGGGGGTAGTCCCTACCAAATAGTTTCTATGGATCTTAAGTTTTTAAAGTGTTCTAATGGTTACGGATGCGAACAGGTGTTGTTTAGGAGTTATTGTAGTTAAATGTGTTTATTTATTATGAGTTTGACACATAAATCAAAGCAATCCACGTTGCTAGCAAGAGATTAAAAGATAAGCAATAATTCAAGACTTCATAAATATGCATTCACAGATAGAAATTAAAAAGGCCAAAGACAATTGATCCAAATATAACAATTATGTAGATTGAAAGACCAATGCCTTATGGAGTCAAAATACTGAAATGCGTAAGGAAATTAACAACAAGTCTTGAAATAGAACTAGTGAATATTAGGTTGTGCAAGTGCTCTTGGTATATTTTTAAGGATTTGAGTGATCTTTTTTATGGTGTCAATGAAGGTTCGTCAAAATCCGGGAGAATATTCCAAGTTTAATCTGTTGAAGGCATGACGGCCGACCCAGTATCACGAAGATTGACCAGCTAGCTGAGAAGCTTAGGCAGCGGGAAGTTCCGGCGCCTCTACTAAGAAGAACTTAGGAAAATTCCCTACAACGCCGGTGCGTTGGTTATGGGGTTTAAATTTTATTATGTTTCTCTTGCAAGATTAGAAATCCAATGCCTTTTCTGGGTACTCCAATTTTGAAGTCGGTCAAAGCATACTCTGGCAAGGAGAAAATGAAGTTAATTAATTATAGGGGTGTGCGTTGCAAATTTTATTAAGTTAATTAATTAAGACTCTCTAACAGAGAGCACTCTTGACCTTGTCTTATGACAAAGGTTCAAGAGACTTATTTAATCTAAATGCCTAATGCAAGGATGTGCAAATTCTAACTATGCTCTCCGATAGAGAGTGCTCTTGACTTGTGTTACTGCAAGTTCAAGAGACTTAATTAATTTGTTAAAATTAAAAGAAACACAAATATCTAAACTACCCAAGAGTCTCTTTCAGGCTTTTTAGGGCCCTAATTGGGAAAGCAAGGGGGTAATTAAAACAGTAAAGAAACCATACATTAGCAAGTAAATAATCAAAGAAACATTTTTACTTCGCTTTTCATGAATGATAAACTAATCAGCAATAAAACTATCTAACTAGTAATGAAAAGATAAACTTCCAAAGGTTATGAACTATTATATCCTACTTTTAGCAAAACATGAAGCAAAGCATGAAAATGGAGAGACGATACAAGCTTCCCCCAAATGGGGGAAGAGGGGTGTGGGAGCCATAATCTCACTTGCTCTTTATTAATTTGTTACAATGCTTTCCTTTTGCTGCCTTTTTTGCATCTTTATTTACTCCTGGAAGGCCTTTGGAGCAATCTGCAAAAGGGGAAAAGAAGAAGAGGGAATTTATGGTTTTTTAGGGCTTGCTTCTTCAGAATTTTGCTAGCATTTCCGTTGTACCTGTCACAAAAGTAAAAAATCAGCAAGCATGTATTGTTAAAATATGGTAGGAAAGACAATGCAAAAAATAATAATAATAATAAATTTGGAAAAAAAATTATACTTAGAATTTTTTTTGAATATTTACATGCAAAGCATAAAAAAATTTCCCTAGATCTAATGAAGGAAACTAGATCTAGAAAAGGCCCTAAAAACATATCTGAAATAGTAAATATTTGGAACTTGGATCTATTTTATGAGCAAGTACAAAAAATTAAAGAAGAAGGGTAAAGAAAGAAGTTTCTTGTGGATGGAACACAAGAGATGGAGGAAGACTCCAGCTTTCTTTCGAATGGGAAGAGACCGATCTTGTAGGCCCTGCAATTACAATATGTTAAATGGTAGGTTGCTTGAAGCTTGGGCTGGATGTAGCTGAACTCGTACCCTTCCTCAACCTGTGACCTGCTAATACCAAAACTCAGATACAAGTGAGATCATATATATGAAAAGTATGCAAAGGAAATTCAATCGATATCAATATTACGTATAACTAACTACTCATATTCATCAATATTAGAACCTACTTTGCATGAATAACTGAATTGAAACTACAAATAGCTACTCTACCGTGCCAATAGTGGCCCTCTTGAGCTTAACACATAAATAGATCTCATTCAAGTAAAGAAGAGTAGAGGGTTTAGAAACAGTATCACCTCAACCATAGAACATTCACCACATGCAAAGAGAGATGGACCTCCAAAGTTGAAAATCTTATTAATAAAATGTAAGCAAAGCTTATACAATTTTTGCAGAGTAACTCCAACACAAAATTTCCATCCGAATAGAGCTAAAGGAGCCTCTATTTATACAATGAGAGAAGACCCAATACCCTAAAACCAAAAACCCTGACCTAACCAGCTTGGAAGCTAACTGAGAGCCCAGACCTGAAGATGAAGAGTTAAGAGTGAGGGGAGGCCTCCACCTAGGCAAGGCGCCCCCACTCCAACCCTAAACACTAAAAACCACCACCAGATGAAGCCACACGTGTGAGGGCACAGTCATGGAGGAGGTGAGGGCGTGAGCTTGTGAAGGAGAACCACCTGCTAGGTCTGGAGGAAGCACATGCTAGGTATGGAGGAACCACTACCCAATAATAATCAGTGCAAGAGCTAGTTCCACCTCGATTAAAACATCAATCCAATGGGTGCTCTCCACCTCATCCAATTCTTGAGCTAGCTGAAGAGGGCGAATTTGCTAAGTAGAGGTGTCATGAATACTCACTAAATGTTGACTGAAGATACCTCCTGTTAACTCAAATCATCATAAATGCCCACTGCCATGTCATTTTTTATTTCATTTCACCGAATTTGGATTAATTTGGAGAGATTTGGATTTTCTCCAAAAAAATCATTATAATTAATTAATTAATTAATATTTTCCCCAAAACTAACTTTTTGAGAAAATATGCGTTATGTGGCCGAATGATGATCTGAAAGTTGGATCTGGCTGGCTGGCTGATCAAGAATGATTTTTGTCTTAAGGTTAGAGCCTTCAATCACTGAATTTGGGTTCCAAATGACTAACTTATTACAAATTGAATTTTTCCATTTAAATTATCGAAAAATTTAATTAAAAACTTAGGAAAAAATTAAAAAATTAAAAAATAATTTTTTAATGCGTCCAGTAAAAAAAAATTGGAAATATTTTTGAGGGTCCTAGTGACCTAGGACATGACCATGCGCTATTCTAATAATTCCTAGTAGGTTTATATACACTTAGTTGGGCTCTAATAACCCCCCAAGGCCCAGAATTCAAAATCGGGCATTCCAGCTTTGGAGGAAGTGGGAGAAAACCTCGTCAATTATACTCGGCTATAGGCAAAGCATAATTGTGAAGGGAAAAAAACTCCCTAGAATACCTTAGTTGAAATTCTACGTCTTAGGAGACTGAACGACTCAAAACATCGTACTAACACATTTTATTACAAACCCTGTGGGGCCATGGTCAAAATTATTCAAATAAAAAATTGACTAGCCAAAACTGGCTAGACACAAAGGCGGATCATCTGATACACTGGAATCCAACATTGGTCATGTTTGTCAACTGGCAACTTCTCAGGTAATCCAACTATGGTACAAAATAGTTGGCAACAGGTTCAGTGACATGAGATACCAAAACACAAGGTTCATTGATTAAGGGGCACACCACCCAAAGCTACGGTTGAGGCATAACACTCAACCACTTAGAGCAACTCTCAAACTCCAAAACACGAATGATAAAAAATTGTGATAGTGATGTGCTATCATTTTTTTATGGCAATATTAGGCTTCAAGTTCGAATTGGCTCCATATATGGCCCACTTCCCTTTCCCAATGCGCCTTCATGAAGAAATTAGGAACTTCCTTGCTTTGTCTCCTAGCTTTCTTGACTTGCCAATTGTCTTGCTTTTCTTCTATAGGAAATTGTGCCCTCTTTGTGTCTGCTTTTATGGTTGACATGCCTTAGTCCTTTTAGGAACTACGTTCTCCTTCCTTTTTTACTGAATTGCCTCTTCCTCTTTTAGAAACTGCATCCTCCAAAAGTTTCTTTCTTTTTGTCTTGACAGCTTTTCTGTAGTTGCCTTCTTTGTCCTGAATTTTCTCTTCTAATTGATTTGGCAGGCTCCTATCTTTTTGCTTGGTTTCTTTTTATCACTTTCTTGATTTGTTCTAATGTTTCCATTTCTGATTTTCCAACTCATAGTCCACTTTTCCTCATGCGCCCTCCTTGTCACCTAGGCATTACTTTGACATAAAATTTATTAAAATATCATAATTATTAATTAAAAGTTAGAAATTTAATCCTAGTCTAGTATTTGCATATGCATGATTATTATTGTTTACAAATAACCCCTCATAGGCTAGAACCACTATGGGTTAGGACACACAACATTAATATGTCACTTGAGAGGGACATTACATGCTTGAGCCTAGAAGGGTGTTGTGTGAGGCAGGTATCGTGGGATCCTGTGTTGTGATGGCTAATTGAGATTCATGTAGAGATATGGATGAGCATTTGGCTAAGCATAGGAAGAAAAATGGGTTTTGGGCTTAGAGAGAGATTCTTGTAGGTGTTTTCTTCACATAACTCAGGTTGGGGGTGACATCTCAACATAAAGAGTATATGTTGGACAAAGTGTATACGATTGGGTAGAAAATTGCTCCTACACAACCAATTTCTTGGATCTTCTTTGTTTGAAGATAAGTGTCCTCTTTGTATTTGAATTGGCAATGATTTTATTTCATGCACGTGATGAATTTATTGTATTATACATTATGTGTGTGTGTGGATAATGTTATTTATGATGTGTTTTTATTTATGGGTATGCACACACATTTTTTGGTTATTAATTTCATATTTTCCCATGGGGAAAAATCTTGAGGCCCAAAATCCATTCATGTCCTCCTCCATTGGATGGTGTGATGGATGGGGACATCACAAACTTCCTTTCACTTCCAAATACTTTCTTCATGAATTCATATTTAGCCTTAGGAGATAACTAGATTGCATAAGAGATAAAGTTGTCTTTTTCTTTATGCTGAGTAAAGTGGGGGAACTTTTCATGTCTTAGATGGCTAGTATTCTGATGTCAAAGGCCTTAGGTCTAGTTCCTTCTATGAATTTAGGTGGTTTTCTGTATGATAAGGAATGGGATCCAAAGTTTTCTAATGGATAAATAAGATATACCATACCCATGCAACCCAGCAAATATATAACAAGAGTAACTTCTATTGACAACGTTTCCTTCCCTCTACCCGATAACAAAGTATGTGGGTCACCTAAAACAAGGCTACACTAACAGTCACCACCAAACATAAGAGGTTTTGAGTGTTTCATACATTTTACAATAATGATGAATCCCATATCCACATACTTTTGACCTCCTGGAGATGATCATGTAGTATGCTCCTTTAAGTCAATGGAGTCACTTCCGAGCATGTCTTGCATCAATGTAACCCCCACTCCTTTAATTGTTTTACCCATATTTGATGTGTTATTTTGGAACCCATAAATATGTTTGGACAAGAAACCCTAAGATGTCCCATGTGATTAAAATTCCACTCTGAAAGCTTCCAGTACTCAAGGTTCTGAGTGTAATCGAACCCCCCATTCGATATCTATTTAATTTAATATGTATTCTCTTGGGTTGAGTTCCACCAGGATATGAGATATCCTCCTATTTTATTTTCCTTTCCAATCTTCTTCACCAGCGATGAAATGACCAAGGTAATTTCTTGTTTTTCCAGTATCTCTGGATGCCACAAATCCCATGGAAGATCCAAGAGAATGATCGACATATTTTGTATTTAATTCAATGCATTCCTAGGGTCAAACCCTAGAAATCACCTATTCAAACACAATCCCAAAGGTCCCCACGGTTAGTCTTTCACCAAGAATTATAATGCATCCTCTTTGTACCTCAGTGTGAAACTAATCCATCCTCACAAAAGTAGATGAAACATGGGGATATAACCTACCACTAGTTTCTAATGGTCCTCTAGCCAGGAATTAAGGAAACATTGCTTACCTGCGTTCCCATAAATCAACCTATGAAAAATCACACCATTAAAACTTCCACCTAATATAAGTTACATCGTTGCCAACACCATTCTTACTTTATTTGGTTGTTATCTTAAGAAAAATATCTTGTTTGCCGATAGTGGTTTTTTCCTTCCAGACTTCACCACCTTAATGCTCCTTAACCCGACTGATTGTATTCATAAAAATTGACTTCCTTTGGTACAAACTCTTCTACTCCTATACCCACATTTTCCCGAGACTATATCCACCTTTATGTGGAGGTGGCACAAAATAGGAGTGGTTCACTACAGGAAATATAGGGAGGGTGTTCTCCTTTCCTCAATTATCCTTTGCAAACTCGGGGAATGTACTTGAAGGATTAAAAGATCACCCTTCCAAACAACTCCATAAGTATTGAGTATTTTCCAATCCTTATTGATTGCTTGCATGGATTCTGCTTGGCTTTGATAACAAGGGATATTTCCTCGAATCGTATGAAACATTTGTCACATATGGGATATGCCATTTCAACTAAAGTTCTAGGATATCTTTCCTTGTGTGTAATATATCCGTTGAAATCTGTGCGCCTTCTCAACAATCAACTATGTCCCTTTATGCATCCTCCTCCATGGTCCACCCAGTCCTAATCCATAATCTGTATACCTCCACTCCCGCAAAAACCTTAGTACCGTCAGATTCCACCACAAGCATAGAACTGCTTGAAGAACCTCAACCTTTTCCAAACCGCTATCATCTACACACACACAAACTACATATACATATGAATTATAATTGGAAGTAAAAAATGATTTGACAACATGACTTTGTTGGAGGGAGTCACATAGAGTGGTTGATTGAATTTCAATGGATGAATGTTCATTGAATAATCTATGGATTTATAATGGATATAGAGCTAGTTGATTATTTAGTTAATTTGTATGAGGGGTATCATATTTGGCTTCTTCTTTTGTCATAGATTCTCCTAGTATTTTGGGGTGTAGGGTATACCAAGGTTACCTATTTGTGTCAAAACCATTAGAAGAGGATATTTGGACACTTTGTAAAATGTGGAAAACAATTTGCATGCAAGAGTGGGTAATGGGATGTACAAGTATGACGTGCTGGTTGGTATTAAGGGCTATAATGTGGGTCAAGGTAGTGATCACCTTGGATATTATGAATTTTGTGGTGTATTTTCTTGATATGAGTGCATTCAAAATGAAATTCATGATGATGTTGTATCCTTGGTATTGGAGTTTGCTTCCCACCCAGTTCATCTAAAGGTAATTTGTGATTATTAAGGTACATTTCTTATTGGTGAAGATCCGTATGTTGGTAATGGGTTTGTAGCATCCTCTTTGGACCAAACAACTCTAAATGAAGGGTTATTAAGATAAGGTCCCGACATTATTAGGAAATATTAGAAGAAGGATTCTCAAGCTGAAGTTGTTCTTGAAGCTCCTTTTGGTTGTGTTATATATGGTTCTTCTCATAAATGAAAGAAATGTGCAAAAATGAAAAGTATTTTAGGGAGCATATTCCCTCAAACTTGGATCTTCTGCTAGGCTACCCTATGGTATTTTACTTTATTCCCATGGGTTAGATGAATTTAATTTTCTTTTCAAAATTGGATGTGGTAAAGTTGTTATCCACTTACTAGAAATTGAGCTTAGCCCTGTTGTCATTAAGGAAATAGATGTCACTCTTCAATGCAAATTCTTTGAACATTAGGATAACATCAATATGGGTAAAATTTCCGAGTCTTCCAATAGAATTTTGGTCAATCGATGTGTTCAAGGAGATTGGGAATGCACTTGGACATTTTTATGAGTTATATTTTATTTTTCATGATACATGATTGATGGTCATTCCCCATATTTTGATTGGTTGGACCTGAGGGAGGGTTTAGTAAAATGTATATCATTGAAGAAGTGACCATGTATGGTTAAACAAATTCTAGGTTGTGAAGGGATTCCTTTCATATGTTTACAGTGTCGAACATATGGTCATTTGGCTATGGAGTGTATTCACCTTTTTTGAAATAAATAATGGTTTAGAAAATTTCCGAAGATTACAAACACAAAGGAAGATGGTTATTGGAAGGTTAATAGGAGAATTAATTCTAGGTTATTGTTATAAATGGTTGGTGTGACTGGGAGGCCTATTAAGACTAGTTGGTATCCTGGCATTCCTAATTCATACTATTCGGGTCCACCCTAAACCCCTTTACTTTAGGCTACATTGGATTTTTTCAAGTGATGTACGCACCCATATCCTTTGATTATGGTCGAGTAGATAGTAGTGGAGAATTATTTAATGTGAAAAGGGTCTCCTTGTTAATTAAGGCAATCATTAATTATGGGACCTCAAGCAGTTAGGGTTTTGGCTACTAGAAGACTAGTTAAAGAGATAGAAGGCAATCTATTGTTTTTTCTAGTATTTAATATTTGGAACTTGGCTCAAGTGAAAGGTTTCCCCACATTAAGAGGCAAGTGGACATTGATTTTTGTTGGAATATCACAATACAAAAGTTTATTTTGCAACAATTCTTTTCAATTATCATTATGATTGGTTGTTTTGCACTATAATTTATAGTTTCTTGCACTACAAATATCTATATATTTGATCTTGTTCTAATTTTAAGGGTTAACAACACTACAAGTGGTATCATATCACTTTCCTAAGCCTACATGCCTCCAAAAATTTTGTAGATTTTTTTAGGATAGATTCATGTTTCGACGTCTTTAAATGTCTCAAAGATCTATCATTTGGTGGGTAAAACTATGGTTGGGGAAGACTACATGTAGGAAATACAACAGGCTTCACTTGGTTGGGCATCCTTGTAAACCTTGTTGGTACCCCTTTGAGTAGTATCGCATTAGACAACACTTGTATACAAAATGTCACTTCCACATGCCCTCAAGTATGCCAAAAATTTTCTAGGCAATTTGGAACCAACTTTAGATCATCTAATATATCATCTTGCTTTAATAGTGGCACTAATCACACCACTTAGTAGTATTACTCTTTAGTACTTGGGTAGTTAGGTAATATGACTAAGGGTAGATTTGAGCCACCTTATTTCCCTAAGAAATTGGGTTGAATAATATTGTTCTATCTTGTAAGTATATACACGAGATATAAGACTTGACACTCCCTTGTCCTCAAGACCCTTGAAACCCTATACTCTTTGACTAGATAGAAATATCCCTACATCTTTGCATCCAAAAGAAATTTGGAAATTCTACTAGTGTAGTATTATTCTGCATGAATACCTATCTCAAAAGAATCCTTGCATCATTCTGAAAATGTTCGTATACATCTATAACAATTTTCTTTTTGTAGACCCACAATTGAAACATCTGTTGGTACAGCACAAAAGAATCCTCTTTATCCATTGGTTGTTTTGAGATAAGCTAGTACTAATACTGTCTAGATCATTAGTGGTCCTATGGTAAACAATTGAAACTCGCCAAACATGGAAAACAAAAACATAAAATTTCCCCAAGGTACCTAAGGATATTGAATCCTCATTTGTGGACTTGCAACTTTTAGTGGAAGATCTCAACACCACAATGGATTTTTAAAGAAAATTGTTGGAAAGGATATGTAAACACATAGGCCTAGATTCCAAAAAAGAGGATCTCACCCTAAAAGAATTTGTAAATGAAGTTCAATTTTTTACTTTCTTTTTTTGAACACCTAACATCCACCCTTTCAGGATAACAATCCATGGAACCGCTTTCTAAAAGTAGGCATGCATAAATTTGATGACTCATATCCCTCGGGTAGGGTGACTAGAATGAAACTTAATTTCCTCTCCATGGGATTACTAATTTTCTTTACAAGTTAAAAGTGGGGGTATTATATTTAGACATGAAACATCCAAAGTGGGGGTCTTAGAGAGTATGATATGGCGATCAACCCCCAAACCAAAATACTTTAATTTCCTACTTGCATTATGATCCCCATGGAACCTACTCCCAATGCCTCCAACTTGTCATCATTAAGAATCCAAATTTTGTCTCCATAAACAATGGTCGAATGTCAACAACTTGGACTTTGGTATAATTATGATCATCAATAATTCAGAGGGCATAAATCTAAATAACATAAGTTATTCCAAATAGATGTATCCTCGTGAGATCACCCAAAATACATAACGATTGAAGGAACTCAAGTACTAAAAGTGGAGGATATTTCTATGACTATGGAAGATGACAGCACTTTGCAAGCTCTTGGTGATGAACCCCAAATTCCTCTCCATGATTTATTAGGTTTCTAAACACCCTAAACATTGAAGCTAAATGGCTACATCAAGAACCACAAAGTAGTTATAATAATTGATAGCGGAAGTACCTACAATTTTATTCAGAAGAGAGTGATAGAAGAAACCTATTGTTATGTCCGACCTATAACATAATGCCAAATTATGGTATAAAATAGTGGTATGATGAAATGTGGGGCCTGCTGTGAAAATGTGAAACTCCAAATGGGTGACTACCATCTCACACGCACGTTCACTATTAAAATGGGTGGTTGTGATATAGTACTAGGAGCATAATAAATATGGACTTTGGGACCTATCACCATGTATTTCAAGGAACCATATATAATATTCACTAAGGAAGGGCACACACTTTATCTCAATCGGATCACTTTAGGTTCTCCAAAACTTATCACCTCCCATTGTAAGGAGAATTTATTGAAGAAATTCCATTCCAAGTAGTGGACACACCCCCATAGGAAATTCACCTTGACTTGCAGTTGGTTCTCTCTTAACATCAATGTGTTTTTGAAACACTCAAGGGTTTACCACCACTCTATGGGGAGCATGACCATGGTATTCCACTAATTATAGGGAGCTATCCCTGCAATGTACAACCTTAACAACACCCTTTTTCTAAAAACAATGATATACAAAATATCATTCATGATTTTTTGTAGGTTGGCATCATTCATCCAAGTACAAGCCCTTATTCCTTGTCAGGGACTATGGTATTGAAAAATAATTTAAGAACATGGTGCTTATGTCATGATTTTTTGGTTCTCAATAAGTTGGATATCATGGATAAATTTCCTATCTCAGCCATTGATGATCTCTTGGATGAGCTTCATGGATCCAAGTTCTTCACTAACTTGGACCTTTATACATGATACTACCAAATACGAATTAAATAAGTAAACATCCCTATGACAACTTTCCAAACTCGTGAGGGTCATTATCATTTTTTGGTGATGCCTTTTGGACTTTGAAATTCTCCATACACCTTTCAAATCCTCATGAACAAGATATTCCAAACTTTCCTCCAAAATTTTGTGGAGGTCTTATTTGATGATATATTGATCTACAACACAACATGGGAATGCATGCACCTTGCCATTATTGAGGGACCACCAGTTATTTGTGAATAAACTCCAAATTTTCTTTTGTGGTCACCAAGGTTGGATACTTCAGTCACATTGATATTTTAGATAGAGTGCAAGTGGACTCAAAGAAAGTGGCAGTTATGCAATACTTGCCACACCTTAAGAACCTCAACAAATTACTTGGGTTCCTAGGAATTACAAATTAATAAAGAAATTTTATGAAAAATTATGGTAAAATAGTAGCTCCTTTAATGTCCTAGTTACAAAATAATTCCTTTGTTTGGAGAAAAGAAGCTATTCAGACCTTGTCAACCTTAAAGGATGTTATATGCACTACTCCAGAATTAGAAATGCTTGATTCCATTAATATTTTTGTCTTATAATGTGATGCCTAAGGAAGAGTTCTTTAAGTAGTATTGATGCAAGAATGATGCCCTTTGGCCTTCTCCAATAAGCATTTATGTGATCAAATTTTGAGAAAATCCACATATTAAAATGAGATGATGACCATCCTTCATGCATTTGAGACATGACACCCATATCTAATAGGTATGTGTTTCTAAATCAATATTTACCATCATAGTCTAAAATATTTGTATGAGCAAAGGTTGTCATCGTTGCAACATAAGTGTGTTACTAAGATGTTGGGGCACGATGTATTGTATATGCAATTTAAGAAAGAGGGATCCATTTTTGTATTATTCTTACCAATTCTAGGTTGTCTTGAGGAAGTGAATCAAGAATTAATGGTGAATGACACCATGGTGTGACTCGTCGAAAGAATTAATGAAGACCCAAACCCTCATACTAGGAATACATGGAACCAAGATACAATTTGGTATAAAGAGCACATTTTTTTGGCACTAGTTTTTTCCTTAAAAGAATCTTAGAGGAGTTACATTCATTTACCACAAAAAATCACTCAAGCTTTCATAAAACCTATGAAATGATTAAGAGATCATTATTTTTGGAAGGCATGAAAATAGACATCCAAATTTTGTTGTGGCCTTCTACACTTGTCGACAACACAAGGGAGAGATGGTGAAGTCTCTAGGGGCCTTGCAACCACTTCCAATTTAAACCAATATATGGATTGATATCTCTATGGATTTGATAGTGGAGCTTCCTAGATATGGTAAGAAATTATTCATCATGGTAGTCATTGATCATATTACAAAATATGCTCACTTTTGTGCATTTTCATACCTTTTTGCATCATCATTAGTTTCCCAAGTCTTCATGGATCAACTTTTAAAGTTACATGGAATGTAAACTTACATTGTCTCTGATTGTGACCCTACATTCACAAGAAAAAATTTGTAGGAAATATTTAAAATTTACCTTATTGAATTGAAACTTAACACGACCTATCACCCCCAAAAAATTGTCTAATAGAAGCATCTAATCAAATATTTAGAACCCTATTTGAGATGATTCACTTTGAGAAATCCTTGCCAATGGACACAGTGGTTCCTCTTATAGAATGGTGGTATAATACCACTAATCATGGAGCTACCAAAATGACCCCATACGAAGCAATATATGGCCAAAATCCTTGGTCTGTGTTTTCCTATTTAATAGGAACTTCCAAGATCCATGCATTAGATAACACACTTTGCACCAGAGAAGCTATTCTCTGCATAGTTAAGGACAATTTGGATATAATGAAACAACATGTGAATCAACATCTTTTTGAGCATTTGTTTGCAAAAGGGGATCAATTTATTCTTTGTCTTTAACCTTATAAACAAACATCACTAAAAAATTACCTCTAGCAAAAACTAGCGTCGAAGTTCTATGGATCCTACAAGAACATACAACACATTGGATAGATGTTAGCCTACAATCTAGATCCTCCATATCACTCCAAAATTCATCTTGTCTTTCATGTGTGTTTCCAAAAAAATATTTTGGGCTTAAATTTTAAAGTGCATGTAAAGTTACCATAACTTGATGAGGAAGGATCCATTAGGTTTTATGTGAAAGTAATATTGGATATCGTGGAGTTTCAATTATGAAAGCACATGGTCAAATAAGTCTTGATCCAATGGAAATATATGCAACTAGAAGATGCCACATGGGAGCCAACAAGGATTCTACAACTATTTCCTCACCTTCAGCCTCAAGGGATACACTTCTATTGAAGGGGGATGGCATGTTAGGTCCTACCCTAACCCTCGTTACTTTAAGCTACATAGGATTTAGTCAAGTAATGTATGCATCCATATCCTTTGAATGAGGCCGAGAAGATAGTAGTAGACAATTAATTAATGTAAAAATGGTCTTGTATTAATTCAGGCCCAGTAAGTAGTTGGTCATTAATTATGGGACCACAAGTAGTTAGGGTTTTGGCTATTGGAAACCTATTCAAATATCCATGAGGCTATGATTATTTTGTTGAGTATTTTGTATTTGGAACTTAACTTAAGTGAAAGGCCACCCAACCTTAATAGGAATGTGAACATTGCTTCTTGTTGGATTATCATAATACAAGGGCTTATTTAACATCATTTATTTCCAGTTGTCTTTGTGTTAGGTTATTCTTCACTATAGTTTATGGTTTCTTGCAACATACATTTCTATATATCCATGTGTGTTCCAATTTTAAGGATTAAGAACACTACACAAATACACCTAATCATATGGAACGATCCTTAAAGGTATATTGTTTTATTGGTCCAAGGTATTTGTTGGTTGAATCTGGTAAGCTCATAAGGAATCAATTCGCTCTCACTTTTCATTTTTATCCTAAAAGGAATTTAGTATTTGGTTATGGTCCAATGTGAATGTCGGGACTCCATGTGACTGGGAGAAGTGAGAATTATTGAATAGATTTTCTAGAATTGGTGATAACATTCACTTTCCTTTGGATAGCTTTGTTGATGGTGTGGGTAGGGTTAATCTATAGGTCTCAAATTTTGGTAATATTGTTTTCTTAAGTGATGGAAGAAAGGGTTTTGTGATACTTGTAGAGGAAGATAGTGAAGGATCCATGAGGTATATTCTTAGACCTAGGAAATAAGGTGTTTTTGACTTCGAGGGAGGAACCAAAGGTGATTTGGGCCTAAATGAGGGAAAAGGGTCAAAGGGTATTAGTAGAGGGAAGAAATCTCATGTGTATTAATGAGGTTATGACAGGTAAGAAACTCTTCCTTAGATGGAGTTATTATAGTAGCTAAAACCATGTTGGATGTTGACCAATGATTTGATTATCCTTAAATTGTAGAGGGTTGGGAAATCTCTTAAAAAACATATTTTGAAGAGGGTTATGAAAGTCCACAATTTTTATGTTATTATGTTACAAGAGACTACGTTTGGGGGTGGGTGGGCGAATAGTTTGTCAACTCGATAAGATTTTTGGGGTTGGAAGAATATGTTCATTAAATATGGGTATAAATCAAGGGACTTAATTATTGGTTGGAAGAAAATATACCTGTGTTGCACTAATTGTTAGTCCTTTTCTTTGCATTTAGGAACATCTATTTATGCTTGGGATTTGGGAAATGATATCACTATCTTAAATATCTATGGGGCTTGTGTATACAAAATTGCTTACTAGGATAATATTTTTAATTGGATCTCCTAAGGATGTACATTTATTGGGGGATCTAAACTTTTTCTGACGAGTTTGGAGGTTTGGGTTCCACCGACATAGATTAATTCTTTATATGATTACTTTTTTAGGAAGTTAGATGATTCTAGATTGTCTGGCATACACCTTGTAAACATAAAACCTACATGGAGGTGTTAGGATATTTAGACACTTAGGAGCTAGTTAAGATTAACTTGTAATAATATATTTGTTAGGTAAAGTGTGTTTATTTATTATGCATTGTACATATGTAATCCGACAGTCACTATATGTTCTTAACATAAAGTGATATGAGGGTTCATCTTCTCCTCAATCCTCTTCGATCTTAACAACCATTGATATGTGACTTAGCACATGATTGGTCCATGATCTCCATTTAAAGAGCATGGAGGGTCATTTTCTAGTTGATTGATTATGAGAAGTTCATTTGTAATATTATTTTCTTTTGCATAATAATATTGTCTCAAGTAGTTATTTTCCTGGCGCCATGGAGTGTTTCCATTTTCTAGGATTTAAACCACGTAAAAACAATAGTGTGTTGATTTGTGATCTATTTGTGTGAGTGGATTCTTAAATTATTTGATATTTTGGAAGTATCATGTGTTATTCGAACACGCTTTTAGATCTTTTATGAAGCTTCACTATTGTTGGTGATCTAGAACTTGAACCGGTGTTTCCAAGGCTGTGAAAGAATTTATGGTTATAATATTTGTGTGGATTTTTGGGTTGTGAGAGGTATTTCATTGCGTCTAAAGCATTGTTTGCAGTTGGAAACACTTTTCATTTCACTGAAAATTTTTTGTTTGCACAAAATATAACCATTTCACCAAATCCAGAGGTATATTGTTTACAATTACACATTTTTAATTTGTTTTCTCATTCTTTCAAATGTTTGCCTAGTTATTGTTTTATTTATGGTATGCTGCCTTTTCAATCTGCATATGCTCTTTACGGTGCACTTTGTGCAAAATCAACAAAACAGAAACAGAGTGCAAAGGGTTTTCTTTATGGTGTATGCTCTTTTCCATGCACTTTGTGTGAACTTGGTAAACCAAAAACAATGAGAAAACTTGCATTTTCGTGAAGGATAACCAACTAACCCCAAATATGCAACATTCTAGTTTCAAAAAATTGTATTTTCTTTTTTTCTTTTGGGTAGTTGTTTAAAGTGTCTTGCAAAACAAGAAGCCTAGTTTTTTGGCTATGCATGCTCTCCAAACAACAACAAAAACAACAATAACGACAATGACTATGACAACAACAACATTTTCCTCCATAATAATACTAAACCTTTTGCTCATCTCACTTCGTTAAAAGTTACTTTAAAAAGTAAGAGGTATTGGGTTCAAGTTCTTTTTGTTACTTCTTGTAAAAGTTCTTGTAACTTTAAGTTATAAAGTAACCATATTGTAAAATGTGCGTCCTAGTTGTTTTATAAAAGTGGATTTCTTTTGAAGCAAATTATTTGTAAAAGTGAGCTTATAGGAAAAGTTAGTTGGGGGTGGGGGGGGATTCTTTACTGAATTTTTTGCTCTCTAGCATGTGGATCAATCCTTGCCTGCAAAGTTGCTCATTGACTCATGTTTATGCCTTTTCTTCAAAAGGGCATAACTTTGAGCTCCAGAGTCTGTTTTTAGTGTCATTTTTTTTAAACCGCCTATTTTTTAAGATATTTTCATCTATACCATCAATTTCTATTTTTACAGCTTGCATATTTCATGATGGACACTCCATGTGATATTTTGCTTACTAGTTCCAACTACTTCTCATGGAAAGCCCGCATGGAGGATGTCCTATGAAGTAGGGGACTTTAAAAGATTACCTTGGGGAAATAAACTGGACTTGATGATGGTGATAAGAACATCAAATGGGCTAATAAATGTGATTAGGTTTGTGGATTAAATGAAAATTTAATTTCTAATGACTTAGGACTCCACCTTCAAGGAATCGATGATCTAGAAACAAATAGGAAAAGTTGGAAACTGTGTTTCTTTAACATAATGAAATTTGAGGTCATCAACTTGAAAATGAGTTGATTACCTTAAATCTAGGTGATGTCTCTTGCGTACAAGACTATTTGTCTTAGTACAAGACCCTTGGACTCTTGTTGAATGTGTAATAAAAATGAAAAGATGAGCAATGTATTTTTCACATTCTTTCCAATATTGGACTTTCCTATTCTATTTTTGTATCTAAATTTTACTCCACAAAAGAATCTTCGGGGATTCACTATAAAAATCCCACTCTTGAAACTTTTTGTAATTCCTTCATTAGAGAGAAAGATAAGCTCATATAGCTTGGAATAATTAGTAATGCAACTACAGCTAACACAGCTTTAGTGGAACAACATAAATATAAGTCTAAGCATCCCAAGAAGCAAGATATTCATGATAATAAGGAAAACAAGGGTCCCAAACTCTCTCAGCCAACTCATCCTTCCAAAAATGACAAAGGAACCAAATAAAAAGGTAAGAACACTGACCATCATTGTAAATTTTGTGGGAAATAAAATCATGATGAATATGTATCTTTCAAGAAGATGGAAACCTTGGAAGCATCAATGAAGAAGCACAACATCAACCTTGATTCATCTTCAGAATCTACATCTCAAGGACATGCACATTATGCTTCTGGTTTTTCCTTTAATGCATATTCTTCTTCTTCTTCTTCAAATGAGTAATTCATTGATTCTTGAGCACCCTTTCATATGGCTAAGGATAAAGCTATATTTTCTACTATGAATGAATGCAACACCAAACAAATATTTGTTGGTGATGATATATTTCTTAGTGTTGTAGGATCTAGAACAGTTCAGGTAGATAATGGTCAATAAAATAAGGTGCTATGTGCTGCAAGAATTTCCTGTAATTTTTTGTCAGTCTATCAAATCGCTCATTCTGTTAGAGGTAAGACTATAACATTCACACCTCTCCAAGTTGTAACCAAGGATTTCAAATATCATAAGCATGTCCTTTCCACTGGAATTGTTGATTATATTACCAGTTTGCACAAATTTAACAACTTTGGGTCATCACCTTTTCCTTTAGTTTTTGTTGCTCATAGCGATGACCTGAAAAAACTTTGGCATGAGCTATTTGGTCACTTAAATTATCGTTCATTGCAACAACTATGTAAGGTGACAAGTCTTTGGATTGTATCTTGCAGGAATGTTGTTTGTTCCGGTAATGTACTTGGAGAACATCATCGGGATAGTTTTAACAAACGTTCATCTTGGCATAACTCTACTTCCTTTTCTGGTTTTAAATATTTCTTAACTTTGATACAGATTACTCTATATGACCTTGGGTTTATTTCATTAAACTTAACAATGAATTATTTGACAATTTCTTGGCCTACAAGGCCTTATTGAGAAATAATATGGTAATCAAATTCTTAAGTTAAGATATGATAATGGGGGAGAATATGTTAACAAAAATTTTAGTACTTTATGCACTAAATATGACATCCAACAACAACACATTAGTCCATATACACCAGAACAAAATGGTGTAGTTTAGTGGAAGAACCAAAACTTAAAAGAAATAGTACCAATTGTATGCTCCAAGTTAAGCCATAAATTGTGCAAATTACATAGTTAATCTCAGCCCACTAAAGATGTACAAATTATCGCATCTGAAGAAGCATGGATTAAAATTACCAACCGTAAGTCACTTTCATGTGTTTAGTAGTGAAGCATGGGCTCATATTCGCAATGAAAAATCAAAACCATTTCAGCCTAAAAGTGAAAAGCACATATTTTTTGGATACTCTGAAGATGTAAAAGGTTATAGACTTCTTAAGCCACATTCTCATGATATAATTATTAAAAGAGATGTTAAAGTTGATGAAAATATCTCGACCTACCAGCCTAGTTCTAGTTTTGTTCCATATGAGGCATGTGAACCATATTCTACTCCCAAATTCCTTGATAATGTTCCTACTCCAAATTCTGATGACGACAGTGAGGATGAAAATCCACCTCTGCTTGCTTATTTTCCTCTAGTTGCACTAGTACAATTGCTTCCTCGATGAGCTCATTTAACACATGACGAAGTAGGTGATCTTGCCACTAACCCTAGATATTAGCATCGAACATGTTCACAGTTCTAGAAAGACACTTCTCTTTTGGATAAAGTTTTAGACAAACATGATCCAAATATATTTGTAGAAGCTTCAAGGAATCGAGATTGGGATGAAAGTATGGATGAAGAATATCATTCCTTAATGGTGAACGATACTTGGGATGTTGTACTTTTGAAAGGAAGAAATGTTCTAGATGTAAATGGGCATACAAAACTAAGTATGCATCATATGGAAGCATTGAAAGATTGAAGGCAAGGTTAGTTGCCAAAGGATTTTCCCAAGTTGAAGGGATTGACTACAATGAAACCTTTGTCCCTATTTCCAAAATGAATTCCATCTGCCTCGTTCTTCCCCTTGTAGTCTTACATAAATGGGAGGTCCATCAAATGGATGTCAAGTCTACCTTCTTGCATGGGGATTTGCAGGATGAAATTTAATTCAAACAACATCTTGGATATGTTCAGGATGACTCTAACATTTTATGTATCCTTAATAAATCCTTATATGACCTTAAGCAAGCTCCTCAATCTTGGTATTCCAAAAGGGATAGCTTTCTCCTTGACATGGTTTTTCTAAATGCCATTATAGCCCCAATGTTTATAGCAAGAAAGTAGGAAACTATCTCATCATCCTTATTCTTTATTTCAATGACCTTATTTTTACTGTTAGTGACCATAAACTTCAAACCCATGTTAAATTGATCCTTAAGAAGAGGTTTGAAATGACAAACTTTGGAAATTATCATTATTTTCTTGGACTCCAAGTCCTGCAAACGAAAGAAGGAATATTTATTTCTTAGTCTAAGTATGCTTGTGATATTCTTTGTCACTTTCACATGGAATATTGTAAAGCAACCTCGTCTCCCTTCCATTATGGATTTAAAATTGATGCCATTTTCAATTCACTCAAAGTAGATACCACCTTGTATCATTAGGTTGTTGGTGATCTCTTGTGCTTGACACATACCCATCCTAGTCTTTCCCTTCCATTGTTCTTATTGCTTGTTATATGCAAACACCCTATGAAATCCATTAGAAAGCAACAAAAATGATACTTCAATATCTGGGGTACATTCACTTTGGGATTCATCACTGTTCAGGGGGGACTCCTTTGTTGATTGGTTTCACTAATTCATATTGGGCAGACTATTATGATGATCAGAAGTCTATTGCAAGGTATTTTTTTCAGTCTTTGTTCTGAACCTACCACTTGGGCTTGTAGGAAATAACAATATCTTGCTCTTTCTTTAGCATAAGCAGAGCATGGAGTTACAGTTAATGCAAGCTAGAAAGCTATGTGGATTTGGCATATCCTTTCATAGTTTTCATTCGAGTATCAACATTCGAATACCCTTTGGTGCGACAATCAAAGTTCCATCAAGATCACTAAAGATCCAGTTCTACATCAATGCAACAAACACATTAAGATACATATGCACTTCATAAGAAATATTTTTCATGATTTCATTCTAGAAGTGCTCTTTTTCCCTACAGATGATCAAGTTACAAACATGTTCACAAAGTCTCTTACAGAAGTTAAGTTTTCCAAACTTCACTCTATGCTAGGAGTTCATGAATTTGTCATTAAGGGGGGATAAACTATATTGCCTCCTTCCTTCTCCTTTAGTGTCATTTTTGTAAATCTTTCAATCGTATGTCATGTTGTTCTTAAGGGGGGGTCTTAGGATATTTAGAGACTTAGGAGTTAGTTAAGATCAACTTGTTATAAAATATCCATTAGGTAAAGTGTGTTTCTTTAGTATGCATTAGTATGCTTTTGTACATATGTAATATTACGGTCATGACATGTTCTTGACATAGAGTGATCCCATGGTTCAACTTCTCCTCAATATTAACAACAGTTGATCTATGCCTTAGCACCTGATTGGTCCATGATCTTTATTAAAAGAGCATGGAGGGTCATTTTCTAGTTGATCGATTATGAGAATTCCATTTGTAATATTCTTTTCTTTTGCATAATAATACTGCCTCAAGTAGCTATTTGGCTAGGGCCGTGGAGTGTTTCCCTCTTTGAGAATTTAAACCACATAAAAACATCGGTGTTTTGATCTATGATATGTTTGTGTGAGTAGCTATTAAAGGTGTTTGATCTTTTGGAAGTATCCTATGTTAGTCAAACAAGAGGAACAAAAGGGTTGGTGAAGATAAGACAACAAAAATATTGGATTTTTTTTGTGTTTGAGTAATTGCTTGATGATTATGTCGGTATTAGACAATGGGTAAGCTCAGAAGGGAAATATGACCATTTTCTAGTTCTACTTAAGTTGAATCATGTAGGGAGAAAATATACTAGTCCTGTTAAATTCAATATAAGGTGGTTGAATGAGGTGGAATTTGTTAGGATGGTAAATTACCCATGGGTTTCTTTTGTTGTGTATTTGAGGGAATTGGTCCAAATACAGTTTGAATCAAACCTAGAAAAGGTTAAACATGATTCTTTTGCAATGGCCCATGCAAATAAGGAAAACCATGAAAAATCCCTAATTAAAGTGGAGTCAAAATTAGAGGCACCATATAACAATGAAATGGATCAGTTTCCTTTACAAGGAAATAAAAGAAGAAGTTAACCTCCTAGAAGAAAATAAAGATGAAGCAAGTTGTGGTATAATAAGGAAGTAATTTGGATACTTAAAAGCAATTTCCTTTGGTTCTCAGATGGGGATGAAAATACAAAAAAAAATGTCATTTGTTTGCAAATCATAGGAAAAAAATCAATACTATTTGGAAGGTGTCAAGGAATGATGAGTCGACGACCACAAGTTTTGACGATATCTCCAAGAAATGATTGGATCACTTTTAGGATGCTTATAAAGGAGATTGCATAGCTAATATAGATCAGGTAGTTAGCATGATTTATTTATTTCCTAGTTTTGTAAGTGAAGAAGAAATCACAAGTTTAATAGAGGAGGTGCCTAAGGAATAATTATAGCCCATCCTTGATAATTTTCAAAAAGACAAAAGCCTCGACCTTGATGTGTGGCTAGTTGTGTTCTTCTTTGGGTTTTTTAATATACTTGAAGAGGGTTTGTTGAAGGTTATTGTGGATTCAAGATGATATTGGAGGATATTAATAGCATAAAATGCCACTTTCATAGCTTTATTACCAAAATAAGATAATCCTTCTTCTTTTGAGTACTATAGGCATATTTTTCCATGTAATTGCATATATAATATTTTTGCGAATGTTATTTCTATCAGGCTAAAAATGTTGCTTTCTATATCCATTTCTAGTTAATAATTTGGTTTTATTGAAGGTAGGTATATTCACATGGCTATATTGTTGAAGACATTTACCACCATACACACTCATTTTGGTCAATTTGGCCTAGTTAAACCACTATCCTAATTTTTATTGACTTAATTGACATTAGAGGATCATTGTATGACATCAGCATGAGCACACCCATGCCTTCCTTTAGTCAAGGAGGCTAACTTAGCCTTCTCCTACATTCGGGGAGGCTAACTGGAGCACTTCGGGGATGATCTGAGTGTCATAAATGCACTTTATTTCTAACTGATGGTTACAATCAGTTAAACAAAGCAGTGAAGGTGTATCCCTTCATTAAATTGATTATTTAATGAACTGGAGTCAACAGGGGCGCCTCCAACCACTTATGATGGTCAGTTAACCTCATCGGGGTTCATTGGAGTCATTGATGCACTATCACTTGTTGGTTGGCTTGCAGTGACATGTGTCTGAGCTAATTTCAGTTAGAATCGATCATTTATTGCACTCTGACTTCAGTTAGGGATCAGTTGGGTCAATTAGGGTTTTGATCAGTGGTTAACTTGAGTGTTCACTGTGGCTTACATTCAGTTAAGCTAGACTCACTCATTCAATTCGAATGACCTCCTTGGGAATTCGAATTGTCTTGGCATTCATGCATCTGGCATGATCATTGTATTGTATCATCATTCTTTCATTTGATTATACAGAGATGCTACTTCCATTACAACACCATTTTCCCAATTTTATGCATATTTGTCTATATTCTTTGTGAGATTGTGTTTTCAGTTCCTAGACCACTATGACAAATTAATATGGTATCAGAGCATAGGTCTCAGGTTCAATTCCCTAGAGCTATGGCAGAGGCGAGGTGTTGGAGTATCAGGTACCTCCACATGGTATAACCATCGCACCTCTAGGAATATAAAACAAGTGGACTAACCGCTACTCCTGGTGATAGGGCCTTGTGCTGGGTTTCAGATGTTCACCAACATCTGTAAGTTTTGGTGTAACAGCAAACCTTACATGGTATCAGAGCATATGTGTAGAAACTCATTACTGACATACTTTGGACACAAGCTGGATGTGTCGAATCTACAAGTGTTTGGGTCCACTGCATGGGCCCGAATTTCACTTGATAAAAGGAGGGCTTTGCAACCGCAAAGCATAGAATGTTTGTTTATTGGGTATCCTGATGAATCAAAAGGTTTCAAGCTGTTGGATATCAAAACAAAATAGATCATCATCGAAAGGAGTGTCAAGTTCGATGAGCCTCTTCAGGAGGTGGAACTAATGAAGGAGAAAACTGTTGAATTTCCTTCCTATTCTACTGAATATTTGGATGATGAAATTGGGGGTGATGACCCTAATTTGGATCATCTAATTTCTGATATTAGTGTACAGAAAACATCAGATGCTGAATCAGAACCCAAAGTGCAGAATCATCTCCCAACTTGGGCCCGACAGACACTCTCCTCCGCAGGAGATAACATTGGAAATCCGGATGATCCAAGGAGAACCCGGTCCAATTTCCAAAGAGCAGGTATTGCACTCTCCTGTCCTGATTATTTTCTATCTGAATCTTGTTATTTGATGATAATTTCAAACCCAAATTCCTACTACCATGCTCGGAAGGATCCGAGATGGCAAGTTTCCATGGATGAAGAGATGAATTCTCTTCAAAAAAACACTACTTGGGATCTAGTTTCTCTTCCTCCGGAAAGGAAATTGGTTCAATGAAAGTGGGTGTTTCAGAAAAAGGTTGCTACAGATGGAAGCTCTTGAAAATATCAGGCAATTCTGGTGGCAAAATTTTTCTCCCAGGTCCAAGGTGTGGACTACCATGAGACTTTTGCACCGGTTGCAAAAATGGACTCCATCTGCCTAGTTTTGGCAATTTTAGCATCTAAGCACTGGGAAGTGCATCATATGGATGTTAAGTTAGCCTTTCTACATGGAGATCTTCATGAGGATATATACATGAAGTATACTGAGGGATACATCTTTGATCCAAATTTAGTTTGCAAGCTAAAGAAGTCACTATACGAGTTAAAACAGGCCCCAAGAGAGCGGTATTCCAAGATGGATGCCTTCCTTCTCTCGCAAAATTTTCAAAGGTGTATATCAGATCCAAATGTGTATACACAGCATTCTGATGGTCATTTGATTATTACTATTTTATATTTTGATGACTTACTGATCACATGTAGCACATTTGCTTCTATTTCAGTCATCAAAACTACTCTCCACAATGCATTTGACATGAGCGATTTTGGGCTCTTAAAACAATTTTTGGGGCTCGAAATTGAGCAAAATTATAATGGGATAATGGTCACTAAGTCCAAATACATATCATACCTATTATTCAAGTTTAACATGGTTGAATGTATGCCTGCACCATTCCCTTTCCTTTCACGGATCATCCTTGAAGAAGGAAAAAGCACACCTCCCATGGACTGCACTATTTATCGACAGCTAATTGGTAGCTTGTTGTACTTGAATCATTCTCGTCCTGATATCTATTATGCCGTGAATTCTGTATCAAGATACATGCATCATCCCCATGATCTTCATTGGAAGGCAGCCAAGAGGATCCTCTAGTACATTCAGGGAACTAGGACCTACACCATTCACTATGCTGCAGACTTCGAGCTAGAGCTAGTTGGATACATAGATTCCAATTGGGTGGGTGATTCTATTGATCAGAAATCTACTTCCGGATATGTATTCATGTTTTGTGGTGGACCTATTTGTTGGTCTTGCAAAAAGCAGGCCGCCATACCATTATCTTCAGCAGAGGTCGAGTATCAAGGAGCGGTGAATGCTTACATCCAAGCAGTTTGGTTGCAAGGCATTCTTTCAGAGTTTGATCTTGGTAGTACTTTATCCACTATCCTCTTTTGTGACAATCAAAGTGCTATTAAGATATCACAGATCTAGTTACCAGGTAGAGGACCAAGCATGTAGAGATACACATGCACTATATCAGGGAGCTAGTGCATGACAGGACCATCATTCTGCAATACTGCCCGACTAATGAGCAGATTGCAAACATCTTCACCAAGAGCTTTTCAGAAAAGAAGTTCACTTACCTCCATTCACTGTTGGGGGAGAGTTCATCAAGGTGATCCAGCTACTTTCAATGTTCAACTTGAGGGGGGGACTTTCCCACTGGGTTTTCCCTCTTTT
Organism: Pseudotsuga menziesii; assembly: GCA_001517045.1. Taxonomy (NCBI): domain Eukaryota; kingdom Viridiplantae; phylum Streptophyta; class Pinopsida; order Pinales; family Pinaceae; genus Pseudotsuga; species Pseudotsuga menziesii. The sequence goes on from LPNX010168409.1 coordinate 308,191, forward strand.
CCTCACTTAGTTTGTTTTTGAGCATTGTTTGAGTTTCAGTATTGTACAGGGTGACCTATGGCCTTTGTTGTTGGGGCCCTGCCATTATTATGCACTTTATGTTTTTTTACTCCTCCTGAGTATAGCTTACGGGGGGTGGTGGACACATTTACCACCATACACACTCATTTTGGTCAATTTGTCCTAGTTAAACCACTATCCTAAGTTTTATTGACTTAATTGACATCATAGGAGCACTGTATGACATCAGTATGAGCACACCCATGCCTACCTTCAGTCAAGGAGGCCAACTTAGCCTTCTCCTACATTCGAGGAGGCTAACTGGAGCACTCCGGGGGTGATCTGAGTGTCATAAATGCACTTTATTGCTAACTAATGGTTACAATCAGTTAAACAGAGCAGTGAAGGTGCCTCCATTCATTAAATTGATTATTTAATGAACTGGATTCAACAGGGGCACCTCCAACCACTTCTGATGGTCAGTTAACCTCATCGGGGTTCATTGGAGTCATTGATGTGCTACCACTTGTTGGTTGGCTTGCAGTGACATGTGTCTAAGCTACTTTCAGTTAGACTCAGTCATTTATTGCACTTTGACTTCAGTTAGGGCTCAGTTGAGTCAATTGGGGTTTTGATCAGTGGTTAACTTGAGTGTTCATTGTGGCTTACATTCAGTTAAGCTAGACTCACTCATTCAATTTGAATGACCTCCTTGGGAATTCGAATTGTATTGGCATTCATGCATCTGACATGATCATTGTATTGTATCATCATTCTTTCATTTGATTATACAGAGCTTCTACTTCCATTGCAACACCATTTTGCCAATTTTATGCATATTTGTCTATATTCTTTGTGAGACTGTGTTTTCAGTTCCTAGACCACTGTGACAAATTAATATATATGGGTGGCCCAAGAGGGACTTCGTTCCATAAAATCTAGGAAGATCAAATATATGGTGGAAAAAGTTGATTTATCGAAGATATGTGATAGAGATAATTGTTTTTTAAGTTAAGGTTAATTCATCTTGTTTATTGTACTCCATGTTCCTTCTCAAATGGTTTCATGATGGTTACCACCTTCGATTTCACAATGGATGGCATTATTCCACTTCACAATGGATGGCATTATTCCACTAGGGCCATGGCTCAAAAAGTCCCGCAGTATGATTATTATTGGCCAAGCCTATTTCATGGTTTATTTTTCTCTTGTAAGGTCTTACAACCATTGCTAGTGATCCACATGAAAGGGAATATGTATGCAATGCAATTGAGGTTAGTTATTGTGCATTTCCCTTTTGTTATTTCGGGACTTAATTTAATTGTTCATGTCAATAATCCTTTCTCACTCATATTTAGTTTCATTCTTATGGCCATATATTGTTTTTATTTGGTGGGATTAAGCGATCCCACTTGAAAATCTGAAGGTCGATCAAGTGGTCTCCTTTCTTGAAACCACTATATTCCTTCATTTTGGTTTACCATTGAAATTACAGTGATAATGGTGAGTATTTAGTATCAAGAAAATTCTTGAGGATGTGCCAACTTATAACATTACTCTATAAACCTCATCGCCATATTACTTAGAAGTAACTGGATCAATTGAGTCCACTAATAAAAATAATAATTAAAACCATTAAACAAACTATTGTAAAAATTAATTATAATGATATTTTCACCAAAGATCTACATTACAGACCAGCATAACGACAACAAATATAATCATAAATGAGATGCTTTCATTACAGTTTATGGTGGAGAGGCTCTCATGCTAGTAGATATGGAATTAGTTACTTATCACTTAGATTTACAAACTAAAGAATTAGACACTCGTTCAATTGTTCAAAGGTAAAATGCATTTTGGATTTGGGAGATAATTTATATTTTTTATTTTGAACTTCAAGAAGAACCAAGGGGTCATTAATAATTAACATGATAAAAATGATATGAATAAAACTTCCAAGGTAGGGTATCGAGTGATTTTTCTAATAAGGGTAAAGGTAAGCACACAAACTTTTAGAAGGCTTGTCTCTGCCTTTTATAATTTTGCAAAATCTTGATAACAACCTTTTTTAGATTAAAACACCATCAAGAAAAACCTTTTTCACATATAGTGAATGGGTTATCTTTAAAGCAATATTATACTCCCAAATGATTTGAAGTAAAAATAAATAAAGAAAAGAAAAAAAAAACTCATAAAAAAACCACCATTCTTTTTTCTTTGCTTTACTTGCAAAATCTTGACCATAACCCTTTTAAATTAAAATATAACCCAGAAAAACCCTTCTCACATATAGTGAATGGGTAATCTTTGAAGCCAGATTATACTCCAAATGATTTGAAGTAAACAAAATAAAAATAAGAATGAGAAAAAAAAACTCATAAAACAACCAATTTCGTTTTCTTTGTTTTACTTGCTTTTTGCATCTGAATATCTATTTATTTGGGTTTCCATTTTGTTTTGCATCAATTTCACTCACTTTTATTTGCTTTACTCTTTCTTTTTGCGTTTGAGATTTAGGTTTTCTTTCATTTCTATTGGGCTTACTTGCCTATGCAAAATTAAAGCCTTCGTGAAGAATTTGTTTATATTCAATGTACTTAAGTTTTGTATAGTTGTTATTAGTTTAACATGATTATAAGATGTTATAGCAATAGTTTCCAGTATGTTATGAAGTTCATAATGATACACATAGATATGCTTGAATGTTGTGGGGGTATTGTTAAGTTTATGTAGGGTTTTAGTTATTATTTTGTTTATACTTGCATGTAAAAATCGTGTTTATTATGTATATGTATGTATGTATGTATATATGTATATATATATATATATATATATATATATATA
>LPNX010168409.1:311056-404687 GCA_001517045.1 Pseudotsuga menziesii
GATGAAATTCTGGGAAAATTCTTTTGGTGGCGTTCGACAATCCCTGGCCCATTCTCCGACGAGGACTGTACTCCCCACGCTGCCATAGATGTCGCATCCCTTCCACGATGATAGCATAGGTCATTGCATGGAGTTAATGCACTCCATTTGAGTTGGTGAATTCAAAATCGACGAAATCATCCCCCTCCCGCGATGCCCATCCCCTACATCTGCACTCTGCCAAGACCCAGTTCAACAAGAGTTTCACCCTGCGCCTGCAACCTGAACTGAACCTGCTGTAGAGAGGACATGGAGGGAGATCCTACTCCAGAGGACACTTAGGACCCACGATGATTGATTGCTCCAGGTAGAGGGCAGGTAGATCTATTCGTCCTCTTTATGTTTTTTATCACAACTGGAACATAACCTACAAAATAAAACATTTTTGAACGATTGTTCGCCTATATTGTTTGGGTTTAATGGACACATAAACTAGGAAGACATGGAATGGAGCAATCAACACTCTTTGGTCAAGTTATTTGAGCTCATCATAATCTTCCATGAAATCATTTCAAAACTTTAGCCTCAAACTGATAAGTCTAAACAAGAACTTGATGGCTTGAGAGGTTTACATACTGTGAAACTTCAGCATTCACAATCCGATCTCAACAAATTTATCAATTGCATATCTTTAATCCTCAGACATGGTGGACTCGCTTTCACTATCCGTATCAATAGAACCCTATGATGACTTACTAGAGGATCTTTCCTCATCATGGTCATGTTCATAAGAAGATAATGTCACAGAGTTACTAAAAGAAATAATTGACATAGATGCAGGAATTAATCACCCTAAAAAATACAGGATTCTAGTTGCCTCTTTTGCATGGAATGGTGTTTTATGAGAAATATGGTTTCCAATTTGAATTAGTATATATCGTTTATGTATACATTCAAATTCCTCAAGTGCAAACCCAATCGAAACTCTCAGCTGACATAGTGTCTGAGAGATAGATAGATAGATAGACATATGTGAGAAATACACCTTCTTGTCCATAGGTAATGAAATACTCATATTTTTTAATTCAAAGTTGCTCCATGCAAACTTGAAATATCACAATGTATGTTTAATAATCATAATTAATGAGCTTGTTATAATACGAGGCAGTTTATGTTGTTTAAAACTAAATAGTAAAAACAACAGCAAGAAAATGACTAATCTTTGGATATATCATAAACATTTTATATGAGAAGGTGATTCAATGAGGGAATCCATGTTTGTTTTTTATATGTTTGTTGTTGATAAGCCTGATTTTACCTAATATACACTTTCTAGCCGCAACATGGGAAGGGTGAAGTCATAGAACAGAGGAAATATTATAGGAAGGGGGAAACATGGAAACTAACATACTTAGCTTGATGACCCAAATTGAAATTTCCAGGTTATGTAAAACAGGGCACTGTAAAAGTACAGGAACAATATTACTATTTATGCTCAGGTTAGTTTTACAGTAACAATATTACTATTTATGCTCCTTAGACTTGATACTTGTAGGCCTACAAAACACCAAATTGCAAGAGTATTCTTCACAATCTCTCCATTGTATGTTTAGTCATGGAGAGACTATGATGCAATCGAACTGCACCTTCAATCCATGTTGTTAGTGATGTTAAAGAAATATGGTGAAATAATATCTGATAAGAGTTTCAGTTATCAAATTTCTTCTTGGGTTTCATCAATTGAAATAAGTATTTCACAATAATTTCATGTCCAGTCTTCCAACTTATACCATGTGCAATTTCGATAAGCAGAATTCACGCTGACCGTCAGACCTTACCCAAACATATCGATGGTGGAATTAAAACACTTTGAGACAAATTGAATGAAAACTTTCATATTCACTCCTTTCCATTATTCTCCTCTCGCTTCTTCTCAGTGGAGTTCTTCTAAGTCGTCGATCTTCCTTCGCTACAATCTCATCCATCGGCCTCTCACTTATAATGCCTACATAGAATAAATAAACACTGACCGTCGATTTACTGTCGATCAATCCTTTGGTGGTTGATCTCCTCCATCAACACTGCAAACAAAACATTAACAAAATCTTTGCCTTAATATTCGTCTTCAATGATTGTCAAAACCACTACGCTCATCAAAGTTTCCATACTTTGGGTGTTATCTACATGTGCGACGATTTCGCTCAGATGACGAAATTCCGGGTGAAATCTTCTAGTGGCCTCCGATAACCCCTAGCCCATTCCCCGACGAGGACTATACTCCCCACGTTTCCATAGACATTGCATCCCTTCCATGATGATAGCATAGGTCATTGAATGGAATTAATGCACTCCATTTGAGTTGGTGAATTCAAAATTGGCTAAATCACCCCCCTCCAATGACACCCATCCACTGCATTTGCACTCTGCCAAGACCTAGTTCAACAGGAGCTTCACCTTGCACCTGCAACCCAAAATGAACCTGTAGTAGAGAGGACATGGAGGATCCATGATAATTGATTGCTCTAGGTGGAGGGTAGGTAGAGTCGTTCACCCTCTTTATGTTTTTTATTGCAACTGGAACATAACCTACAGAATAAAACATTTATGAACGACTGTTCACCTATATTGTTCTGGTTTAATGGACACCGAAACCAGGAATACATGGAATGGAGCAATTGACACTTTCTTGTCAAGTCGTTTGAGCTCATCATAATCTTCCATGAAAGCATTTCAAAACATTAGCCTCAAAATGATAAGTCTAAACAAGAAATTGACGTCTTGAGAGGTTTGCGTATTGTGAAACTTCGGCATTCACAATCTAATCTCAACAAATTTATTAACTGCACATCTTTAATCCTCAGAAATGGTGGACTCGCTTTCACTATCCATGTCAATAGAACCCTGTGATGAATTACTAGAGGATCTTTCCTCATCACGGTCATGTTTAAAAGAAGAAAATGTTGCAAAGTTACTAAAAGAAACAGTTGACATAGATGTAGGAATTAATCACCCTAAAAAACACAAGGTTCCAGCTGCCTCTTTTGTTTGGAATGGTGTTTTATGAGAAATATGGTTTCCAATTTGACTTAGTATATATTGTTTTTGTATACATTCAAATTCCTCCAGTGGAAACCCAATCGAAACTCTCATCCAACAAAGTGCCTGAGAGCTAGATAAATAGATAGACATATGTGAGAAATACACCTTCCAGTCCATAGGTAATGAAATACTCGTAGTTTTGAATTGAAAGTTGGTCCATGTAGACTTTAAATATCACAATGTCTGTTTAATAAGGTCATAATTAATGAGCTTGTTATAATAAGGGGCAGTTTATGTTGTTTAAAACTAAATAGTAAAAACAACATGAAGAAAATGACTAAGTCAAATGGGGAAAATCCATGTTTGTTTTTTATATGTATGTTGTTGATAAGCCTGATTTTACCTAATATACACTTTCTAGCTACAACATGGTAAGGGTGAAGCCATATAACAGAGGAAAGATTATAGGAAGGGGAAAACAGGGAAACTAACATACTTAGCTTGATTACCCAAATTGAAATTTCTAGGTTATGTAAAACAGGGCACTGTAAAACTATAGGAACAGTATTACTATTTCTGTTCAGGCTAGTTTTACAATAACAATATTACTATTTCTGCTCCTTAGAATTCATACTTCTAGGCATGCAAAACACCAAACTTCAAGAGAATTTTTCATAGTCTCTCCATTGTTTGTTTAGTCATGGAGAGACTATAATGCAATCAAACTGCATCTACAATCCATACAGTTAATGATGTTAAAGAAAGCTGGGGAAATAATATTTGACAAGAGTTTCAATTATCAAATTTCTTGCATACAGTTAGTGGTGTTAAAGAAAGCTGGTGAAATAAAATTTGACAAGAGTTTCACTTATCGAGTTTATTCTTGGGTTTCATCAATTTAAATAAGGATTTCACCAAAATTTCACAAGAATTTCGCGTCTAGTCTTCGAGCTTATACCCTGTGCAATTTCAATAAGCAAAATTCACACTGACCATCAAATATTACCCAAATAGATCGATGATGGAATTCAAACACTTTGAGACAAATTGAATGAAGACTTCCAAATCCACTTCTTTCCATTATCCTCCTCTTGCTTATTCTCAGCAGAATTCTTCTCAATCATGGATCTTCTTCCGTTACAATATCACCTGTCTACCTCTCACTTATAATACCTACATAGAATAAATAAATGTTGACTATCGATTTACTATCAATCAATCCTTTGGTGGTTGATCTCCTCCATCAACACTGCAAGAAAAACATTAACAAAATCTCTTCCTTAATCTTCGTCTTCAATTATTTTCAAAACCTATGTGCTCATCAAAGTTTCCATACTTTGCATCTTCGATGTCTACTCTCTGAGGATTTACTTTTGTGATCCTCTACCTGCATTCACATAAATGAGGACCATCGATCCTTTCAGTGATCGATGATCACTAAACCACAAAACTATAATCCATCTTCTTTAGGTTCAACTCTGTGTGACCACGGTCTCCATTAGATCTTCTCCTTGATTGATATTATCCCTGCGATGTTGAATTTATCTCTATAAATTCTCTATCACAAATACTTGACAATTCCACGCGGAGATAATAAAAACTTCTCTAATTTTCACAACTTGACCACAAAATTAATAATTTATCAATTGCACACATTCATAACCGAGCTAAATCTCTAAACCGTTTCATCAAATTCCCTCCCTTTACATGTAGTTCATAGATAGTGTTATTTATCTTCCTATGACTTGCATATCTGTGAAAATACTTGGTGTTTTCATCCCAAGTTTATCCATATAACCCATTTTTTTAGGACCCATTCTTCTTCTTGGGCCAACATAATATTTTTCTTTATCTCTTCCTCATCCTTTACACTCTTCATTAAATAAACTTGAACGACTATGTTGAAAAAGTATTTGTAGTTCATTCTCAATTTCTTGTAGTGTCTAAGTTTGTGCCTTCCTAAACTTTGCTTTCTCATGGCACAACTTTGTCTTTGACCTTCTTTAGTGAAGCCGCAAATTGTTTGTTGGAAGATAAAGAATAGTTTCCATCAAAGTGAGTCCAGTGTTCACTAACCATAGTTCTAAAAGAATCTACATTCAACCAGGAAAGGTTGAATTTATAAGGAGTGAAGGGATTATCTTCCTGAAGTTTTAACCGAAGAAAGATTGGACAATGATCCAAGTAACCAATGGTCTCCACCCATATACTTATCTATTTCCTGCAAAATATTATATGAAACCAATAGCTTCTCTAGTATTTTGGAGACACTGTCATTGCTTCGCCTATTGTTTCGCCACGCTGGTTTTATGGAAACCAACTCAATATCAGCCATACCTATTTCTTCTAATTTGTGAATAAAATTATATGTCAGTATATCCACTTTGATCGTCGATCCCACACCTCCTCACTATTGAAATTGAAATCTACATCTCCCTTAATGAGAATGTTACCTCCCGATATGAAATCCAGTGAAAAAAGGCTATCCCAATAAAGTTGTTTGTTCCCATACTATCCATATAACTTTAAAATCTTGATCATTGTGATTAATATTTTACCTCATCTGTGTATGCCAATTTTGGTCAAAATCATAAAGAGACAGGTCCTAATAATAAAGAACACATCAAACTGATTTGATGTTATGCAATTATGGTCAAAAGCTTAAAGAGACAGTCCTCAATAAACAATGTTTCGATGTTATTTGATGTTGTAGTTGTACGTTGTGATAAATATGGTTCAGGTGTGGGTCATGCAATGTCAATTATCAATAACACGCTTCAGCATACTCCACATAAATATGTTTTATGTCCTCTCTCCTCAAGAATTTAATAATCATCATGTTATAATGAATGCTCTATAGGCAACATTGAAGCTATCATTTTTCCCTTTTCCTAAGAGCTTACGTCAATTTATTTCTAAATTATATTTGTAAAATAAGTTATGTCAGTTTATGTGAATTTATTTTCCCATTGACCTCTAATAAGAAATTGGTTTTTTTTTTAGTTTTTGCATCTCATCTGAAATAACAAGATGGTGCAAGTATGGATAATGTGCATTCAAGTGACATGTTATCCCAACCCATGATAAGCAACAATTGAATATGTCTTTTGGAAGAATGCTTTGAATGAAATTTTCCACAGTCCCAGAACAACAATGAACAATAAGACTTACTACATTGCCCTTATAGAAGGGCTAAAAACAACCAAAATGTACAGTGCCACTAACATAACTGTCTACACCAATTCTAAACTTTTGTGTAACCAAATGAAAGGAATCTATCAAGCTAAAAAAGGGAATTTAAAACCGCTTCATGTAGAAGCAAGAACCATTGTTGTTTAATTTCATTTATTTACAATCAACCACCATTCATATATTAATAGGATGTATGTTGATCTATTGGTTAGGGAAATGCCAACTCCAGGAGGGGTGTGAAAAATGGAATGGTATCAACATCTATTGCATCAAAATTTAGGCTTGTACATTGTTACACATCTTCGATATGTGTACGTTTTTTTGTTATAATTGTTTTGGTGTCACTAATGGTGTAGCTCATTAAATAAAGAACAATGTTTGTCCCATGATGTAATGGTTGGCGTCTCTTGTTTGGGTGACACTTTCATGAATGCCATGTAAATTTTAATCTTGTGCAATTTAATCTTAAGCTTGTGTCATGATATCATTGTTCAATAAAAATATATTTTTGTCATCAACTGAATTGTATTGAAAATGCATACTCTGAGATCGTATGAATTATGTTCATAGAATTGTGCATATGTTTTATTGAATGATTATGAAAATCAGACGACATTATGTCCAAAAAATGTCATGTATTAGATGTGAATTCCACATTTATTCAACATTTAGTCAAAGTTCAAAACAATCTTCTTTGTGAGAGGAAACGAGACTTTGGCTCCAAGAATATTTTTCTTCTGATCTCGTTGCTTGTAGGTTTTGTGTGGTCTGGTGAATCAGCTTGAATCTCTTTGGATCTTTCTGTGTGAGCTCTGTGTGATTTGGGTGGCTCGACCCTCCTCGAGAAGTTTGTTGAACATCTTTGTTGGGGTTTCGGTTTTTCAGTGCTCTGAGAATTTCTGCCATGGCAGATGGAGGGGGTTCCTCCCCTACCCCTGAACTCACTACTTCTAGGATACTGGTAGCAACAAGCAACAAGAGGAAGCATAGTCAAAATCAGTAGACATTTGTCAAGAAATTAGACAACATTCCTTCAGTGGATCTACCTGCAGAACAACCTTGCCGAACAGCCATGAATATTACAAATCAGTGTCTTATTGATCAATTTACTGGTCTTTGGCCATCTCCCAAAGAAATCGATGGGTGGATTCAAATAAACTGGAAGCCCCTTATCTCAGAAGGCATACACAACAATATGATAGGTAAAGGATACTATGTATTTCTCTTTGAAAATTCAGAAGATAGAGATTTAATTTTCAGAAACGGGCCATATTTCAGGGGCCCTCAAGGGATTTACCTAAACAAATGGACTCCAGACTTTGATCTGAATCAAGATGTCCCTTCTGTTGTTCCTGTATGGGTTAGGGTGCCGTATTTTCCTCTTCATTGCTGGAACTCGGAGTCACTAGAAGCTATAGGAAATACTTTGGGGAAGTATATTGATAGGGATGAAAGAAGAGATCAATATACTTGTGCTCGAATATGTGTTGAAGTGGATTTAGAGGTAGGGCATCCTGAAGCGATTAATTTGACAGTAGCAGATTGGTCACATGTGCAGGAGCTTGATTACGATAAATTTCCCTTTAAGTGCAGACATTCTCATCGATATGGGCACTTTTCCAGATCATGCAAGAAGAAAGTTGAGGAAGAAGTTGTCAAAGAGAAGGGAGACCAATGGACACAAGTTCATAAAACAAGTATAGCAAAGCAAGGATACAAATCAAAGGGAAAAAGAGGAGAATTGGGGACACGTATTAATCCCTCCAAACAAAAACAGAATGAAAATGGAGCATCTACGAAGGAAATAACAACACAAAACAATTTTGTTGTGTTGAGAAATTCAAAAGAACAAGTGCCTTCAGTTCTTGAAGAGGGAAAAGTTCCACAATCTCAAGATCAGATACAAGAAGAAAATAAAGAATCAACTGAGTTGAATCTTGGTTCTCCTGCTGATAGACACTCTCCCACTTATGCAGAAATGGAAAAAAAAAAAAAAACCTATGGATAATTCTAGCTCATCTGAAGAAGAATCTTTAGAGAGGTCTTCAAAAAAAAGGGCGTAAATCTATTAAGAAGGTTTGGGAGGAAGAAGGAGAATGCCTGAAGATGCAAGGAAGTCAAGCTACAATTTATATGTCAATTGCCATGAACACTCGGGCTATACCTTCAAAGGGATGCCCTCTTCCTTCTATCACTAACAAATAATGAATATTGTCTCTTGGAATTGCAGGGGGTTGGGAAATTCTTTGAAAGCTGAAGCCATTAAAGACCTCTTAAGAATCGATTCTCTTGATATTCTTCTGCTCCAAGAGACAAAAATAGAGGAGGCCATTCTTCTTTCCTTAAGCAAAAAGAATTGGAAAAAGGATGCCGAGATGGTATTGAGTGCACAGGGTTCATCTTGTGGACTTTCAACCCTATGGATAGAAGAACTCTTCTCATTGGAAAAATCATTTAAAACGTAGCATTGGATATTTACTGAGCTCCAGCACATTCAAAGTAACATATCATTTTGGGCTCTGTCCTCTCCATGATTTTTTGGCTCCAAGAAGATTCAAATTCTTTCTCTAGTTCTGGGTATGCCTTTGGCCTGTTGATGTATTTGTAACTTTGGAATGTATTCACTTGTATATCTTATGTATTGTACCCCGATGTTTATTCCAGGAAGTATCTATAATGTAATTGAGTAATGTCATGCCTTGATGTTTCGATCGGGAGATTCAATAAACAAGTCAAGTAAAGTCATTGAGGTTAACCCTCCATTGTAAGTTGGGGCAATAGTCCCCACAATTGTGTCAAGGTTAACCCTCCTTGTTGATCGGAGGGAAAATTCCCCACATTTGTGGGGCACTAGGGTTATTAGACTCTCCTAGAGATGTCGGTCCTAGTAAGTAATTGTTAAGTGGGGCCGACATGTTGAAGTGGAAATTAAGTGAACGAAAGAATATAAATAGAGAGTGAGTCTCTCTATTTATCATACACTCACTCACTCACTGGGGCACATGAGTGAGAGAGGAGAATCTCTCTCAAGTGTGAGAGAGAGAAAATGCTGTGGAGATCATTTTTCTGTTTTCGGGTTTTACTGCTGCTATTGGTGCTCATTCTATCACATTTTTCTGGTATTTATTGTTTTTGGAGTAGTGAGGTCTATCAAAAGTATGCCAAGTGGGTACTCGTTGGATTCAGATTTTAATTCTGCATCCAACGAGCTCTCCTGATCAAAATTTGAGTAAAAACAAAGGGAGATATGTCGAAAATACGAACAAAAAAAATAGTTTTGTTTATGATACCTATCCCCAAATTTATATTAAAAAATTGTTTAAGAGGTGCTCCCTTTTTGAAATTTAAAGCATTTTGATTGGATAATACATGATGACATGGAATTTGTATTATTTTTTGAAGGCCCATTTTAAATTGAAATTTCCTCTAATGTTCGCTATATTCTAGGAGATATGATTCCTCCAAGTTAGGGTTCCAGCCTCTTCTAGGATACATCCCTAATCAAGACAATTGGGGAGAATTGTTATATCTCGGTCTACCAAGGTCCAAATGACATTTCTCAAGATGTTCCAGAAAGGGCATAGACTGTACTTTCGGTGGTAGAAGTTTCAAACCCCGAAGATGAAACAGTGACACGTGACAGTCCGTACAACTTCTCTATGCTAAACAGTCCTGAAACATGTCATCTTGGGAAAATGATCATAAGTCCCAATTGGTGAAACTAATTCTAATGAAAACTATGGTATTGTAATAGGTACAGGTGATGCTACTTTAGTGTGAAGTTTTAGACACAGAGGAGCAGTAATTTCATAGATACCGTAAAAACAGTATGAGGAATTTCTGCAGAAGAAATTGGTAAACTAGGGCTTCTTGTTCCGGGCGCTTCCCTCCACTGCTTTCAGAAAATGAGTACATTGGACAGTTCACCTTGAAGAGGTCTGTCTATCTATCTAATCAGATCTTAAAGATTCAAAGTTTTGAAAATTAGGGTTTCTCTGAGAAACCCTAGATCAACAAGCTTCAGAACCAGAACGGACACCTCAAATCAGTAAGATCTAATCTTTTGCTATTTTCATTTGAGGTTCTCATTTCAAAGTGATCTATGACATCGACTTGATGATAAGCTTGGTGAAGCTGACAACTTCCAAGCATCAAATTATATGATCTCTCTGAAGAAAATGAATTGGACACCTACACAAGTAGATAGGTTCTAGTTCCAGAGGGAGATGAGGCTAAAAGCCTTACACCAGAAGAACTTGGTCAAGGCCAAGAAGATCATTGTTCATTCAATCACGGATCACCTTACACCACAAGTGTCTTCCCTAGAGACACCAAAAGAGATGTTTGATTCCTTAACCAAGCTATTTGAAGGGAAGAACATAAATCAGAAGATGACTTTGAAGAATGTGAAGATCCAGAATGTAGAGACCATACAGTCATACTTTACAAGGGTCTCTCAAATCAAAGAACAACTTGAAGCGGTAGAATAAGAAGTGGAGAATGCAACCGTTGTGATAACTACCTTGAATGGCCTCCTAGGATCATGGGATTCATTCATTCAAGGAACGTATTCCAAAAGGAATTGATTACTTTCAGCAAACTCTGGGAAGAAGAAGAAGCTCGACTCATAATAAGAGAAGAGAAGATGGGAGCAACTGAAGGTCAAGCTCTCACCATCCAAAGAAGATCCCTCAAACGATGAGGAATACGAAGAACTCAATTCTTGAAGAGCCTCTTATCCATATTAGCATTTGGATAAGAAACGATGCTATTACGAATGAAGAAGATGATGAAGCTGAAGGCTCAAGAAGGAGTCTACCCACGAAACAAATAAAGATAAGTATTCAATTGTCATTTCATGATATTGTTTTGTTATGCATTTGTTTATATTTATTTAATGTATTATGCATGATAGAATGTTTGAATTAATGACAGTATAATACTAATATGCATGTGATGGGTAAGTAGCTCATGGTGCTATACAACTCTCCATCGCTACTTCTCTAGAATGAAACCTCTTTAGTGACATATTGGATTAGTGCACAATCTCAATGTTGTCCTGGTAGATATGGAAGGCATCTAGAAAGTTTCTGTGAGATATGGATGAATGTTGTATTGGCTAAAATAGTTGCATCATTATATCTTTATGCATAAGAATTTACCATTATGAATATGCATTATGAAATGTTTCTAATCATACAACTGGTGCATTTTACTTGTAGGAAAGATCGCGTACAATCACCTACAAGAAAAGAAGGATGAGACTTGTTCCAAAGAACAAGCGACGACAGTTCAAGAAAGAATCCAAGATGAAGAATAATACGACGATACTTTCAAAGAAGGAAAGGAGGCATAGACTATGAAGAGACATCTGCAGCCACTAGAAATACACATGATAGGCAGAATCATGTGTGCAAATGAAACAAGGCCTTGTACGAGATCAGAAGGAACCCATGGGATAACATATACATGAGGAGCTTGAAGATCACCTAGAGTGATGAATATCTTAACCTTTGCTACAAGGTTGAAGATGAAAGCCTATAGAGGATGATAATCTCACAAATGGGTCCGAGAAGAACTTTTGAAAAAGTTCAAGATAAAAGATCTAGGTATCTAGTGCCCCTATATGGATACATAGAATATTAGTAGCAGAGGAAGCTACTTGTCACTCCAGTACATAATGTTTCAATACATAGAGTACGAAAGACAGAGGGAGTATGATGCTCCGCTTCAGAGGGAGTGACTGCAAAACATCCTGAGGTTCGACATGGTATGACAGGATGGTTAGATTACTGATGACTCTAGGCTTTACTAAGAGTAAAGCGGATTCTAACCTTTGCTTCAAGGTTGAAGGCGGAAGACCAGTGATGCTCCTGCTATATGTTGATGACTTGTTCCTGACAGAAAAGAGGAACTCATTAAATTTGCAAGAAGGAGACTTGTTGTTGAGTTCGAGATGAAGGACTTGGATATGATGCACTACTTTCTAGGCATGGAGGTGTGGAAGAATCTCCTTGGGACAAGGGAAATGTGCAGTAGAGATCCTGAAGAAGGTTGGGATGATGGATTGCAAGTCCATGACCACACCTATGGCATCAAACCTAAAGCTATTAAGTGATGCTTCATCAGAAGCGGTCTATGCCATGATGTATCATCAAATGATTTGATCCTTGATGTACCTAACGAATATGAGACCAGATATTTGCTTTGTTGTGAACACGTTGAGACATGTTCACTTGATGGTTGCAAAGCATGCAGTGAGGTACCTGAAGGGTATAGTTGATTATGGGCTCAAGTATATTGCTAATCAGAAGATTAACCTGGAAGATTATGTTGATTCATATTGGGCAGGCAGTGCCATCGATAGAAAGAGCACCTCAGGGTGTTGCTTCAATATGGGATCAGGTGTGATCTCTTGGTTTAGCAAGAAGCAATCCTGCGTGGCACTGAGTACAACTCAAGCAGAGTATGTCGTGGCTTGTTCAGCTAATTGTGAGGCAGTATAGCTGAGGAAGCTACTGTCTAATTTGTTTGATCTCCAGTTAGATGCTACTTGTATATATTGTGACAACTAGAGTTGTGTGAAGTTGTAAGAGAACCCGGTGTTCCATGACAAGTTGAAGCATATCGAGATCAAATATCACTATATCAGGGATATGGTGCAGAGAGGAGTAGTGAAGCTCTAGTATGTTGCGACGGATGAATAGATAGCTGATGTGTTGACTAAGCCATTGGCCAGAGTGAAGTTTGAATACTTCAAGGAGAAGCTTGGTGTTCTCCATATCGAGGCCCTCCAAAGGGAAGTGATGAGTCTGTGAGCCATTCTGATATGGTGAGAGGATTGGTTCCTTCCATGGTCAGATGTAAGGGCTGAGCCATTCTGTCATGGTGAGAGGATTGGTTCCTTCCATGTCAGATGTGAGTCCTGAGCCATTCTGATGTGACTGTAGGATTGGTTCCTACATGATCAGATATAAGTGTTGAATGCCATTCTCTGAATGGAGGCACCTGGTCAGTTACCAAGAATACTTAGTCTGGGGTTGAGGGCCATTCTGATATGACTATGGGA
Source organism: Pseudotsuga menziesii (assembly GCA_001517045.1). NCBI lineage: Eukaryota > Viridiplantae > Streptophyta > Pinopsida > Pinales > Pinaceae > Pseudotsuga > Pseudotsuga menziesii. The sequence continues at coordinate 324,336 of LPNX010168409.1, forward strand.
TGTGTTCTCACATCATCAGATATAAGTGTAGGGCCATTCTGATGTGATTGAGGGATGTGTTCCCACTTGATCAGATATAAGGGTTGATGCCATTCTCTGGGAGAATGGAGGCACTTGGTTAGTTACCAGGAATCCTCAACCTGGGGTTGAGAGCCCTTTCGACATGTAGGCTGGATTAGTTCCTCACATGGTCGAATGTAAGTGCAGAGCCCTTTTGACATGTAGGCTGGATTGGTTCCTCGCATGGTCGAATGTAAGTGCAGAGCCCTTTCGACATATAGGTTGGATTGGTTCCTCGCATGGTCGAATGTAAGTGCAGAGCCCTTTCGACATGTAGGTTGGATTAGTTCCTCGCAAGGTCGAATGTAAGTGCAGAGCCCTTTTGACATGTAGGCTGGATTCGTTTCTCGCATGGTCGAATGTAAGTGCAGATGCCTTTCAACATTTAGGCTGGATTGGTTCCTCGCATGGTCAAATATAAATGTTGAGCCCTTCCTTGGATAGTGGATGGTTTTCCCTACTATGCCAGAGGATATAAGTGCTATGCCTTTCTATGGATAGTAGATGATGTGTCCTACTATGCCAGTAGATGTAAGTGATGAGCCTTTCCATGGATGATAGATGATGTTTCCTATCATGCTAGTGGATGTGAGTGTTGGGCCTTTCTGACATGGGTTTTGGATGTGTTCCTCCCATGGTCACATGTGAGTTTTGGGCGTGCCTTTCTAACATGGTTCTTGGATGTGTTCCTCCCATGGTTAGATGTAAGTGTTGGGTGGGCCTTTCTGACATGGTTCATTCCATGGTCAGATATAAGTGTTGAAGACATTGAAGACCTACCTGGAGGCTAGGCCTACAACCAGCATGAAAAACGGTTGGCTCTGTAGAACTTCATGTGACGAGAAGAATGAAGAGATAACACCATTTGATTGAAATAGCAGAAGCGGTGATGATGATGATCCAGTGATGATCCAGACTTGATGAAGATGACTTGACAATGAAGATGACTTGACGATAAAGATGACTTGACAATGAAAATGACTTGAAGATGAAGATGACTTGAAGACGAAGATGACTTGATGATGATCCAGATGATACAGAAAATAAGACTTGTGTTGATAAATTGTGTTGAGAGAATACCTTCCTAGTTAAGAGGGAGTGTTGATGTATTTCTAACTTTGGAATGTATTCACTTGTATATATTATGTATTGTACCCCGATGTTTATTTCGGGAAGTATCTATAATGTAATTGAGTCATGTCATGCCCCAATGTTCCAATCAGGAGATTCAATAATGTAAACAAGTCATGTAAAGTCATTGAGGTTAACCCTCAATTGTAGGTCGGGGAAATAGTCCCCACAATTGTGTCAAGGTTAACCCTCCTTGTTGATCGAAGGGAAAATTCCCCACATTAGTGGGGCACTAGGGTTATTAGACTCTCCTAGAGATGTCGACCCTAGTAAGTAATTGTTAAGTGGGGCTGACATGTTGAAGTGGACATTAAGTGAACGAAAGAATATAAATAGACAGTGAGTCTCTCTATTTATCATACACACACTCACTCACTGGGGCGCATTAGTGAGAGAGGAGAAGCTCTCTTAAGTGTGAGAGAGAGAACAAGCTGTGGAAATCATCTTTTCTATTTTTGGGTTTTACTGCTGCTATTGGTGGTCATTCTATCTCTAAGGAAGTTGTAGGGTTTTCTCCTTTATGGTTTGCCAGAGGAAAATTCTTTGTGTCTCTTGTCTCTTGTGTTTATTGATGTGCATGTTATTCTCTCAGTTAAAGATCCTAAGATAATGCTAGCTTGAATGATAAAAATGTAACACAGCCTTCCCCGTTGGTGGTTTTGCAATGAGACCGTGAATTTGAGAGTTAGCTAGAGTGTTTGTTGAAGGATCACTGGATAGTTTCGAGAGGTGCCTCATCTGGATTTGCGATTGTGATCTAGATCTGCATCTATTTGGCTATTTTGGAATAGTAGGGTTGTTGATCTGAAGACAACATGGATTTCCTCTGCGTTATTTGGTGCTGAGTGGAGTTTTCTCCTCTGTGATTTGCAGGTTCAAGGTATGGATTCCTCTTTGGAGCTCCAAAATCACCATTGGATTCTTTCTTGAGTCTCGGCCCTCTGCTTACGAGGTGTCTCCTTTTAGAGGCCTTTCTGCTCTTTTGGTTCTTTCTTGGCTGGTGGAATCTCTTCTTCCTTCTTGCTAAGGCTAGAACTTATTCTTGGGTGGTTTTGGCTTTGGGTCTTCCAGTTCCTTGTTTATGAGCTTTCTTTGGAGGTGTTCTCAGTTTTTTTTTGGGTGGTCATTCTTATGGACTCCGGTGGGGATCCTCCACTGCCTCTTCCTCCTAACATAGAGGCTTTCAAGAGATTGATTACTTCTTGTGGTAAGAGGAAAGGAGGCCCTGCTCATGAATTTGTCAAGAAAGTGGACATCACGTCTGTTGAGTTGCGTGCTGATCGGACCTGTCATTCAAACTTAAATCTTGTTGAACATTGGTTAATCAAGAAATTCACTCGCCTCTGGCCTTCTCCAAAGGCCATTGATGGTTGGGTACAGAGAAAATGGTGTCCCTTAGTTTCTAATGCATCCGTAATCATTTTGTTGGAATAAGTTATTATGTTTTTTTTATTTTTACTCTGCAGAGGACCGTGACCTTATCTTTCTAAATGGTCTATACTTCATGGGCCCTTAGGGGCTCTACTTGAACAATTGGACCCCTGATTTTGATCCCACTCAGGATGTTTCGTCTACTATCCCAGTTTGGGTAAGGCTCCCGCATCTACCTTTACACTGCTGGAACTCGGATTCCCTTGAAGCCATCAGGAACAAGCTTGGTAAATATATTGATAGGGCTGAACAAAAAGACCAATTTTCATGCACAAGAATATGCATAGAGGTCGATTTGGAGACTGGCCTTCCTGAGAAAATCAATCTAATAGTCGTTGAGTGGTCACATATCCAGGAGTTGGATTACGAACAAATTCCATTCAAATGTAGATTTTGCCATTGTTACGGCCATTTTGTCTGAAACTGTAAGAAAAAATCATAAGTGGAAATTGAAATTGAGAAAGATTACCAGTGGACCCAAGTCTAGAAAGCAGGAAATTCTAATCAGGGGCCTAGAAAGAAGGGCAAAGAAAGTAAAACTATGACTAGTGACTCTGCTGTTGGGAAGAATCTTCCTCAGGCTGTTGATACCTCCAAAGCTCCTTCCAATCATTTTGTTGGTGTTAGCTCTTCCAAAGACATCCTCGAAGAAGGTGAATTCCAGCAAATTGATGGGCTTATGATGGAATCTGAAGTAAACACAGTAACTCTGGATCAAGCTGGTCCATCTTTATCAAATCCTCTTTGGGCTAGAGAACCTTCCCTTGTTTCTCCTATTGGGGTTACCTCTCCCTGTTCTTATGCATAAATTGCTCGTAAGAAATCGATTGATAGCTCTGGATCTTCTGATCAAGATTCAATTGAACAGCTCTCCAAAAAGGCTAGCAGGAAGTCTAAGAAGGAAATCCGGGAAGAAGAGGCTGATAGGATTAAGACACAAGGAAGCTAGCCCACCATCAAAATTTCATATGGGAGGAACAAGACAACAAGGCCTCCAAAGGGAGTAATAACTCCCTCTAACTTGGGTAAGTAATGCATATCGACTCTTGGAACTGCAGCGTATTAGGGAACCCAATCAAAGCTGAAGCAGTCAAAGATCTAATGAGAATGGTCCCTTCTGAAATTATCTTGCTTCAAGAGACCAAGGTTGAGGAGGAAGCTCTCCTTCTCTTAAGAAAAAACAAATGGAAAGTTAACTCAGGAAAATTTCTTCAGTGTTAAAGGCACCTATGGGGGATTAGCCACTCTATGGTGTGAAGAGAATTTTCAATCAAATTTTTGTTTTGCCACCCAGCACTGGATATTTTCAAAGCTCTTTCACTTCACCAGTAAGGTCTCTATCGCCCTCTTTCATCTCTATGTGCCAGTTAATTACATTGAAAAACAAAAGTGTTGGAAATCGTTATCAGAATTCCTAGAGTCCAATTCTCCTATAAATATAATATTAGCAGGTGATATTAACATTTCATTAGCTCCGATGAAAAAAAAGGAGGTCTGCGAGGTAGGGATTTTATGCATGATACGATGGAGGAGTTAATTTAAGTTTGGGATTTGATTGACTTAAAACCCAAGCTTTGGCGTTACATGTGGTCCAATCACAGAGCAGGTGCCATAAGCATCTCTGCTAGGCTTGATCGATTTCTTGTTCACAATTCATTGATTGATGGGAAAACCATTATCTCAACGAAAAATTTAGCCAAGCTCTCATCATATCACCATCCAATTTCATTGTTGTTCGAAAAAGAATAGGAACTTGGGCCAATCTCGTTCAGGTTCAGGCCCCTCTAGATCGTGAGAGTTGGGTTTATGTATGTTGTAACCCAGGCTTGGTCACAATATGTGGTTGGCTCTCCCAGTTTTTCCAGGGAACAGAAATTGAAAAAAACCAAAATCGCGCTGAAGTATTGGGTCAAAACTCCTCTTCCCTCTCCTACGACCAGCAGGAAAGAAAGAGTGTCAGAATTAGCTGCAATTCAATTTAGTATGGAAGATATAGATGTTTCCATTTCTCATTTAGCTCTGGAGAAACTGGCCCAGTTTAACACCACTCAATCATTCAGACATGAAGAGGAATAACTCAGGCTAAAGTCTTGTTGCCTCTGGCTGAAGTCAGGAGATAAGAATACTGCATATTTCCATCATCAATGCAGGGTTAAATTGTCCCGAAATCATATCTCAGAAATCTCCACAGGTGAGGGGGTCACAATTAAAGGTCAAGATCTTTTAAAACAGTCTGCTAGAAAGCATTTTCAGCTTCTATTTCAGGATGATGGTCTCACTGATGAGGAAGTATCTTCTGAATATTTGGATAGTATCCCTTCTCTTGTTAGTGTTGTGGACAACTATGTTCTAATGAAACCCTTTTCTGAAAAGGAAATTGTTGAAGTCATCTGGGTTATGAAGCCAGATAAAGCTCTTAGGCTGGATGGCTTCTCCTTTCATTTTTATAAAGTCTATTGGGCCATCATCAAAACAGATTTGGTATGTATGGTGACTGCCTTCCAAAAAAAACCAAAAGTGGTAGGGTGCGCTAACTCTACATTTCTCGCCCTTGTCCCCAAGGAAGTCAATCCTTCTTCCTTCGATAGGTTCCGTCCTATTTCGTTGTGTAACGCTTCTTACAAGATCCTTGCCAAAATTCTAGCCAACATATTTAAGCTCTTGCTAGGTAAGTTGATCTCTCCTCTCCAGGGGGGATTTGTAAAAGCCAAAAATTTAGAGGATAATGTAATCCAAGTGCAAGAAGCTCTTCATTCAAGCTTCCAAAGGAGGGAGAAAGGCATGTTAATTAAGTTGGATATGAAGAACGCCTTTGATAGAGTTAAGCTTCCCTTCCTTTATGATGTCCTGCTCTCTTTTGGTTTTTGCACTGAGTTTGAAAACCTGATCAAAGCATGCACTGATGGGACTTGGATTGCACCATTAGTTAATGGTAGACCTACTGACATTTTCAAATATTCCATAGGCCTCCGCTAAGGTTCTTCGATGTCCCCCTTCCTATACATCTTGATGGTTGAAACTCTAAAAACAAAATTCATAGTTGAAAAGGAAGTTGGTTACATCCTCGGCATCAAGATTTCTAGGGGTGTGGACCCAATCAACCAAGCCCTTTTTGCAAATGAATCTCTTCTTCTAGGAGGGGCCTCCATGAAGATTGCTCAGGATTTTAACGAAATACTTAAAAAATTATGCCAAATCTCAGGAGCGTTGATTAACAAAAACAAAAGCGATGTTTATGGCTGTTATGTCGATCATATTCCAATTCTTTGAATATCAGACTTCTTGGGCTTCCCTCGCTTCGACAAGTGGGAAAAGATAAAGTATTTGGGTCTTCCTTTAACTCTTGGATCATCCCCTCCCTCTCTCTGGATGGATGATCTAGCAAATTTAAAAGCAAAAATTGCTTCTTGGGGTGGTCAGTGGCTAACCAAGGCTGGGAAATTGATCTTGATTAAGGTTGTTCTTTAAACTTTTATTATTTTCTAATCCTCTTTGCTACTAGCCCCAAAGAGTATCTCGGCTCGGATTTCTAAGTTTTTACGAGATTTTCTCTAGATGGGTGGTAAAGGAAGTAGAAACACGATGCATCTGGTAAGATGGGAAGTCCTTAAGGGACCAATTTCAGTAGGTGGATTACAAATTCGGGATCCTGGTCTAGATAATCTAGAGTTGAGCGGTAAGCTGATTTGGCAGCTATTCGTGGACCAAAAACATCCAGTCAGTAATATTTTTCGTATGAAATATCTTAAGGGTGGCTCATTGAGAAACATTACTTCTGTTAATACACCAACTGGCACTGCTATCTGGAACTCCTGCAAAAAAAAGTTTTGAATTATTTAATCAACAACTATTTAGAATTCCTGGAAATGGAAAAAGGATCCTTCTCTGGGAGAATAAGATCTTTGCGAATCTTGCTCTTTCCTCCATAATTACATTAACAGAGATTATGAATTGGGAAACAAATATAGGACTCATTTGATTGGCTGATATCTGCATTTGGGACAGTTCTAGCAATTGGGCTGGTTGGTCTCTCCCGGATCTTCCTGTAAATCTAAAACCTTTAAATAATTTTCTGCTCTCATATCTTTCAGGCCTCACTCTCGTCCACATCTCTCAAAAATATAGTCGGGGTTGCGGAATTAATGGATTTTACTCAGTTGCTAAAGGCTTCAAAGCCCTTCAACCTACCCACTGTTCATTCTTTCCACCAACGATCTAGAAATCAGTCAAGTTTTCCCATTGTCTGCCGAAGGGCAACTTTTTTTCTTGGTTGGTTTTAAATAACAAGATTTTGACAGGTGATACCCTTACTGAGCATGGCTTCAATGGCCCTTTTCGTTGTTGTTTATGTAAAACAATCTTGGATACTGTCGATCATCTCCTTGTCGACTGTGTATTCTCCAAAAAAGTATGGGCTCTGGTCCTTCAAGGTATTAACTGCTCGTTTCCTTCTCAAACTTCCTTAACGATGTTTTATCCATCTTGGCATGACAGACGCCATCGAAAGCGATATTTGATATTTTTCATAATCACTGGCACTTGATTTTGAAATTTACATGGTGGGATCTATGGCTAGCCAGAAATAGTTGTATTTTCAAATATCACATCAGAATCATCCTGATCGTGGCTTACAAATCAAAATCGTGGTTTGCTTAATCAATTGGACAATTGACGTCTTCTCCTACAACTTCTTTGTGGGTGGGCTCTTGTCCTCAAGCTTCTATGAATAAAAAGAAATGCACCAATCCTGTCAGTCTCCCTTCATAGAGGTTTCATGGGAATAAGGATGCACTTAAAAAAATTGGATGAAGTCCACTTCAGCTGTAATTTTCTTTGATGGTGCTTCCAAAGGGAATCCCGAGGCCTTTGGAGATGGTGGCCTTGTATTCTCTCCTGATAGATTGACCAAATTCATTTTTAGCTAGGGACTTGGAACCATGTCAAACAATCAACCCGAAAGCTACAGCCTACTCATGGCGACCCAGTTTGCAAAGGAGAAAGGTTTCAAGTCCGTTCAAATCTTTGGGGATTCTGAGATGCTGATAAAAACTTTAAATCCAGCTGACAACTTCAATAATTCTACCTTGAATATTATTCTGTAGAGAATTAGGATAATTTAGAAAGAATTTGACATGGTTGAATCCTTCCACATTCTCCAGGACAATCTTGCAGATGCCCTGGCTAATAAAGCATGTCTTCTTCCTCAAGGATTTCTTAGCATCAACAGGGAAACCAGTTATTTCCATCCTATTCTGTATTTGTGCTTCTTTCAGTCGTAATTTGTTCTTCATGGGAGATCCCCTCTTCTCTGTAAGGCTCCATGCAGCCTCTTGTCCTTGTGAAATATCTAATTAGGTTGATTGGTATATGCCAAAAAAGACCAGCATCCTTCTTCAAAGTAAAATTACCCGTTTGTAGGTAAGATATCCCTTGATATTTTTAATCTATACGTTCCTGCCAATTTTCAAGAGAAAAGAGAATGCTGGAATTCTCTGGCAAATTTTCTTGTTGCAAGCGCTCTATCAAATAAAATTGTAGCTGGTGATTTAATTATTACATTGGATCCAAAGAGAAAAAAGGTGGAATATGTGGGAGAGATCCCATGCATAAAACGGTAGAGAACCTCATCTTATTTTGGGATCTGATTGATTTTAAAGCAAAAAGAGGTTGATTCACCTGGTATAATAATCGTACAGGAACAGCCAATATATCGGCCATGTTGGATTGATTTCTGGTGCAGAGTTCTTTTTTAATGGAAAAAAAATCATCTCCTCCAGTATTTTGCCCAAACTCACTATGGACCATAAACCAATTTTGTTGCAGCTTGGGGATGAAGAGGACCCCGGCCCCATACCCTTTGGTCCAGTCCTTTGTGGATTGACAGAGATGGTTTTTTCCCCGTTATAACCAAGGCGTGGAGCATCCTAGTCACTGGGTCACCAAATTTCGTTTTGGAGAGAAAATTAAAAAACACCAAAGCTGCATTAAAGGATTGGGTGAAGCAATCTCTTAAAAATCCAACCAGTGATAGAAAAGAGGCCTTGGAAAAACTTGAGGAGATTCAATGGCAAATGGAAGAAACAGAGATCACCTCTGCCATGCTGGAAAAAGAACAAAAATCCCAGTTTAACTCTTTTCGAGCATTTAGGCAGGAAGAAGAACTCTAGAGATTGAAGTCTCGAAGTTTATGGTTGAAATCGAGAGATCGTAATACCTCTTTTTTTCATAAGCAGTATAGAGCCAGACTCTCCCATAACCATATATCAGAAATTTACTCTTTGACTGGTGAATCTTTTAAAGGCATTTCTCAAATTAAACAAGTTGTTGAAACTCACTTCAGAACTTGTATAAAAAGGATGGTTATGTCAATTCAGATTTAACCTCAGAATTTATTTCCAACATCCCTATTTTGGTGAGTGCAGAGGAAAATGGTGAGTTAATGAAGCCCTTTACGGAGGAAGAGATCATAGATTTTATATTATCTATGGAATCGGATAAAGCTCCAGGCCCTGATGGATTATCCTTTCATTTTTATAGAGTTTGCTAGTGAGTAATCAAAAAATATCTACTCAAGATGATCAAAGCTATTCAGTTAAAAGCTAAAGTTGGTGGATGTACCAACTCCACCTTCCTAGCTTTAATTCCCGAAGAAGTTAAACCAATCACTTTTGATCGATTCAAACCTATTTCATTTTGTAATGCATCTTATAAAATCTTATCTAAACTCTTAGCTAATAGGATAAAACCTCTGCTTGGGAAGTTGATCTCACCTCTTCAAGGTGGATTTGTAAAAGGGAGACACATTTTGGACAATGTGATCCAAGTTCAGGAAGCCATGCATTCCATTTTTCACAGAAAGGAGAAGGGCATGTTAATAAAACTTGACATGGCAAATGCTTTTGACAGGGTAAAGCTATCCTTTCTTTACAAAGTTCTCAATTCATTTGGTTTCAGTTCTGGATTTATAAATCCGATAAAAGCTTGTACTGACAAACCTTGGATAGCACCATTAGTAAATGGCAAACCAACAAATTCATTTCAAGCATCAAGGGGTCTTCGACAGGTCTATACACTCTCACCATTTTTATATATTCTAATGGTAGATACTTTGAGTAGAAAGCTAACTGCAGGAAAAAATGATGGGATTATTTTTGGCATCAAGTCGGCTAGTGGAGTAGAATATATCAACTATGCTATTTTTATGGATGATACGCTGCTTTTGGCAGGGGCTTCATTGAGGTTGGAAAGAATCTTCAAAGAAATTATGTAACACTTTTCTATCATTTAGGGAGCTCTCATCAATAACCGTAATAGTTTTGTGTATGGATGGAACATAGATCCCTCATTAATCGCAAACATTTCTCAAATTTTAGGCTTTGATGGTTTTGACTCTTGGGACAAGGTCAAGTATTTGGGTATTCCACTAACCCTGGGAAAAACAACCCTTCTCTTTGGCTGTAAATTATTAGCAAGTTAAAATCAAAGATTGTCTCATGGGGAGATCATTGGCTCACCAAGGCCGGGAAGCTTATTTTGATCAGGTCAATTCTCTCAGCTCTCCTACTTTATCAATCCTCTCTCCTTCTGGCTCCAAAAGCGATTATGGAACAGATATCCAAGCTGATCATAGATTTCCTTTGGAGAGGTGGTAAAGGAAATCAGAGCCGAATGCATTTGGTTAATTGGGACACTATTAAAAGACCAGTTATATATGGTGGATTGGTAGCTCTTCTCCAACAAAAAACACCTAGTTAGTCAAATTTTCTGGAAAATGTACCTCAAAGCAGGAACTCTAAGGAATTTATAAGTCACAAATATTCCTAAAGGCACTATTACTTGGAATTTACGCAGAAGAGGATTATAACTCTTTACTCGGCATCTATATCACATACCTGGAAATGGTAGGAAAACATTTTTGCGGGATGACAAAATAGAAGGCAATGCATCGTTAAATTTCGATTCAACACTTGCATAGATCAAGGCCTGGTTGGTTAATAAAGGTTTTCTACGGCTCTCTAATATCACTTCTTGGGACATCAACGGAAATTGGGCAGCATGGGAACTCCCATCACTGCTAGATCGTGGACATCTACTGCTCCTTGTTCAATTCAATACATTGCTGGTCAAATTGTCTCGATTACCTCTGATCCATATAACAAGCAAGGATGTGTGGGGCTAGGGTCCTTCAGGAATATACTCGGTTGCTCTCAATTATTAGTCTTTCCAACCCAATTCGAGTTCTGCACACGTCACCTCCTTCTGGAAAACAGTCTGGAAATTACCCAGTATTCCAAAAGTTAATTTTTTTATCTGGAATCTCATGCATCAAAAAGTTTTAACAGGTGAAAACCTTTTAAAAAGAGGATTTTTTGGACCATTCAGGTGTTGTTTTTGTAAACAAGCTGTAGAAACTTCAGAGCACATTTTTTTTGGCTGTGATTTCACTCAGAAAGCTTATGTGCACCTCTTGAGTGGGTTGTCGGCCTCAGCTCCTTCAAATATTGAACCTGTTAGTCTATTTGCGAACTCACAGTCCATGTATCAAAGAATTCCTTCAACAAGTCATGAATGGAGAAAATTTTGGCAGGCCATTCCAAAATTCTTGTGGTGGAAAATTTGGTTAGCAAGAAATGACTTGATTCTCAATAGCAAAGATACAAAACTAGAATTTGTAGCAATAAAAGCCAAGGCTCTACTATTGGAAGTTGTTGGAAAAAATCAAATTGATGTCACTAAATTCAAAGTTGAGCACAAGTGGCTTGGACTGTCACAGGTGGAAAAAACTCATATGGGCACTGGAAGACCTGTTATTAAACCTTTTTGGCAGGTAATACTTTAAAAAAAAATAGTTTTCAGATTGGTGGAAAAGGAAAAATAAAGTCTCAATCTTCTTTGATGGTGCGTCAAAAGGAAATCCGGGGAATGATGGAACAGGTGGTTTGATTTTCTATCTGGGAGGAGGGCTACAGAGTAGTTTTAGCTGGGGAGTAGGGAAACTTTCTAATAATCAAGCATAATTATTTGCTCTTCAAAAAGCCTGTCAACTCGCCTAAGAAGCTGGACATAACAACCTTCAAATATTCGACGATTCAGAAATCATAATAAAAGTTTTAAACTCTGCTACTAAGTTCAACAATCTCAGCTTGAACGTGACTATCCAAAGGCTGCTTGATAGACTATGTCTCGGTATCCTCGTATACATTCTTCACGAATTGAATAAGCTGGCAGATATCAAAGCAAATCAGGGTTGTCTTCTTCCTCAAGGAATGTTGAGCTTGAATGACGAACCTAATAGGATGCATCATATTCCATAATTCTGAAATGAGAATCCTTGGAGAAAAGTAATTGTATATTTTTGAATAGATGTAACTGGGTTAAGGCCCATCAAATTTTTTATCAATAAAAAAAAACATATACGGTTTTGTGAAAAAAATAGCATTCTTCTTTGTGATTACTTTGATGACATCGTATTACCTAATGCTAATACATATATATGAATAAATAAAGAGATAGCTTGTTGCATATCTTAATGTTGTGCATTCGACAAAGGTTCCAAGAGCGCCCCTGAGTAGGGCCCACTCAAGGAGGGTATCAAGAACCCTTGTATGCATTTCTTATTGCTTTTTAATTATTTTTTAGGATAGATTCCAGACTGCTATAGCAGGCTAATAGTTAAGTACTAGTTCTTGTTGTTTATGATGTTTCTATATTATGTTTTGATCTTAAGTTATTGATATTCCTATATTCTTTATTTCATGCAGATTTTCCTCATTTACCTTATAATGTTCAATACCTGACAATGCATCTTTGAATCCAATCTAATTACTAAAGTTGTAAGGGTCAAATGACCTGGTAGCATCTAAGCGGTCTTAGGATTCACTTGATTGAAGTTATTTAACCTAGTTATTCATTAACAAAGAAATGACCCTAGATATCCATCCACCCTTGCACATAGTTAGGGGAGATAGGAGTGCAGGCCACTCATCCTTGAACATGAAGTGTTGATAAGAATGAACTAACAAGATTGATAAGTTCCTTTAAAAACATAAAATTTAGAATGTTAGTTCATAATAAATCTTTTGTAGTCTGCATATATACTGCCAACACCTTATAATTTGCACAAACCCTAGGTTGATGTTTAACTATGTTGAGGGATTCAACAGTAAATTGTTACAATTCCTTGGCCCATCAATAATTACCATGTGACTTTGTTGATGCAATAGGAATTATGGATATTGAATTTGGGGCTAGTTAGAATCAACCATAAAAATTGCATTGATAAACCAAAATTATGAAGCCTTTGTTTGAGGATCAAATAAGTGGATCAAAATCCATATGTGAAAGTTTTGAACTTGGCAAGATAATCATCCAAATAATCATCGCAAATCAAAGTGGTATCCATGTTTGGTCAACATAAGTTAAATATGTGGAGCTAGCAATGTATGGGAATCCACTACAAACTTCTAGAAGCATCAATGAGAGTCCAACAAGGTTTTAAAACTCTAAATATACCTCTGATTTGTGCTATAAAAAAACTAGCAAAATGAGGGAAATAGGCTCACTTTTTTTTTAGCCCACAATCATTCTATAGTATTAATAGGAGTGTGGATGAGATACTATTAGAAAGGAGATATAAGCATATTGTAGAGGAGTGTATAAGATCATAGTCTCTCATAGCTCTATAGCAAGCTTGGACAACTTTGTTGAAATAGAAATAGATCCATGAGAATAGAAATAGAATTGGCTCTTCATTTTGTTGAGTGATAAATCAATCCTTATCAACAATTATATTGTTAATGAAAGATGACTCTGACTTGCACCAAATAAATAATCATCATCTACATCCATGAAGAAACTCGAAAGAGGCTTGCCAAAGGACTCCATAGGTATTATGTTCAACTGGTGTTGTTGTGTCGTGAATTCTCTAGACTCAAATATCTAGTGAACGGATAATGAGTCAACAATAGGCCTTAGAACCGATATCACCACACACACTGAAATGCTTAAAAGTAGAGTCAGGAATCCTAAGAACGCTAGAGCTTCAAATGCCAGTTCACCAGGATTTGACATTACAGTGAACCCCAAGAACAAGATTCTCAATGGAAGAAAAACAACTACTGGTAATATCATTACCCAAACTCGTCTCTCCAATCTCTTATTGATAGCCAAATATATGATCTTCAAGCCCACATATAGGAAATAACTCACAAATGAACCAACAAACACTTCATGCACTATGATACTCAAGAAAGGATAAGTACATAATGCCAAGTTATCTTCTTCAAAAACAGCTGCAATTGCACATGTGGGGCTGGAGGCTGAGTCCGACTCTTGAGTTTGACTTCAAGACTCCTGAGTCTGGTGAATGAAGAGTGCCAGGGTAGTCTTTACTCGGCCAAACTTGCAACAATTTGGGAGTCTTTGAGGAGTATTCCAACATTGGGTTACGTAAGTATTTTAATCCTTGAATAGCATGCATCATTGGAAACATAATTATTGATGTGAACCAATATACAAGTTCATAATAAAATGTTTTACTGAACTCTGCTTAAGTGAGTATGATGGATAATTTAAAAATTAATATGCCCTATCTTGTACCATTCTAGTGTCAGTTTTGTACCAATTCTAAATGGACAAATGATCTTCTTGAATAATTAATGTCAGAGAACAATTCTGGGATTGTGCAGATTACCAATTTTGAATGACGCAGACTATCAACTTCTTGATGACCATCACTGTCTATTTCTCATGGAATTCTCATCAACACTTATGCAGGCATAAAGAAAATTATCACAATAATTCAATCACTCAATCTTCATTTGCAAATAAACAACCTCAGAAATATGGATCTCCTTGGTGATCATTATCCAATATTCATTCCATATGAAGCTCTCATCACCACATTTATAGACACAAATAGAGGTTTGAAAGTCAAACTCATCAAAATAGTTTCAATATTGAAGCTACAAGTACCTTCGATCCTCCATTATTTGGCAATAATTTCTAATGGTGTTGACCACTTTCTAAGGAAATATCACATATATTTTTATCAAATCAAAATCTTATTAACTAGATGCTACAATTGATTAAGGCCACTGCCTTCAACAAATCTACTCTTAACTCTTTGTCACGAATGTGAAATGAAAACCTCTGCCCGTACAAAGCTTGAAATAAGTTTTGAGTTCAAATTGGTACACTTTAGAAAATGAAATCAAACTACTCTTCGAATAGTAATCAACTTCTTAATATCTTGAAATAAAGTTGCAGATAAATGAAAGCATTTGATCCTTAAAATGTAACTCCTCTGCTGGAAATGTGAAGTAACTAAAATGGAATAACTAATACTAATACTGTAAATGGAAAAGCATAATGTTGTCAAATCACAAATAACTCAACTTCTGCAAACTAAATTGATCATGTCCTATGATGCAAAGCAAACCCAAGCTGGGGTCCCTCCAATCCAGGATGCCTTTCAAAACTCTTATGCTAACTCATATGTATACAAAGGAAACATTATTTTATTATGAAACTAGCAGTACAAAACAAAATGATATTTTTCTTAATCTCTTAAATTCTCCTGAACCTATCCTCCTACCTATATATCTCTTGTGCCCCTTTTGTACTTTCAGATTTACATATATATAGAGAGAGAGGCTATTAAGATAAGAACAAATCTCTTTAATGCATACAACTGCATCCACAAAATATGGCTTGAATTGTCACTTATAAACATGCTTACAAATAATGGATTATTGATACAGTTACAACAAGATCCCGAAAGATAATTCGTCGTCATCCCTATGACATGGAATGCATGGGAATAAGATCTAGAATCTATGAACTATTGATATGTTGTCCCATTCTACGCTAAAGGAGGAATGAAAAACTCAATTTTTTGAGTTGGGCACTTTATTTGGGATGGTTTCCATGTATTTTTCTGGAAAATGGGTGTTAATGCCCCGGACCATATCTCTCTTATGCGTCACTTTTTTAGGAAACCGCTTGTGATGGACCTAATTGCGTCCATTGTGAAGTGGGGTTGACTTGTTGAAGTGGACATTAAGTGAACAAAAGAATATAAATAGAGAGAGAGCCTCTCTATTTATCACACACACTCACTCACCGGGGTGCATGAGTGAGATTGGAGAAGCTCTCTCAAGTGAGAGAGAGAGAGAGAACAGTTGTGGAAAACATCTTTTCTATCTTTGGGTTTTACTGCTGCCATTGGTGCTCATTCTATCTCGGAGGAAGTTTCGGGGTTTTCTCCTTTATGGTTTCCCCAAAGAAAATTCCTTGTGTCTCTTGTCTCTTGTGATTTTTGTTGTGCATGTTATTCTCTCAGACAAGATCCTAGATCATATTACTTAAAGGATAAAAATATAACATGGTATTAGACCTAACCTGAGAAGAAGACACTGTACAGGTTCAAAAGCTAGGGCTTCTTACTTTTTGGGCCTCTCTCCACAATCCATCAACAAAAGAAGGCTAGGATAACTCTCCATTGAAGGGCGCATCTTTCTATCGAAGCATAATTTGATTCTAGGCATTTTCAGTTTTTGGTGCGGGAAATTAGGGCTTTTTACAGAAGAGGAATTTTTGAGTGAGCCCGGCATAGGATTGCTCTCCTCATAAAAATCAAAGTTTAGATACCTCGTTCTAGATTTTTGGTTGGGTGAAACTTCGGGAAAGCCAAACCCTATTTTGACCCCAAGCCTGAAAAACCCTAAAATACTGAAACAGATAGTTTTGGTAGATTCGCTATATCTCGATATTGGAGAAGGATCACATGCTGAAACTTTCACAGGTCGATGATAAATTCTGGATGTACATTGTATTAAAGTTTCAGCCTCACATTCACTATATTTTAGGATATATGATTCCTCCAAGTTAGGGTTCCATCCTCTCCCAGGATTCCTCCCCAAACAGGACACCTGGGGAGAATTGCTATATATTGGGCTACGAAGGTCCAAATGAAATTTCTTAAGATTTTCTAGAAAGGGCATGGACTATACTTTCTATGGTAAAAGTTTCAGACCCCAAAGATGAAACAATGACACGTGTCAATCCGTACAACTTCACCATGCTAAACAGTGTCTGAAACAGGTCACCTTGGGAAAACGCTCATAAGACCCAATTGGGGAAACCAATTATGATAAAACCTGTGGTGTTGAAACAAGGACAGACGAGGATACCTCCATATGAAATTTAAAACATAGAGGAGCAGTAATTTTAGAGATACCACAGAAATAGTATCAGGAATTTCTGTAGAAGAAACTGGTAAACTAGGGCTTCTTGTTCAGGGAGCTTCCCTCCACTGTTTTCAGAAAAAGGAGTACATTGGACAGCTCGCCTTGAAGAGGCCTATGTTTGTATCCAATCAAATCTGAAAGATTCCAAGTTTTGAAAATCATTGGAGTAATTTTGAGGTGTAAAATGAGCCTCCTAAGGAAAATAATAAAATAATAGTTAAAATAATAAAATAATATTTGTTAATTTTGGAGGAAAAAAGAAAAAAACTACTTTTTTTGTTCATATTTTCGAGATATCTCCTTGTGTTTTTACTCAAATTTTGATCGAGAGAGCTCGTTGGATGCGGAATTTGATTCCGCATCCAATGAAGACCCACACTACATACTTTTGACGGACCCCGCTACCCCAAAAACAAGAAATACCTGAAAAAATGTGATGATGACATCATCATCACATTTTTTCAGGTATTTCNTGTCATCATCACATTTTTTCAGGTATTTCTTATTTTTGGGGTAGCGGGGTCCGTCAAAAGTATGCAGTGTGGGTACTCCTTGCCGCATCCAACGAGCTGTTTGGGTTTTACTGATGCCATTGGTGCTTATGCTATCTCTAAGGAAGTTACGGGGTTTTCTCCTTTATGGTTTCCCCGAGGAAAATTATTTGTGTCTCTTGTCTCTTGTTATTTTTGTTGTGCATGTTATTCTCTCAGACAATATCCTAGATCATATTGCTTAAATGATAAAAATCTAACACTCCCATACTTTACCAACTAACTTGCTTGTTGTTTTTTTTCTCTAGCCTTGAAGGCCCTTTAGATAGTTGTTCAGGGGGAACAAGGTGAGTAGAAAGGATTCTTAATATGTCAAAATATAAAATACATATCCATTGGTTTGGTAATAAAAAATGTGCAAAAAAATCAATGCGTTGGAAACGGTGTTGAAAGCGTAGCATTTTGCAAACCTTGCAGATCACTAAGTGGAAACTTGTCAAGTAGTTGGTCATGTTGCATCGCACTATGGATTTGATTTGACACTAGGGTTGTGGATTGTTGAACCTATGAAAACATGAACACAACAAATGGATATGAAACATATGATATTTAAAAGAAAATGCTTTCACAACATGTGAAAATTCCCTTGAAATGTACCTGGCAAGGCAAGAAAGTTCAGATGGTTTCGCATTTCCCTTTGGCTTTGGATTGTCGAAACCATTGTGTATTGTTGTGCCTCTGCAAATATAAATACATCACATGGTAAAGAAAGGTGATGACTAAATATACTAATATAAACTCATTACTCTCGTCGATCTTTGAAACTAACCTGGGACCATAGATAGTGCTTTCTTTGCTAGAGGACGTCCTCATTTGTTGAGGTAGTGAAAATGAAATGGTTCTTATTCCAATGCAGGTACATTCAAATAAATTTACATTCCACTTTGTTGTTTTTTTATTCTTTGTTTATTTTTAGGGCTTAGGAAACTCTTCCTCCTCTTCAAAGACAAATCAAAAGCATCCACCCCAACTGTGAATTCAAAATCCATAAGGTGTTGCTTGTTGGCCTCTTCCAACATTTTTTTCACCATATCAGTCAACTGTTTGGTATTGGTAAATGTGGTAGGGGGATTGTTTTGAATCAATTATAGGTATCTAAACAACTCCTCTCTAGCGAAATGAAGTGCCTTTGCATCTACATCAACACTATCGGTGGCCACAAGATCAATGTTGACATCTACACTATGGTTGTGGGGCTCTATACTTATGTCAGGAAGCTCATTCAATGTGTTATCCACTGCATCCTGATGACATAATGGTTCTGAATTGCTTGAGTTCAAGTATAACCAATTGACCTTTATGGCATGCTTGCACATATTCTCGTGAATAGGCCATGGGAATTCACACACTATAAAATCTACATGATACCAATTGATAGGGTATTTCTTAGTAGGAATAATTTGACTCCTCACCCAATAAGCTTGACGTGTGCTATCATGAGGGCAACAATCATCCTCTGGTATTTTTATAGCCTTTTCCACTAATGATTCAAATTGATTCTCTTTCTTATAATTGTTCATGTATCCTTCTTTTTTCAAAATTTCCTTGAACCGATAACAAGGTTCAACACTTGTTAGGAGCATGTACAACAACCAATCCATCCTACGAGCACACTTCTTCCTTCGATCACATAGTTAGTTGGTCTTCAAGTAACAATGGTATGACTCAACGACATTATTAGTCTCTTTATTGGCATGAGGGAAATCTCAACATCCTTTCACCCACATCCCTAAATGTAAAGAGCCAAGTTAGTGTAGGTATATCATCTTTATGAAAGGCAAAAACAACAAGAGTGTGTGCGCTTAGGAAACTTGTCACCGACGACCCAATTCTTGTGAAAGTATTCTAAAAACTTCTTTTCGTCTCCAAATTTTCTAAAAACTCCATGGATTGCATCATACACATCATCATTGGAACTATGTTTCATGATGGATCCTATGTCCTCGAACATCTCATTTGCTTTTTCTTTACTGTTGGCCAAATTGTTCATGTTTTTTTCCACGCCCTCCATACATGATAAACACACAAGATCACATCACACCCTGTGATCCTTCTTCCATATTAAGTGCATTTAAATGTGAGATTCTCAAAATAAATGCAAGATATATTATGGCATAAGAATATTAAAGTTACCTCAAAACAAAAATTTCAGCCAATGCATCATCAACCATGAAGGCATTGACTTTCCAATTAGGACGTATTTGGTAACACCTCTGCATGAGCTGCTCCAACCATAATGCAATATCAGTTGATTTCATTTTGGTCTTCCACAACCCATTCTATAGGAACTCCACTTTGTTGTTCGTCAAATTCCATGAGTGTGTAAAGATGATACTGCCATATTCAAAGAACATGTAATGTCAAATTCAGGTCATCGAATCAACAATTCAAATATGCATATTAAATCATTGACATTCAACCTACTCTGTATTTATTTGTACTAAATGTTGAATCCATGGCTATTATGCTATTGTGGGATTACTTGACCATGGTATCCAACATCCATTTTGTTTTAATTCCCATTATGAAAGGGACACTTGGACCATTAGGCTTCTGGCAAAAAAGAATTCTTCTAGTCACTTTTGATACCATAAGTTGAGTCATTTCATCCTTTTGGTGGAGTTGGTATTTACCCTTCATCAACCAACTATATATGTTTACAATATATTTCCTAGATAGGAAGAAATCTCTATCTCAAACTGTTGGATCCATGTCAACATGCCTGTTGATGTGCATTTTATATGTCGAATCAACAGACACTCCCAAAAGGTAACAACTCTCCACATAGGCAACGATGTCCTTCGTTATCTTTGGCTTATGCAATGTCCTCGCCTCACTTGAATTGACAATTTTTCCATGACATGGACATCCTTGTACATATTCGTGCTCATACACGTTGTAAGTCAATATTGTTATATGAGAACTTTTAACCATAACATTTAAAATGAAGTGGCATTGACAACCCCTCTTCTGTGAGGTATTTTGTTTAGCTAAATGCTCTCCTCTTCTGTCGTTTAGACCATATGAACATTGATAACTACACGGTTTGTTTTGAAACATTCGTAAATACTATGAATGATAAATGCAATCTGAAGGCTATTATGTAGAGAATTCACTCTCAAAATACTTACTTTTCATATCGTAAGGCAACAGTCTCCCTTTCTCCAGGTTGTTTTTTTTTATGGCATATGAAAGTACATGGAGCATTGGGGTTTGTTTCCTCCTTTGATAACATCAACAACTCTACATGAAGGGACTAAGGAAACACGATCAATACTCTGGTTTTCTCGAAATATTTCATTCCAAACTAGGTCTTTACTAGAAAATGTGACCTTCTCTTTGAGGTCTTGTACCTCAAGATCCATGATGGCCTCCCAATTGCCTCACTTGCCCATTTTGTGCAAATTCCTACATAGAATATGCAAACACATGAGAAATTTAGACTATGCAGAAACAAATAATGAACAAATTCTGGATGTAATGTTCAACAACTGCCTTCGAATTTGGAGTTGAATAAACTATGCTTGAAAATCAGGGTTTGTTGATTTGAAAATAAAGCCATAAAAGTCAACTTGAAACCTTTATTAGTAAGGATCTCCCATTACCAAAATTGCCCAAAGGTCTTTGCATAGTCTTCAATAAGAGAAGTCATAACCAACTCAATCCAAAGAGTATCAACTTACCACCATTTTTCATATGTCATTTCATTCAAATATTATGAATTTGAAGTATATACAGGATTTGCACGAAGTATGTATGATTGGAGTATGATAATGTTCCTTGGCTATGTAAACAACATTCCTTTTTTTATCTTTAGAATACTTGCTTGTATGCAAAAAAAAAGAACAAGGTGAAAGGATTTTGCTCCAATTTACTAAGACACCTCAAACTACTGATGAAGACTAGTTGTATTTGTGCAAAACATATTTAAAATATGTATTTATCCTAGAAGTTCGAGCATCCTCCAACGTTGCCCAGTCTCTAATTATTTCATCATTAAAACATGGAATTAGATATTCTCGCAAGTGACATATAATTCATTGCCAACACTTCAATTTTTACCAACCTATGGTTCTCTGAACATGGTTGCAACTTGAACATTGCCATTAGAAAATTTCTATGCAAAAACATGCCTTTACAAATATGCAAACAGAGAAATTTTTGGGGCGGCCATTAATGTAATGACTAAACAGATAATGGATAGACTATAAAGAATTCTCTTGCAATTTGGTGTTTGTAGGCTGACAAGTATCAAGTCTAAGGAGCATAAATAGTAATATTGTTACTATAAAACTAGCCTAAGCAGAAATAGTAATATTGTTACTCTAGTTTTACAGTGCCCTGTTTTACATAACCTAGAAATTTCAATTTGGGTCATCTACCTAGAGGAACAAACATAATTATTGTTTACAGTAATCAACTATGATGGGCCAACTAAGCCAATTGGAAAACCATAATTCTCATTCATCAAGAGTTCATGACAATATTCTCTGTAAAATTCCCAGAGCGTTTGATCCATTGAACCAAAACTTGGAAATTTGTAATATTTCAAACTTGTTTATACGTTTACATCAATAAAAACAACATTAGTATTGAAAAACCATTATGTAGACAACAAACATTGTGATATTTCAAGTATGCATGGACCAACTTTCAATTCAAAACTACGAGTATTTCATTACCTATGAAGTGGAAGGTGTATTTATCACATATGTCTATCTGTCTATCTAGCTCTCATACACTATGTCGACTGAGAGTTTCGATTGGGTTTCCACTTGAGTCATTTGAATGTATACAGAAACCATATATACTAAGTCAAAATGGAAACCATATTTCTCATAAAACACCAATCAGTCTCTATGCTCACAAATTCATGATGAGTGGTGTTGACTAAATCCTATTGCAACTCTAGCAAGAAGTCGAATTTTCTTTGGGAAATTTATTAGCCAATATGTATATTTGTAAGTGCTTATTTTCTCCTATATTTTGTAGATTATTTGAGGTTCACTAGTTAGCTAGTACTGTAGATTTTTCTTCTCTTTATCGATAAATTATATACTTAAATTCAATTGGACAGAAATGTAAACTTGGTATTAGTTGTATTTTGTCTTACAAATACTACAGTTTTATGTTGTAAATTCGGCATAAGGTTTCTAAGCTCATCTTTTCATTTGCAAATATATTTCTATCCTGAATGCTCAAGGTTTACATATCTTTATGGCACTATTGAAAGTTGAATTGGTAATGAGTCGTAGTTGCATACAACTTGGAGCTCCATCAATGGAGATCTCATGTAATAACCCAAAATTTCATACAAATTTAAAATTTTTAAAGTGACACAAAATGTCTTAAATCGCAGTTTAGTAACTGCTAGCGGTTAGCAGAAAATGAAACAGTTTAAAAAATTTTGAGGATTAGTTTCAAATACAAAAAAACTAATACAACTGTAATTTTTATAAGTTATAGAAAGGGGACTTGCATTTAGTGCTATTAGTTGTACTGATGATTTACTTTTATCAAGTAGGTGAGAAACCATGTTTGAAATCGGGTCTTACTTAGCGTTCTGCTAACTCAAATGGTCTACTGGTTCTTACAGGTTCAGCAAGTAAGCGTATGATCAAGTAGGAGTTTATTTTAAATTATGTCGAGAAGTACTTCTTTAGCATGTTAATGATGTTAGTATATAAATTGATTGTTAAGCTGCAAGCCTCCGATGAGGTAAGGTAAATTCCTTTTGTTGTTTTGGATCTATGACAATATTTATATTTAAGCCATAATGACAATTAGCCTTAACATAATTAATGTTATTTACAAGAATGAGTTCTTCCAAGGTTTCTTTCTGTCGTAAGATGATTATCTTTTATAAATTATAGTACCTAGTCAATTATAGATTTCCATAGTGAGCATAGAGCTCATGATCTTGGTGTATCATTACTCCAACTGTATCGTGATCTTACTGCTATTTTATGTTTATAACTCAAGTGTACTGCTCTTTAAGTATGAACATAACCTTCTGTTTTCGTTGGTAAAGTTTACAATGAGTCATTAGTTTTTTTTATGAGAAACTCTTGCAATAAGGTTTGTCTTCAGTCTCCTTGAAGACTCCTTCATTTATTAGCATCGAGTTTTTATGTGCAAAAGTTAAAGGCTTTTCCAGTTTATAAAATAAATCATAATAACATTATATCAACACTCTATTTTTCCTTTACTGGCCATGAAACAATACCAAACTTGTTTGATTTGTTGCAAATATAATTATCTTCTTACACAGCTAGTAGACAAGTTGTATTCTTAATCTCTAGATTATAACCATGATACAAGTGTTATTTGCAATATTACAAAACTATGTTGACTTATGATTTAACAATATCAAGCTATACCCATCATCCTAACTTATAACCTAAGGTAGTTGTATCTACCTATCAACTACTATATGTAACCAAAACTAATGGCAATATACATTATAAGATTTTCTCCTATAATATACTAATTCCAAGGCATGGTATAATATTATCGATGGCAAAGTTGACATGATGAGCAATCATATGAAATATTATAATATGGTCGATAGCATGATTTGTATTATTGGCAATGATATGTTTTATAATCGAATGTCCAGCGTTGACAATAGAACTCGACCCACACTTGGTTAAATTTTTCAAAGGGCATGTGGACAAGCCTCCTCCATGCGTTGGTTGACTTAAAACAAATGAAACCCTTCTCCTTTGCATTTTGCTCTGAGGGTTTATCCTCCTGCAGGCTGCGCTGTGACTCCTTGTGGCCATGGGAGGCCTGCAACTTCCTTAAACTTTGGTGTTGTATCCTGCATTACTGTGCAAAGTGGTTTGTGGTATCGTGGTTTGTGTTTCAGTTTCTTTTGAGAGTTAAGGGAAACACAATGTGAGTGATTTAAGGCTTCTTCACGTGGCTTGAAGCCTGTAACTATTTTTACCCTTGTGTCTGTTCGTTCTTTGCCTTGGCATCGTAGAGCTTGAGATTGTCTCTTTGTTGTCTCTGTCGCAGAGTTGGCTTAAGGGTTTCCTTGGTTTAGTGCATTCGAGTTGGGTGACTGATTCTTCTCGGCTCCAATTTCTTCTTATTCATAGGTATATACTTTTACCTTGCCGAAATTCCTTTTGTCAAATTATTTACTAAGTTAGTTTTAGTAGTTTATGACTCAGAGTTTAAAATATTGTTTGGATTATGTTCTTGCAAGCTGCCGCTAATAGCTCCAGGCTTGGAGTGGAAAGCAAGCTCGTGCATTCAAAACTTCATGGGCTTCCAACTGGTAAGCCCCGGTCTCGTCGTGGGTTTTCCCTACTTGCGGTTTGGGTTGTTGGATGAAGGTTCCTGTGGTTGGAAACATGGCTTCGAACTCTCTGTTCGTTATGATATTTAGTTTGTTGTTTATTACCATGTTTTAATTGAAAACCCTTGCGATACTTCGCTGGGTAACACAAGCTCTTTAAGACGAGATGTATATGTGGTTTCGTTTAGCGGTTTCAGCCTTATGGCTTAAGTGATGTAATGTTGTTGTTTAGAATTATAAAGGACCTCCTCTTTGCTCATATATCTTTATGTGACTTCTGTCTCGTTTATTTCAGTTTTCCTATTTGAAATTAAGAAAAGAAGACTATGGAAACAGTCAAGTTATAGATGAACTGGGTTTTACTTATACTGTCAGTAAAGTATCTCGTTATAGTTAATATAAAAGACTTTTGTGTAATTGGTTTTATTAGCAGTCTTGGGTTTCGATCCTTTGATTCTACAGGGTATAAACCTACCTTTGATTTTGGATTTTATAATGCAAATGGTTAATAATTACTGGTTTATTTTGTTCATGATTTACATATGTATTGTATTTATTAATACTTTGTATTATAATAAATTTTAAAATACTGTTTATGAGATATTGTTTAATTTCTAGAACTTAGCTTTAAAGGGTTTTAAAAGAAATATTGTTAAACCCTACAGTTTATGAAATAAATCCTTGATTAAATTTACAACATTAATAATTATGCTTTCAAAATAGGATAAAGAATGATGAAGTGACTTATGGTTATAAGTTTGATACTAGCTTGTTCAAATAAGAAATCCTAAATAATTTTGACAGTTTTTACTTCTAGTTTTTAGTTTAAGAAAAATTACGTAGGGTTTTAGTGCGGACTACTCGAAACTAGGGTATTGTTGACTTTCAGTATTTATTTTTGTAATTTTGTAATATAGAAGGATTATAAAATCCTTTGGTTCTGGATAAAACACACACACTAGTCTGTAATGTTAATGTTTATGAACTGTTTTACTATTTCCTTTTCACATGGTTTTTAAATGTTTGTTTACTTACTTTACTTTTGTTAACTATAATATCTATATTTTTAACAGTATACTAATACTAGACTAAAAATAATATTTACTGTTTCTTTTATACCTATTTTTCTATTTAGTTAGCTACAGTAAATAAAGCAGACAATACATAACACTGCTATTTAGTTGAATTCAAAAACATTGAAGTAAAATCTATCTACTGTTTACATTCAAATAAAAGAGTCATATCTACTGTTTTCATTCCAATAAAAGAATCATTTCATTTATCTAAGAAATCCAACTGTGCTAGAGTACGACCTGAGTTCAGGTGTGGAAAAACACAACTTGGAGATTTTAATTCTATCTGTTTCACTATTTACATAATCATTTAAATTTCTACTATAATCTATAATTTTACTGAATCTAACATTACTCAGTTACTTTTCATTCATAAACCTTAAACACTAACATGCATGTAGTAGATAAACTAAGAATTATTTAACTGAAGACAATAAAAGAAAATAGAACTTGTTGAGGACAAGACAACAACAACTTAAGGAGGTTGTTCCTCCCAACCAAACTCCTAGAGAGCACTCAAACAACGCTTCCTCAGGACCCCTGAGCTTGTTCCTGGTCTTCTTGGCTGAGAACTGGGTGGAGAATGCAACTGTACAACCTCTGTCACCTGACTGGTCCAATTACCTTAGTAATAAAAATCTGCTCTTAGCAGTATGATCTTCAGCTTAAAAGCTGCAACTAGATTAATCTCAGCAGTTATCCCCTCAATCACACTCCAGACTCCCCTCCATTGAATTTCTCTTGAGTAAATTCATTCACCCTGAATGATCACTTCTCTAGAATGAGCAGCCTCAGCTCTCTTCAATGGGAAATTTTATAGAGATGCCTAGGTCTTCTGGGTCGGTTTTCATTAAATGAGCCACCTGCTCTGATTCCACTTTCTTGGGGAATCATGACCACAAATATAGGGAAGTTGCCACCTGCTCTGATTCCACTTTCTTGGGGAATCATGACCACAAATATAGGGAAGTTGCCACCTGCAACTATTGGAAGTGGTTTTAGGATGCTGCTACTTGTCAGTTTTCTCTCCACCCAGTCTCCTCCACCAATTAACCAGTAAACACTCTTTTAACAGCTTCCCTAAGCTGTTGTCTCCTCATTTATTTATTTATAAATAAAATATTCTGAATTTACATTAAATATTCTTGACCCCACTGGGTCATCAATTACAACTTAGCATAAAATTTAACACAATGTTCCTCAAATATTATAAATTTTTTTTTGCAAATTAGGGCATGTGACATCTCATCCTGTTGAGCACATGTAATTAATCAATTTAATCTCTCTGTTTAATCTCGTTTCATCGATTCATTTCAATAATTAATCGATTTAATCTCTCCATTTCTTTCTATTTTCTTTTTTTTTGTTGATGCTTGAGTGGGTCGTGCAGGAATTTGGCAAAGCCTACGGCCTTGCCTAGCAATGCATTGTGGGGACGAATTTTGGGTCCTTTGTCACGCATTTCGTTAGCAGAATTGACGATGTGATTAATTCATGCATCTATGTCAACCATTTATTTTAGTAACTACGTGACATTATATTATTTTGAACATGACCGCGATGAGGAAAGACCCTCTAGTAAGTCATCGCATGGTTCTATCAATATGGATAGTGAAAGTGAGTCCACCATGTCCAAGTGTTAAAGATGTACAATTGATAAATTTGTTGAGATCAGATTGTGAATGCTAAAGTTTCAAAATACGTAAACCTCTCAAGTCGTCAAGTAGACTTATCAGTTTGAGGCTAATGTTTTGAAATGCTTTCATGGAAGATTATAATGAGCTCAAAGGGCTTAACCAGAAAGTGTTGATTGCTCCATTCCATGTATTCTTGGTTTCGGTGTTTATTAAACCAGAACAATATACGCAAACAATCGTTCAAAAATGTTTTATTCTGTAGGTTATGTTCCAATTGCGATAAAAAACATAAAGAGGGCGAATGACTCTACCTGCCCTCTACCTAGACCAATCCATCATCGTGGGTGCTCACTGGATTATCCCAAGTTGCAAGTGTCCACACCTTCTGCCATACAAAGCTTCATATGGGCTCATCCCCAAGGATGCTTGTTGTCCATTGTTGTATGCAAATTCTACCAAGTGTAAGTATTCTTCCCACTTGGTTGGCTTGTCCATCAGATACATCCAAAGCATGTCTTCTAGCACTTGATTCACCCTCTCTATCTAACCATCAGTCTGAGGATGGTAAACAGTGCTGAAATTGAGCTTTGTACCCAAATCTACAAACAGCCCCTTCCAAAAATTGGAAGTGAACATCGCATCCCTGTCAGAAACTATTGCCTTAGGCAATCCATGCAACTTTAAAATCTCCTTCATGAATATTTTTACAATGTCATCAGTCTTATGTGTGGACTTAACAGGTATAAAATGTGTCACCTTTGTCAACTTGTCCACCACAACCATGATGGAATCATGTTGCCTCTAAGTCACTAGCAATCCTGTAATGAATTCCATGGAAGTAACTTCACATTTCCATTCTGGAACCGGAAAAGGTTGCAACAAACCTACTAGGTGTTCATGTTCAAACTTCACCTGCTCGCATTCCATGCACCTTGAAATGTATTCAACAATATATTTCTTCATTCTTTGCCAGAAGTACTTATTCTTGGCTGTATAAATTGTCTTCCGATATCCTGGGTGACCAGAATATGGAGCTTAATGGATCTCATCCATAACAAATCTCCTCAAATCTTCTACATTGGAAATATAAATTATGTTCTTGTAGATAAGAAGCCCATCTTCTTCCAATTTATATCCCTCATGTTTCTTCTCAATATTCTATTGCTACAATTTATCCTTGACCTACACATACAACTCATCTTCAGCAGTATGATTCACGATCAGTAGTCTTAGATCTAATTGGAAAATACTAAGAGATGCCACATGCATTTCATGCACTTTCCTGCTGAGTGCATCAGTCACTTCATTCTCTCTCCCTTTTATGTGTCTGATCTCAAAATCAAACTCACATAAAAACTCCAGCCATCTAGCTTGTCTAGAATTTAGGGTAGGCTGATCAAACAAATATTTAAGACCACAGTGGTCTGTCCTTAACTCAAATTTTCTGCCCATTAAGTAATGCCTCCACATCTTGAGAGCATGTACTATGGCTGCAAGTCCGAGTCATGAGTGGCATAGTTCTTCTCATGATATTTTAACTTTCTAGACTCATAACATACCACATGGTTGCCTTGCATGAGAACTCCTCCAAGTCCTTGGCCGCATGCATCAGTACACACCACAAAGTCATTTTATGGGTCTACAATTTTCAGAATGGGTGCACTTGTGAGAAGATTCTTCAACTGCTAGAATCTTCCCTCACATTTAGGTATTCATTCAAACTTCATCCCCTTCCTTTGCAAAGAAGTCATAGGATGTGCAACCTTGGAGAATCCTTCAATGAATCTCCTATAATATACTGCAAGTCCCATAAAAGACCTAACATCTGTCACATTCCTTGGATTTGGTCAATTCATAATGGCCTCAATCTTTTCAGGATCCACAAATATGTCTTAATCTGATATGATGTGGCCCAAGTAATGAATTCTATCCCTGTAGAATTCACACTTGCTCAGCCTGGCATGCAGCTTATTCTCTCTCAACAATTGCAATACAATTCTCAGGCGTTCTTCATGCTCTTCCTAATTCTTAGAATATATAAGAATCTCATCAAGGAAGACAAGAACAAACTTGTCCAAATACATGCTGAAAACACTATTCATAAGGCACAAAGATGTAGTTGGTACATTTGTGAGACCAAATAGCAGTACTACAAACTCATAGTGTTCATACCTTGTTCTAAAGGTTGTCTTATGAATGTAATCATCCTTGATTCTTACCTGATGATAACCAGACCTCAAGTCAATCTTGGAGAATAAATTTTCCCCTCTCATTTGATCGAAAAGATCATCAAGTCGAGGTAAAGGGTACTTGTTCTTCACTATGACTTTGTTCAACTGTCTGTAATCAATACACAATCTGAGTGTACCATCTTTCTTCTTTACAAACAAAATCGGTGCTCCCCAAGGAGACACACTCGACCTGATATACTTTTTCTCCAACAATTCCTGAAGCTGCATCTTCAACTCTAACAACTATTGTGTGCTCATCCTGTAGGGTTCCTTAGAAACTAGTGCTACTCCTGGCACGAGGTCAAAGGTAAAATCAATATCCCTATTTGGAGGAATCCCTGGAACATCATCAGGAAAAAATCCATGAATTCCCGTAACACATGAAAATCCTCCAACCTAGGAGTTTCATTCTCTGTTGCCTCCAAAACATGGGCTTCATATAACTGGCAACCTTTCCTCCAAAACTTCTTCAGCTACATGGCTGAAATATGCCTAACAGAAACCACTTTTAGGATGCCTCTTACCACTCTCGGGTGTCCTTCTTCATCCATGCATTCAAAAGTATTATTGTAACAATCAAGATTTACCTGATGAGCTTCTAACCAATCCATTCCAATGAGAATGGCATAGGGACCAAGTGGCAGAACATTCATATATGCATAAGTCACTAACCCATTCGTCTCTAATGGACATTTTTCTACAATCTCACTGACCTTCCTCTTGGTCCCAGTGTCTACTTGAACTAACCATGACTTACTATGCTTTAACTTCTTAAAATCACAAACATCAACAATCCTAGGAGTAATGTAATCTTGAGTAGAACCAAGGTCAATCAAAATAGAGACAGATTGCTTAGCAACCTTACTTATAACCTCAACCACAGTTGACTGGTGATTTTCCTGCTGATCCTCTAACACTGCATAAATCCTACGGATTGTCCTTGCCACCTAACTAATAGTTTCAGCTTCCTAGATGTTGTAAGTTGGCCTTAGATACCCTTCCTCATGAGGACAGTTCTTGCGCATGTGGGGTCCTCAACACCTTTGGAACTGGAGGGGTTCTCTATTCTGTTGTGGATCTCTTGGCTTTTCCCCCATCACTCTAGCTGGCTGATTTATAGCCTGTGATGGTTTCCATTGTTGTTGGTTCCTAAAGTTGGAAGGTTTGAATCCTTTCTTTCTCTGTTCAAACTTCTCATTCTTCTTTTCCTTCCAAGCCTTATGATGACCAGGCTTGCCTCTGTTCTAGTCATAACAGTACTTAGCCTTTCTGATAGCCTCTTCCAGTGTTCTAGGCTCATCAAACTCAATTCGTTCTTCGTAAGACTGAGGTAATCCACTCAAAAAAACGTTGGATCTTCACCTTCTCATATTTGATGTACCTGACATATCTTATCAGTTCCAAGAACTTATTGGCATATTCTTCCATTGTCAATTGTCCCAGTCTCAGCTCATGGAATTCCTTAATTTTGTCATCATAATACCTGTTAGAGAGGTATTTCTGATTGAAATACTTATTGAATTGTTTCCACTTAAGTCTTATTTCACTGATCATATTTACTTGTCTAAGGTGCTCCCACCAAATGGATGCTCTTCCATTTAGGTTGAATATGGAAACCCTTTCCATCATGTTTCTTGAATAGTCCTGGACTTGGAAATACTTCCTCATCCCAAGAAGACAAGCTTCAGCTTCTTGACCAATATTTATCTCACCATCAAAGGTAGGAGGTTTAGCCTTCTTAAATTCATCTCGAGAGCTATTTTTGTGGCGCCTCTTTCTCTTGCTCTTATGAGAAGAAGAGCTTGAACCCCCACTGGATTCTTCCGAGTCAAATGACCCACTAGAATTTCTTTTCCTTCTTCTAGTGCTGCTCTTACTTCCTTCTGGCTTTACTGTCCCATACCCAGAGTCCATCTTTCTTTGTAAGTCTGTCAAACTCTGCAACATGGCTGCGTTCAGCTGATTCTAATCTTCTTGAGCCTTGACCAATTTTTCATTGTCTGTTTTGTAACTCTACATTTCAACCCTTAGGATCTCATGGTGGCTACAAAGTCTGGTGGGCTATCCCAATATCTCCTTCCATTAGACTCAGTTTCATCATTTCTAACTCTAACGTTCTCACCCATAACATATTCCTCATACCCATGGGGATATCGTACATCATACCCACTGTAGGTTCTCATGGCTTGAGCTAAAACCCACCTTTCTAATCTGCACTATGACTCTGCAAAAATGTGTTAATATACATGTTTGATAGATGCATGCTAATTTTCAAAAATTAAAAACACATTTAGCTGCAATGCTGCAAACAATAGTTCTGGAAATTATTCACATGGCCCATCTAGGCCCAATATTGCAACCATTAGCTCTGATACCACGTTGTCATGTCCCCATACCCCATAATGCAGATTATTTAAAAAAAGTGCTTAAAGAACCTCTTTGTCCTCCTGATAAACACCGGGTATGGACGTTAACCTATTCTCCAACCTTCATCTCAGGCTTAGAACCACTATACTAGTCATTCTGACCTTCAATTATCCATTTTACGTCCAGAATAGCCATTTTCGAACTAACCTTTCCCTTTTTGCACTTCCGCTTTATGCCTTCCGAGGCTCGGAAGTCAGAAATCGAAACTTCAACATTTCAACAAGCGAAAGATTCAACTTTCGCTTTCTGCCCCGGAAGTCAGAAATCGGAAACTCCATGTGCAATAGAACATCCAACGACCTTTTCACCTTTCTCCTTCTGCACTCTCACTCTTCCGCTTTCCACCCTTCCACCCCGGAAGTCAAAAATCAGAGCTCAAAAGTGCGACAAAACATTAAACTGACCTTTCACCTTCCTCACTTCCGCCCGAAAATTAGAAGTCGAAAACTCAACTTTCGACCTTAACCATTTTCTTGTACTTTCACTTTCCAACCTCAAATATCAGAACTCGAAAGTTCATTTTCACCTTAGAACTTTTCTACCCCTTTCCGCTTCCACTTGTCGCCTTTCACAGGCGGATATCGAAAATCAAAAAGTCACCCTTTTTCCTTAGAATCCTGTTACGCTTCCGACTTTTGCCTTTCGACCTCGAACATCGGAAGTCGAAAAACCCACTTTATGCCTTATCTTTTATCTTGATTTCTACCTTCTGTCTTCCACCATCCGCAAGAGGATCTCGGAAGTCAGAAATCCCACATTCTGCTCTGATGGAACTTCTTTCTCTCACCTCCCACATTACGCCTTCCGCTATGGGTCCCAAGAAGCGGAAACACAACCTTTCCACCTAGTTCAACTGCTCCTTGCTTGCTTCCACCTTCCACCTCTCTTAGGAGGATTTCGAAGGGCAGAAACATTGAGTCAGAAGCATTCTAACCTCTATAACAGGATTTCAGCCTCCATGAACTTAGGCAAAAATGCATAAAAACATCTAAGGCAAAAACAAAGATAAAATGCAGGAAATTTACACAAGTAAACATCTACTTCATCATCATTAAGCATTCAATCGTGAACAGAACAATTCATAGGCAAATGCATTGCATAAACAATATAACAAGAATACTTATCTTGGAGGATGAAGTTGTCTTGCAACTGGCTATGTAGCTGCAACATTCCACCCAACCATAGGCCAGTGTGTTCCTTAATCTCTCAACACTACTGCCACCCCTGAGCTGGGCATGATTCCAAAAGGAACTAGGAACATGCAAACTCACACACAGCCAGATCTGTAACACACAGTCAAGCCAACACCTAGTTGGACTTATCAGACTGTCAAACCAAGTCCTACCAAGCCAACACCTAGTTGGGTTAATACGTTGCAGGATTAATAAGACAACACATGCATTTAGGACCAGTAACACCAACAGATGGGTTCACAGGCCCAAAGGCCAAGCCACCTTTCACATTTGGGTTAATAGATTGTACATCCAAGGATTACACACAAGTCTAAATGCACAACAAGACTTAGCCAAACAAAGATCCAATTGAGTCAATAGGCCCCAAGGCCAAGCCAATCTTTGTTGGGTTAACAGGCTGCTAAGGTAGTGGAAAGGTAGAATGACTAAGCTAATGGCTCATTAAGGAGCTAGGACACCTCCACAAGATATATCTGGCTTGGCATCCGCATTACCTGCATCCCAACACAAAGTAGCATCCATTTCTCTGCTCAACAGTCCTTCGGGCTATACCTCCCTTCTAGTGCTCTTCTAGGCATACAGTAAGGATCTTCCAGACACTCTTATCTTTTCCTGAGGTTCCTCTATGCACTAGGTTAGCAAGTCATTTCCTCTTCTCTCCCACTCCTCAGTCTTGCATACAAATCAGACCCAAAACCTAGGGTACACAACACAACAACCACACTGTGGACTAGCAAAAAAAGCTCCTCATTGTAACCTAGGAAACACATTGTAACTCAGTAAAATAGAGGGTTTCCACTGCGAGAAAACACCAACGCTAGGAAAAACATAGAAGACTACTCTTTCTCACAAAATCGAGCGATCCCCATCGCTCAATCGCTCAGCAAAACAACTAGATTCTATGTCTCGAGAGAAAAGAATGACGAATATGGTGGATGTTGAACAACATATTGACAACCCCCATGAAAAAAACCACAGTTATGCAAACATAGGGTAAACGCACAGCATGCATGAGCAGTTTGGAGAGCTCGTATGGTAGCGTGAATGAACAATGATGGAATTCTTCGAATGAATGAGGTGGAGGAGTGAGCAAAACCCAAACATCACCTCCTCTAATGGACTGGGCACATATCACATGCTTGCTTCCTACAGAATCAAAAGTGCGGCTTTCCCCAGGATGCAGACTGTAGTCTGCCATGACTTTCACTGCCCCAGGCATTAACTGCCTCATCCGATTTCTAGAAGGAATTAATGATTGAGTGCAGGGACAAAAAGGGTAGCTGAGGTTCAATGATTTTCTCAATGATATCTGGCTTAACCCTATGGGCTTAGAGGTTTGACAAACTCCCCCACCCTATCCTTTGTGAAATCATGCCCCCATCTCTTTCACGTTCTAGTTCCATAGCTAGCTGTGGTATTTTATTAAATTGTGCATTTTCATGATATTCAAAAATGTTATCTGCTTTGACTAGCACACTAACCATAACCTTAGGTATCCACCTTGATCACCTATATAGAAAATACCAGATCAATTGCAGGGACTTGGCCTTGAGCTCAATTACATGATCCTAATACAATATATATACATCATGTACAATCAAAATATCGTGGGGTCAAAAGTGGGTCAAAACCATGGTGTTACAATTAACTCAATGCAATGACCTATGTTATCAACGTGGAAGGGATGCGATATCTATGGCAGTATGGGGAGTACAGTCCTTGTCGGGGAATGGGCCAAGGTTTGTCAGAGGCCACTGGAAGATTTCGTCCAGAATTTCACCGTTCACACGAAATTGTCACACATGTAGACAACACCGAATTATTATTATTTTTTAACTCAAATGGGTAATTTTTTAATTTTTATGAAAAAATTCAGGTCTGATTTAGCAATTGCCTAATTAGCCAATTACACACCGAGCATTAGTAAAACTTCAAGAAGATCAAAGTATGTACAATTTCTAACAAATTAAAAACATATCTCCCAAATAGACATATCACGACTTATTGAAACTCGGTTTAAGGAATTGGATGAAATGTGATGGTTTCTCCATTGAAGCCGAGGTTGCCTTGTGACAGAAGGCAAGCTTTATTTGCCAGAGAATCTACATTTTTATTTATCTCTTACAGAATATGGAAAGAGGCAACACTTTCAAACTTGTTCAATGAATTTCAGATTCTTTGCAGAGTTTTATTGAAGGCAGAATTGTTAAAATGATCTTCTGAGTTTAACAATTTGATCAACAACTCTGAATCTCCAAAAATTTGAATTGAATTATACCTGATCTCCTTTGCTATCTGGCATGCCTAAAGGAGACTATAACTTTCAGTCTGATTATTCGACTTTATTCCTAGTCCCCAGCTAAAATAGGTTTCAGACAATCTGTCTGGAGATATAATCATACCCTCAGCTCCAGTGATCCCAGGATTTCCCTTTGACGCACCATAAAAAAAAATGGTAGTTGAGGAGGACTTCTTCCACCGCACATTAAAAGCTTCTTCACTGCGACACACTCGCCAGGAAGGATAACGCACAGGTTTGGTGGAGACCGACCTTCTTGATCCCGTCGAACAGGTTCCCATCCACGCAATAACCTCTGAAGACAGTGATGAAAGAGAGGCCAAGTTACTTGTTGATTCAAATATGAGTGTTTTGATTTTTTTTGCCACGATCAAGGGAGTCAATGTCTTGCTATTAAAAATCCATTCATTTCTTGCTAACCACAGTTTCCACCAAATACATTTCGGGACTATTTGCCAGAGTTTGATCCATTCAATGTTTTTAGCTCTTGTCTCTGGAATCCATTCTTTCTAGGATATGAAACAGTCAAGCCATTGAGGACCAACTCCCACACCAATTGAGAGAAAACACAGTCAACGAAAATGTGATCTGATGTTTCATTGGCAGAGTTGCAGAAGCAACACCTAAACGGTCCAAGGAACCCGCGTTTGGTCATATTTTCACCTATCAGCACACTTTTGTGCATGAGAAACCATGTCAAGAAGTTCACCTTGGCAAGGTTGTATGAAGACCAAATGGATTTCCAAAATGCAAGGGATAAGCAAGAGACAAAAGGAGTTTGTAAATCAGAGAAGCCTTGAACAGCTATATAATTTCCATATCGGCCCCAACCACATTTATCTTTATAAGAGCAATAAACTGGTGCAAGTCCTGATAGAGATGAAAGCAACAATTTATGTTGGGAGAGAAGATGATACGGGATCTCAGGAAAAGACTAGCCAACCCAATTCCTAGCACTGTCCCAAAAACAAATGTATGCCAGCCGAAGAAGGCCTTTATTGGATAACCATGACTTGATCTCATTTTGTGATATTAAAGAGGAAAGAGGAGGATTTCCTAAGATATTATCGTCCCACAATAAGGTACTATTCCCATTGGCAGGGATTCTATAGAGATGATGGTGAATATTATCTATTCCTCTTCTGCATAAGTTCCAGGTTGCTGTGCCTATAGGGGTGTTTGCACTTTTTAAATTTCTCAAAGAACCTCCCTTTAGATATTTCATCTAAAATATCTTACTTACCAGATAATTTCTATCTGCATACAACTGACAGATGAGTTTGCCTCCCAACACTAGATTTTCCAATTCATGATCACGAATTTGCAATCCACCTTTCGAAGTTGGTCTTTTGAGAATATCCCAACTTACCAGATGCATCTTCTTCTGATTGCCTTTGCCACCCTCCCAAAGAAAGTCCTGAAGAAGTTTGGAGATCTGAGCCGAGATGGACTTGGGAGCAAGAAGCAGAGAGGACTGGAATATGTATCGCCTTAATCAAAATCAACTTCCCAGCCTTTGTTAACCATTGGCCACCCTAGGATACTATCTTTGGTTTTAATTTACTTATCCCTTCCAGCCACAGCGAAGGAGGACTTGGTCCCAAGGTTAATGGAAGGCCCAAATAATTGATCTTATCCCACTTATCAAAACTAGGAAATCCCAAGGAATGAGCTATTCGTAGAATTGTCAGATGGTCTACATTGCAGCCGTATACAACAATATTGCTTTTGTTAATCAGAGCTCCTGAAGTTAAACAAAAATTTTGTAATATTTCATTGAACGCCTGAGCAATATTTAAGGGTGCCCCTCCCAGGAGAAGAGAATCATCTGCAAAGAGGGAATGGTTTATAGGATCCACAACTCTTGCTGCCTTAATGCCAGGGAGAGAACCTGCAACCAATTCTGCTGTAAGATTTCTACTTAAAGATTCAACCATCAAGATGTAAAGGAAAGGTGACAGAGGGCATCCTTGACAGAGTCCTCTTCAAGCTTGGAAGAAGTTTGTTGCTCTACCATTAACAAGGGGCGTTATCCAGGGCCTATCTATGCAAGCTTTAATCAAACTAACAAAATCAGCACTAAAACAAAAAGAGAGAATAACTTGATAGAGAAAGGAAAGCTTGACACGGTCAAAGGCATTTTTCATATCCATCTTGATGAGCATGCCTTTCTCCTTCCTATGAAAGCTGGAGTGGAGGGATTCTTGCACTTGTATCACATTATCTACCAGATGTCTTCCTTTAACAAACCCCCCCTGGAGAGGAGAAATTAAAAATCCGAACAAAGGCTTTAGTCTTTTGGCTAAGAGTTTGGCCATGATTTTGTATGAAGCGTTACAGAGCGAGATAGGTCGACACCTGTCAAAATATGTTGCATTAACTTCCTTTAGAAATAAGGAAAGGAAAGTAGAATTAGTGCACCCTCTCACTTTGTATTTTTTAAGAAAGGCTGAAATCATACGGAAAAGGTATAATTTTATAACATTTCAACAAACTCTGCAGAAATCGATAGGGAATCCATCCGGCCTAGGGGCTTTATCCGGCTCCATTACCCAGTTAACATCCACTATTTATTTTTCAGAAAAAAAGGGTTTCATTAATCCAGCATTAACCTCAACAATGACCAAAGAGGGTATGTTGGATAAAAAATCAGCATTCATAACATCATTAGATATGCCTTCCTCATGGAACAATTGTTGGAAGTGTGATTTAGCAGCCTATTGTAATTGTGATTGTCCTTTAATACCTTCACCCTCGCTTGTACATATTTTCGAGAGAGTTTGGATCTGCATTGCTTGTGAAAGAAAGAAGAATTTTTGTCTCCATCCTGCAACAATAGGCTATGAGACTTAAGACACAGACTACTCATTCTCCAATTGCAATTTAGAAATTTCTAACTCCTCCATACCAAGCTGAAGCTCATCTAAAACATGCACTGACTCTTGCCTGCTTTTCATTGAATTTGTGAGAGGAGTTTTAATTCATTTTTTTAAAGCATATTTAGTACGTTTAAGTTTATATTCCCAAACAAAGCTGGGGGAACCTTCAACAAACTGGGACCAAGCTTGTGACACTAATTCACAGAAGCCCTCCCTCTCAATCCAGACAGGACTGAAACGAAACAGGATTGGATCGAGATTTTCCTTTTCTTCCAAAAGCAGGGAAATAGGATGATGATTAGAAGTTAGCTTGGGCAAAATTTTGGAAGAGATTAATTTTTCTCCATCCATCAAAGAGCTTTGGACCAGAAATATATCAAGTCAAGCATAAATTCTGGTAGCACCTACTCTATTATTGGTCCAAGTGAAACGCCCTTTCTTGGGTTTGAAATCAAGAAGGTCTCGAGCATGAATCAAAGACTCCACTAATTCTTGAAGAAGATCTTTTCCCCGAAAACCTCCTCTTTTCTCCTTAGGATCTAAAATAATATTGAGATCCCCAATCACTGTAATGTTTATGTGAGAGTGGATTTCCATAAAATCTGACAGAGATTTCCAGCCGGCTTTTTTCTCTATAAAATTAAATAGGACATAAAGGTTGAAGAGAGCCAAGGAAATCTTACTTGGTAAATGTTGTAATTCAGTATAAATCCAATGTTGGGTAGTAAACGAGGCTTTTAAAAGAAACTTGTCCTCGGAGCATAAGGTTGTGAGGCCCCCTGAAGTGCCACGTGCACTAACTGCCATGCCTGCATTCTTTTTCCACTTTAATCTGCTTAAGGATAATAGAGCTTCCTCTTCTATCTTTGTTTCTTGGAGCAAGAGAATGTCAGAGGGTTCCATTTTTAATAGATCTTTAACTGCTTCTGCTCTCAAGGGATTTCCCGGTCCCCTGCAAATCCAAGAGACGGTCTCCATTATTTACCTGAGAAAAAGGGAGTTGTCCCTCCCTTTGGGGATCTATTCCGCTTAATTATGCTTATTGACATTTCTATTGTAGGCTAACTACCTGCATCTTTAATCTCTCAGATTATTCTTCGTTGACCTCCTTTCGAGACTTCCTTCTTGCCTTTTTTGTTGAGGTATTTGTAACTTCGGAAGATATTATGATGTATATTATTATTGTATGTTGTTGTACCCCCATTGGGGATATGTGTTACCCCTTTGCGGGATGTCTAAATTGTGTCTATACCTTGAGGTACAAGCTCCATTGTAAGTCGGGGCAATAATCCCCAGTGTAACATCATGTAATATGTAATTGTGGTCTCTTTAGGAGAAGTGGGCCCCATGTGAGATGACATGTAGGATTGAGTCTTATATTTGGTCAATGACTTGAAAGGGTATAAATAAGGAGGCACTCTCCCTCATTTATACACACCACACACACTCTCTAAGGTGTTTGAGAGAGAGAGAAAGATTGTCATATGAGGAGAGAAAGATAGCTGCTGAACATTTATTATTACTGCTTTTGATCATCTTACTATTATGAAGAAGTTTGCGGGGTTTTCTCCTTTATGGTTTCCCCGATGAAAATATTTGTGTCTTGTGCATATTTTACATCTTATGCATTTTGTTGTACTTGTTTTTCTTTCAAATAAAGATACTGGATAATCTAATCAGATCTTAAGAAAATCTAACATGGTATCAAAGCCTCTCTGAAAGAAGGCATTGTGCAGTTGCGAGAACTAGGGCTTCCTAGTTGAAGGTGTTCTCTCCACAGATAATCAAGCAAGGAGGGCTAGGATAAATCACCTCACTAGGACACATCTGTTGGTGGTAGCAGTTTGTGAATCAGAGAAGTTTCACTGTGCAATCAAAATATAGCTCCAATGGCAGCTAATGGAAATTAGGGTTTCATGCCTGAACACTCTAGAAGACTGAGTTTAGTAATCCTAGAACTTTCAATATAATGTGAGATTAGAGAAGTCTCAGAAGCCGAAACTTTTACACACTGAAGACAAATTCATGTTGTACACTATGCAAAAGTTTAAGACTCAGATTCTCTATACTTCAGGAGATATGGTTCCTCCAAACCAGGGTTCCAACTTCCTCCAGAATACAGTCATAAATAGGTGACCTAGGGATATTTGCTACATCTCAGGCTAGGAAGGTCCAAATGAAATTTCGCAAGATGATCCAGGTAGGGAACGAACTGTAGTTTTTGTTGTACATTTTTAAGACTCAGAATGTGAAACAGTGACATGTGGCAGTCCATACAACTTCGCTATGTTGAACAGTCCCCAAAACGGTCACCTTGGGAAACTCAACATAAGTCCCACTTGTAGAATCCATTTCAACTCTAACCTATGGGGTTGGAAAGAAGACTTATTAGGATATCATAGTGAGAATTTTCAGACTTTAAGGATCCGAAACTTTGGAGTTACGGCAGAATCAATATCAGTCATTTATGCATAAGAAATTGGAAAACTAGGGCTTCTTGTTCCGGAGCTTCCCTCCACTGCTTTTCAGAAAAGGAGTACATTGGATAGCTCTCCTTGAAGAGGCCCAACTTTCTATCTAATCAGAAGTTTAAAATTTCAAGTTTTTAAAATTAGGGTTTCTCTCACAAACCCTACATCAG
Organism: Pseudotsuga menziesii; assembly: GCA_001517045.1. Classification (NCBI taxonomy): domain Eukaryota; kingdom Viridiplantae; phylum Streptophyta; class Pinopsida; order Pinales; family Pinaceae; genus Pseudotsuga; species Pseudotsuga menziesii. The sequence continues at coordinate 365,447 of LPNX010168409.1, forward strand.
CCAGCACTTGAACAAGGACGAACACCTCAAATCGATAAGATCTAAATTTTTGTTATTTACATTTGAGGTTCTCATTTCAAAATGAATAATAACACCAGCTTGATGACAAGCTTGGTGAAGCTGACAACTTCCGAGTATGGAAGTATAGGACCTTCGCGATCCTTGAAGAAATTGACTTAAATCAGTATTTCAGTAAGGAAGTTCTAAGAGCTAGAGGGAGATGAGGCTAAGGCTAAAGCCAAGAGAATAATTGCAGATTCTATTAAAGATTGTCTCATCCCTCATGTGTCATCCTTGAAGACACCAAAATGAATTGTTCGATGCTATGATGAAGCAATCGAAGAAAAATAAGAGATTTTTATAACCACCTTGAATGGCTCCCAAGATCATGGGATTCATTCATTCAAGGAATATGTGCCAGAAGGAAGTGATTACCTTCAACGGACTCTGGGAAGATTGCACACAAGAAGAAGCTTAACTCATAATAAAAGAAGAGAAGATGGGAGCAATTGAAGATCAAGCTCTCACGATTCAAATAAGATCCCTCAAGCAATGAGGAATATGAAGGACTCAATTCTTGAAGAACCTCTTATCCATCTTAGCATTTGGATAAGAAATGATGTTGTTATGAATGAAGAAGATGATGAAGCTGAAGGCTCAAGAAGGAGTCTACCCACGAAACAAATAAATATAAGTATTCAATTGTCTTTTCATGATATTGTTTGGTTATGCATTTGTTTATATTCAATTGATGTGTTATGCATGTTTGAGTATTTGCATTTATACTACTGAATTGCACATGATGGGCAAGAAGTCAATGATGTTGTAAAATATTCCATTACTACTTATCTAAACTGAAAACTCTTTGCTGGCATATTAGGAATAGTACACACTCTTAATAACATTAGGGTAGAATGCATCTAGAAGTTATTGTATGTATACATGATATGGATGGATGTTGTAGCATTGGCTAAAATAATCGCATGGCTATGTGACATATATTTGTCACTATTAATATGTTTTGGAAATTATGATATGTTTCTAATCATGCAAATGAACTTGACTTGTATATCATTCCAAATAACAAGTAACAACAGTTCAAAAGAGGAACCTGAAGCTTCCCGGGTCAAAGACACCATAGCGAAAGAAAGAGCTTCAGAAGAATATAAAGAGAATGGTAGATCCACCTCGAGAGATGAAGACCACCTTAAGCATTAGAAATAATCCAAGATGAAGAATAGTATGATGATACTTCCAAAGAAGTAAAGAGGCCTCAGACACACTCTAGTTATGTGACATTGTTGAGCGACATAATTGATGCAGAGCCTTCCAACTATGAAGAAGTAGACAAGAAGAAAGGGAAGGAGACTATGATCAAAGAGTACTAGTTCAAGAAGAATGATGATGAGGATGCAGTGTCGAGACCTGAAGGGAAGTCTGTAGTTTCTTCCATATGGATCTATAAGATCCAACATGCAGTAGATGGAAACATTGTGGGATACAAGGCATGATTCATAGCACAAGGCTTCTCACATAGAGAAGGCATAGACTACATTTGCACCAATGGCGAGTCAAGTATACGTAGAGAAGCCACTAGGAGTTGAGATATATGACATGAATACTCATGTGTGCAAATTAAAGAAGGCATTGTACAAGCTCACAGATGGGTACGAGAAGAATTTTTCAACAAAGTTCAAGATAGAGGATCTTGATATCCAGTGTCCCTAGATGGATACATAGAATATTAGTAGCAGAGGAAGCTACTTGTCACTCCATTAGAGAATGTTTCAATACATATAGTACAAAAGGAAGAGGGATAATGATGCTCCACTTCAGAGGGAGTGACTGCAAAAGATCCTAAGGTTCGACATGGTACAACAAGATGGACAACTTACTGATGGCTCTAGGCTTTACAGAGAGTAAAGCGGATTCCAACCTTTACTTCAAGGTTGAAGGTGGAAGACCAGTGATGCTCCTGTTATATGTCGATGACCTGTTCCTGACAGGAAAAGAGGAACTCATTAAAGATGCAAGAAGGAGACTTGCTGTTGAGTTTGAGATGAAGGACTTGGGTATGATGCACTACTTTCTAGGCATGGAGGTGTGGCAGAGTATGGATGGACTATTCCTTAGACAAGGGAAGTATGCAATGGAGATCCTGAAGAGGTTCGGGATGATGGACTACAAGGTCATGGCCACACATATGGCATCGAACCTGAAGCTATTGAGTGATGCCTCATTTGAGACGGTTGATGCCACAATGTATCGTCAGATGATTTGTTCATTGATGTGCCTAACGAATATAAGATCAGACACATGCTTTGCTATGAACGACCTGAGCCAGTTCTTGACGGATCCGAGACATGCTCACCTGGTTGCAAAGAATGCGGTGAGGTACCTGAAGGGTACAATTGAGTATGGGCTCAAGTATGATACAAATAAGAAGACTAACCTGCATGGCTATGTTGACTCAGATTGGTAGCACCATTGAGAAGAAGAGCACCTTGGGTTGATTCTTCAGTTTGAGATCCAGTATGGGCTACTGGTTTGGCAGGATGCAGTCCTGCATGGCGCTGAGTACAGTCAAGGAAAATTATGTTGCCACTTGATTGACTATTTGTGAGGTAGTATGTTTCTTTTCAAAGCTACTATTTGATTTGATTGATCTGGCTTGCATTTTTTTATAATGCAGAGAGGAGCAATGAAGCTCCAGTATGTGATCCAGATCGAGATATATCGAAAGAAGGAGTGATGAGTTCTAGCATAGCCGGTGAGATAGGTTGTCTGAGCATAAAATCTTGGCGAAGCTCGTAGGTTGCTCAGACATAATAGTCTTGTAGGTCGTCCTTGGATGTAATTAATCTTCGCGAAGCTCGCAGGTTATCCTTGGATGTAATCAAACCTGATGTGATTCTATGCTAGAAATGGCCAGAGTGAAGTTTGATTACTTTAGAGAGAAGCTTGGTGTTCTTCAGATAGAGGTTCCCTCCAAAGGGAAGTGATGAGTCTAGAAGATGCAGATACACATGAGCCTTTTCGACATGGTGGCAGGTTGGGCCTCCCATGGTCAGATGTAAGTGCAAAGCCTTTCCCCAAATGGTAGTAGGTGTGTCCTACCATGCCGATGGATGTAAGTGCAGAGCCTTTCCCTATATGGTAGTAGGTGTGTCATACCATGCCAGTGGATGTAAGTGCAGGGCCTTTCCCTGGATGGTAGTAGGTGTGTCCTACCATGCCGGTGGATGTAAGTGTAGAGCCTTTCCCCGGATGGTAGTAGGTGTGTCCTACCATGCCGGTGGATGTAAGTGCAGATCCTTTCCCCGCATGGTAGTAGGTGTGTCCTACCATGATGGTGGATGTAAGTGCAGAGCCTTTCCATGAATTTTAGTAGGTGTGTCCTACCATGCCGATGGATGTAAGTGCTGGGAGCCTTTCCCAGATGGTAGTAGGTGTGTCCTACCATGCTGGTGGATGTAAGTGCTCGAAGCCTTTTTCCAGATGGTGGTAGGTGTGTCCTACCATGTCAACAAATATAAGTGTTATGTTATGTGTATCTGGGATGTGCTCCGTGAGACTATGAGATGATATGAAGATGATGAGGTAAAATTAGGGTACATAGGTATTGCAAGGCATGCTATCAGTCTTCGGATGCTCCTTAAGGTTTTGCAGTGGCATATAATCAGTCCTGGGAGATCTTGCAGGTTTTGCAAGAGGCATGTAATAAGTCCTGGGATGTACCTACTTGTTGGCTTGCTAGCAGAGATGATGAAGACCTGCCAGAGGGCTAGGCCTACATCAAGCATGAAAAAGGATTGGCACTGTACATGAAGACTTGGTTGAGGACTAGGCCTACATCCAGCATGAAAAAGGGCTGGCACTGTAGAAACTTCTGATTATAGATAGTATGGGACGATGATCAAATTATAAGAAGATGATGGCAGCAGCTATGATGAAGACTCTATGACTCCGTGATGATGATGATGCGATGAATACCTGACCAGATGCATTGATAACTGTGTAGAGAGAGAATACCTTCCTAGTTAAGAGGGAATGCTAATGTATTTGTAACTTTGGAATATATTCTGATGTATATTATCATTGTATCATTGTTGTACCCCCATTGGGGATGTGTGTTACCCCTTTGCGGGATGTCTAAATTATGTATAGACCTTGAGGTACAACCTCCATTGTAAGTCGGGGCAATAGTTCCTAGTGTAACATCATGTAATATGTAATTGTGGTCTCTCTCAGAGAAGTGGGCCCCATGTGAGATGACATGTAGGCTCGAGTCTTATATTTGGTCAGTGACTTGAAAGAGTATAAATCGGGAGGCGCTCTCCCTCATTTATACACACCACACACACTCTCTAAGGCATTTGAGAGAGAAAGACAGTCATAGCAGGAGAGAACGATAGCTATTGAACATTTCTTATTACTGCTTTTGATCATCTTCCTATTTTGAAGAAGTTTGCTGGGTTTTCTCCTTTATGGTTTCCCGGATGAAAATCTTTGTGTCTTATGCATCTTTTACATCTTATGCATTTTGTTGTACTTGTCATTCTTTTAGATAAAGATCCTAGATAATATAATCAGATCTTAAGAAAATCTAACATTTTTAGTGAATTTCTCTATAAAGTCTTCTTCTGAGAAACCATAAGTCTCTATCGATTTCTTCTTAAGAATTTATGCATAAGAGGGAGAAGATGTGACTCCTATGGGCGATTTATGAAGTTTCTACAAGATTGAAATTACACTAGGAGTTTCTAAGATTAATGGATCAGATTGTTCCTATGGCCCAAGGTTTACTTCACCTTCTTCTTTATGCACATCAAATTGTTGCACTTCACCCTCTTCGAGAACAGGAGATTCTGATCTTCAGAAGGGCTTAAAACAACAAAAGGATTTGAAGAAGCGATAGCTTTTTCAATAGCCTGAGGTTTAAAAAAATATTTTCTCAACGGGAATGGCTCCATTCCCAGCATTTCCTCCTTTACCTTTCATTCTATTATCCTATTTGGAGGTGCCTGCTTTCTGTACTTGATTCCATTGATCATCCTTCTCTTTTTCAAGTTCTTCTTCTGATTTTTTCTTGCAATTTCGAGCAAAGTGGCCATATCCATGGCAACGACGACACTTGAAAGGGAGTTGATCGTAATGAAGCTCCTGAATGTGAGACCATTCAGCAACACTTAACTTGATTTCCTTAGGCAACCCTATCTCTAAATCTACTTCAACACAAATTCGTGCACACGAATATTGTTCTTCCTTTTTTCCCTATAGATGTACTTTCCAAGCTTATTCCCGATGGTTTCCAGAGATTCTAAGTTCCAGTAGTGAAGAGGTAAATGGGGAAGCCTAGCCCAGACAGGAATGAATGAATCTACGTCCTGGGTAGGATCTAAATTTGGAGTCCACATATTTAGATAGAGCCCCTAAGGACCCATAAAATATGAACCATTTCAAAAAATGAGGTCTCGATTTTCAGCTAAATCAAACACAAAAACATAATAACCTCTGCCAACCAAATGATTGCGGATTCCTTCAATAACCAAAGGCCTCCAATTTAGCTGAACTCATCCATCGATTGCCTTAGGAGAAGGCCAAAGACCCGTAAATTTCCCAAGGAGCCCATGCTCCGCTAGATTCAAGGTGGTCCTCGAAGGACGTTCGACAGACAATTCAATAGAAGGAATATTTGCTTTCTCACAAATCTCTACACCATTGGAATTCCCTTTCTCTTTCCATAGGAGGATATTAGTCGTTTGAACGCATCAATCTTTGGAGGAAGAAGAGGGGGAGGACCGCCTCCGGAGGCCATAGAAAGAGCACACGCAGACAAAGGAAATATCAAGAAACCAATCTTTCTTACAGACTCCGAAGGTTCCAAATCCATGGAAAACAGTCTCTGCCAATGTGGTCCCTTGGTAGCTCACCATGATTCCTGCAAAAAATACAGCATCCAGAGCAAACCACCAACGACCAGTGCCGAATGCTCAGGCTAATGAAATATTCTTGGAGCGAAAGAAAATCAAATGGTTTCACAAATCCTATGAAAAGGATCGGACTCACAAGCTTAACTGAATATCTCTATGATCATGCAAAAGAAGCTTCCACTAGACACAAACTTCACCACTGAACCAGAGTCGAAGTGCTCAAAATTCAAATCACCAGAGTCGAAGTGCTCATAATTCAAATCTTCTTGGAGAGTTTTAACCAGTAACCAACAACGACGCCGAATTATTAATAACGAGTTTGTAGAGCTTTAAATAAAATTATGAAAATGGTTAAATAAATTGAAAAATTACACACTAATAATTAATAAATTATAATTACAAATAAAATCATTAATAATTAGTATGTAATGTAAAGTGGATTGAGTTATTAATAATTGATGTGTAAAGCTTTAACTATTAATAAAATTACAAAGATGATATTTTTATTAAAATAATAATTATTAATAATTTAATAAAATAAATGAAGTAATGTAATTGAAGCTTTGCAAATCAACTATTGATAAATTATAGTGAACGAAGTAGTTGTTGTGTAAAGCTTTGTGATGGTTGATGAGTTATATTAAAGCTTTTTAAATGGTTGATGAGTCATAATATCTTGGTTAGTAAATAGTTTTGAATTTTTTTTAATCTTTACTTGTTTATGTTTTATGGGAATGTACGAAGACTAACAATTGATTATATTAGATTTAAGAAAGTTTTTTAAATAAATATTTTTAAGAATATGTGTTTACATGTTATAGGTTTTTCTTTATTAGAATATATATGAATATATAACAATATGTTTTCTAACATGTAAAGTAAAAATTTACTATTCTAGCTTTTTATCTATACATGCAACAATAATCTAAGAAATTATAGAAAAGAGAAAAGAAATGAATATATGTGGTCAAACTCTAAATGTGGAGACATCTACAAGAAGGTATTGTCTTCGTATTCTTCATAAATCTCTAATCTTACACTTGAGTTCCACTCTACATAAGCTATCACAACTTTACAATATAATTCACAAGATATGCCCAAAGGCCCTCCTTCACCTCTATTTATCGCTAGATGTATGGAAGAATTACATCTCGTACTACACTTGAAATAAATTATTTTCCACCTCCTTATATAATGAATGGTAATAGGAGAATATTACTTCATGATGCATGTGTGATAACTCCTTTTACATAACATTGGAGTTATTTATGCCTTCCTTTGCTAGATAAGACATTTTACGATATCATACTACACATCATTACACATGTAATATTAAAATTACATATTCCAACACTCTCCCTTAATGATGACTAGGGAGAAGAACACATATATGGAAGAAGATGGAATTACATTAACATTCCCCTTTGATGACAACTTATCACATTCCCAACAAACTTTGAAGATGCACAAACTTTGCTTCGGCCATGTCTTTAGTGAAGATATCGACGGCTTGCTTTTTTGTGAGACAATACTCCAAACAAATAACACATTCTACAACAAGATCTCGAATGTAATGAGTATCCAAGTCAATGTGTTTAGTCTTGGAATGATACATTGAAATGTACACAAGTTGAATTGCACTCTGATTGTCACATCTCAATTTTATAAGAGACTTCTAAACCGATTCAAGCTTTGTAAGAACATGTTGGGTCCATGTTGCTTCTTTAGTTGTTTCCTTAGTTGACCTATACTTCGTTTCACAAGAAGAAAGAGAAAGAGTTCCCAACTTCTTACTTGACCATGAAATAAGACCTAAACCAAGCTGGAAGATGTTCCCTATCGTAGACCTTCTATCTGAAGCATCTCCTTCCCAATCGAAATTTGTATAACCAAGAAGTGAAATTTTAGCCCTGCTAGAATAGAAAACACCATAATGCACTATCCCCTGTAAATATCTAAGAATTCCCTTTGTCCTTTCCAATGACTTTCATGAGGCTTTTGCATAAACCTCGAAACCATGTGACAACATAAGAGAGATCAAGCATGTTATGTGTAAAATATATCAAACTCTCCATAAGTTGACGATACAAAGTGGCTTTAATAAGAGGACCATCACAATCAATGGTTAACTTTACATCAGACTGATTGCTTACAATCACTCATTTGAAACCAAGCAAGTAAATCTATAACATACTTAGTCTGAGACATGAATATACCATCAACCATATGCCAAATCTGAAGACCCAAAAAATAATGTAATAGGCCTAAGTCCGACATTTCAAATTGTTTTTTAAGATTATTCTTCATTTCTTGTATAAATGTAAGATGGATGGCAGTAAGGATAAGATCATTCACACAAAGTATCACAATTAGGACATCATCATCAAAATTCTTAATATACATATTTGGATCAAATATACATCGCTTAAAACCATTCTTCAAGAAATAAGTATCAGTTTTCCCATACCAAGCTCTAGATGTCTATTTAAGACCATATAAATACATGCTCCATTTGCATACCAAACTTAAAGTTTCAGCAATAATAAAACCATGCCGTTGTTTGATATAAATGTATTCACAGATATCACCATTAAAAAACCTACTCTTAACATCCTTTTGGTGTATTTCCCATTAACAATATATAGCAAGAGAAATCATAGTTCTTATTATGTTCATTTTAGCAACTGGAGCAAAAATTGTAGTATAGTGAGTACATTCTTGTTGAGAAAATCATTTTGCTACTAATAGAACTTTATGTTTTTCAATATCTCCTTCAACGGTAAACTTTGTTTAATATATCCATTTACATCCAAAGAAATTCTTTTTGGGAGGAAGAGGCACAAGAGTCCATGTTTTGTTTTTCATTAACGAGTTATACTCAACAACCATGGCTTTCTCCCATTCAGGTTTATCTTTAGCTTGAGCATAGGTAGAGGGACCATCTATGTCCAATACTTTAGCCATAAGAGCAATGTCAAATCTAGTTCAACAAGTATAGGAAGGAATACCAATCTCAGAACCTGCAGATTCAAGAGTTTTATGGGCCCAAACAGGAAGAGAATTAGTGGTAGGATCCACACTATTATTTTTGGGACATTCAGCTAGAGCACTTGAATAAGAAGGCAAACTAGGTTCAAGGGTAGGCACATAAGTAGAGGAAGGGGTAAAAAAATAGGAACAACAAAATATGAAGACAAGTTCAAGGTAATAAGAGGTTCAACAGACTAAGGATGAGGAGAGACTTCATTGAATTGAACACCTCACCATATGATAACACCTTTGATAGATGGATAAACAAACTATGTGCCTTGGAATCCTCACAATAACCAATGGAAATATATTTGTGAGACTTGGGTTCTAACTTTTTTTGTTTTTCATCTGGAATATGTGCCCAACATTCATTGCCAAATATCTAAAGTTACTAATATGGGGTTTTCTTCCATTCCATTTTTCTTTGGGAGTAACCTTCAAATTTGCTTTGGTAGAGACTTTATTCAAGATATAGTTAACACGACAAATAACTTCAACCCAAAAACATTGAACAATCTTTTGACGTTTAATTCCATGCTTAGATACATATGCATTAAATTTATTTTTAGTGAATTGCCCCAATTATCAATTCTCAAAGTCTTAACACTTTTACCATAGTATTTTTCAACCATGAATTTAAAATCTTGAAATATATCAAAGGTTTCACTTTTATGCTTCAAAAAATAAACCCAAGATTTACGACTAAAGTCATAAATGAAAGTAAGAAAATAGATTGCATGAGACAAAGAAGGAGTTTCAAGAGGAACACAGATATCACTGTGAATTAGTTGCAATGGTTCTTTAGCATGCCAAGCTTTACCTTTATCAACCATTTCTTTATAATGTTTACCATGAACAAAACCTTCACAAACACCTTTAGTGGAAGAAATTGAAGGTAATCCAAGCACCATTTTAGACATCATTTGCATTTTACCATAATCAAGTGACCTGATCTTTCAAGCCACAATTTACTTGGTTCGCCAGCGTGAGAAACATAGGAATAAAAAGGTGATTTTTGCTTGAATCAAAACCAATAAACCTATATAATCCAACATAATGACCAACGAGACCAGAGAAAACAATTTTGAAGTTATGTTCGATATCTTTTAACACATATTTATCAGGCCAAGCTTCAAATTTATAACCTTTTTGACATGCACGATAAATAGAAAGTAAGCTTATGGGAATTCCTTGAACATGAAAGACATCTTCCAAAGTACCATTATGAACAATAAGATTACCATGTCCTAAAAATGAAATATGTTTACCATCACTAATAAATACTTTCTAGGGTGTGTTCTTTTTAGTGTCATAAGTGTTAAATAAGGAAGATGTACCAGACATATGATTAGATGCACCATAATCCATCATTCATTCCACATTAGAATAAGACTAATTACTAGGTTTAACATAATAGGCACACGTGGATACATGCTATTCTTCGTAAGACTTCTTCTTGGTTTTAACAGGATCATGTGTCCGTTTAAAGCAAATATTTTCAAGGCGATTGGTTTTTCCATGAGACTTACAAGGATTATATACTTTCTTTTTGTTAGATATTGTGTTAGAATCATTGGAATTAGAAGAGTGAGGGGTTGATCCTTGGTTATGTAGTTTAGAGTTTTTAATTAAAACTTCTATTTTGATTCTTTTTACTATGTGTCATTAAAGTTTTACTATTAGATAATTAACCCAGAGAAATTAATATATCTTTCCTATCTATCAAACCTTTACAAAAATCTTCTAAAGTTGGTTTCATAGTTCCTTTAGACATTTCAATGGCTCTATTCATAGTTTGGATGAACATATCAAATTGCAAAGGTAACTTGCGTTCTACAATAATAATAAAAGCATTGTCATTTTTCTTGTGATCTCTATAACAATTATTTAACTTTTCATTATAGGTTTTAATTTTAGTAATAAATGACTATATTCTATCAAAATATTTAGGGTCTAACTCATGGATTTTCTTTTCAATACAATAAGCAGAAACACCATCACTTTTATCAAATAAAGAAGCAAGGGATTTCCATGCCCCAATTGACCTATACTCGGCATTAATATGTACATGTAGACTATCTGAAGTTGTTTTTCCAAAGAGACCTCTTGCTCGATCACATCGATCTTCCCATATAGATAAGTCTTTTGCATTGGTTGGTTTCGGTTGATCACCTTTAAATAATATCCACAGATTCTTACTCCTCATAACATCAATCATCTTTCTCTTCCAAGTGAGATAGTTAGCTCCAATTAATTCAGGAAGATAAACTACTTCTAAAGTCATAGTGTGACAAACGAATGAAACCCTAATTCCAAATATTGTCTTGTCACAAAAAGCTAATATATAGAAGAAAAAACGACACAAAAAAATAGGAATTTCTCACCAAATCCAAATCCTAAGAGCAACTAACTAACAAAACAACAAACCTATAGCAGAAACAATGAATATAAATTCAAATTCAACAATTTTTTGTTGGAAATGATGCCCACACACTTTTTGTACAGAACAATCACATGTAGACATGATTTTGCTTAAGGAAAGGTGTGTGGCATGCACTTCCTCATACCAAAAAGCATGTGTCGACCCTAAACTGCCCGAACCCTGTAAAAAATCATAAAGTTGTGAAACTAGTCGCAGTATACTACGAAAACCTGCAACAAAACACAAGAAGATGAAAAAAGATAACGAATTTGCTACAAAAAAATATAGATCCTCAGTAGCAAGTTAGTATACAATGGATTTTACCTTAGATCTATAGAAAAATAAAGAGAAACTTGAAAATTTTATGAAAAATAAATGGTGAGGGTTGGGGTTTAAAAAAATCTCAAACATGTAGCAAATGCCCAAATCCAGAGAATAATCACAAGGGTTTGGTGTATTAAATCACAAATCTACTAGACATGGAGAACCCCCTAAAAAATTAAAGAATTGTTGCTTGTAAAAAAATTCAAAAAATACCGAAGAAGGTAGAGCATGGTAACTAGCTCTAATACCATGTTATAATATTGAGAATATGTATGAATATGCAACAATATCTTTGCTAAGGCAATAATCTACCAGTCTTGCCTTATATCCATACTTACAATAATAGTAAGAAACTAGAGACAAGAGAAAATAAACGATACACTGGATATGCGTGGTAAAACTCCAAATGGGGAAACATCAAAGAGAAGGTATTATCTTCTTATTCTTGAGAAATCTCCAATCTTACACTTAAGCTACACTCAACATATTCTCTCACAACTTTACAAAATAATTCACAAGATATGCCCAAAGGCTCTCATTCACCTCTATTATATAGTTATAGGTATCGAAAAATTACAGCTCATGCTACATGTGAGATGAATGGTAACATGATAATATCACTTCATGATGTACGTGGGATAACTCCTTTTACATAATATTACAGTTATGTATGCTTTCCTTTATCAGATAAGACTAGTGATACTGGTTGAAGGTTATTGTAACTATGGTGGCTATGGTTCTCCTACAACCATGGTACACAACATATAGTTTTCGCAACAAATCCTGTGCATTGGGGACTAGAGAATAAATACGTTCTTGGTAAATGGTGGATGAATCCTGGTAGTATTCATCCTTTTCCTATGGAACCCTTTGTCTATTTTATTATTGAACTCACTAGATTTTCTCCCGAGGTTTCAAGACTTTTACCTACAATATTTAGAGGGGGTCTTGTTAGGGGTTATGATGCCATTTACTATTTTTTGTTTTTATTAATGTTCTATTGGTTTTTTTCCATTCTTTTTTCACCTAACAAGACTTTATCTGCTGACTCTTCTACCCATGGAAAATTTTGGTGGCACCGGTCTACCCTATACTTTGCTTTACCTCGGTCCCAGTCCCTTTTTGTCCTTTCCTAAGTCAGCTCATAGCCCTTCTCCACCTTTGAATCTTGGACATTGTGTTGTTTCCTCCCCGACAACGCCTACTAATATTTCAGATGGTATTTCCTCTACACCTCATGAGGATTTTCATATACCTCATCCTATTGGGCAAGCTAATATACTACCCCTATCAACACCAGGTAAGTAGAGACGAATATGCATAAAACATAAGCATGTCATAAACTTGGCCCTCGAGGATGACATTTGTATGCATGAGTTATTCTCCATGACTGAAACAACTATTGTGGGGCATTTCCAGGGAAATAATCAATATTTTCCCTCTTTCATGGATTGGGCTATGATCTAGTGGAGTTTTCTGGGTGATCAACCGCAATGTTTTTCCTTAGCCAAAGACTGGTTGGGAGCCATCCTGAACACATCAGAGGATGTTAGGCGGGTGCTCAAAGGTATTTGGTTTTGGAGGAATTTACCTATTAAACTAAAGCGATAGTCACCCACATTTGATGCGCGGAAGGAGAAAGTGTACTCCCATCCCACTTGGGTTAAGCTCCCAGGATTGTCGCCTGAGCTATGGACAATGGAAATATTTTATCATATTTGTTTCTCATTGGGCGATTTTCTTCATGCTAATGAAAGTTACAAAGCCACTGGTAATATGGCGATCACAAATCCTTGTCGAGCTAGATACTTGAGAGGGCCTACCATAAAAGATTATTATTTCAAAAGGGACTTTCTCACACACTCGATACTTAGACAATATTGGACTCCCTTTTAGGTGTAACTAATTCCATCAATATGGTCATCTCGCTTAGGATTGTGACAAGCCATTTATCTGAAACTTCTAGTGGAACCAAACCCATTCTCTTATGGCGTTGCAAGAAGAGGAATGAACACGGCCACAACAACATTTAAGGACTGACTTGAATTTTCCTACTATTCCTATCTCTCGAACTGGTGACAGGCTAAGCAATGGGTTGCTCCACATTGACACTCTTCCTTGAGTTGATTTTACTCTGTCAAATAGTACTACGACATATTTGCAAGGGGATCATTATAAGCAAACGTTATCTCTCCTAGGTATGTGTGATCATATACCTACCTTTGCATCTCTTAGAACTATTTTTGAACCAACATGTGAGGACCATGCATTTAGTATTGTCAAAGCATATGTCTCTAAAAGTCATCTCTTACTGCCTCATATCCCTTTATCTTGTATTAAGTCTGATTTACCTTCCCCCTACTATGCCACTCCTATGACAGTAAATAACACTGATATGCCATATAGTCTATTTGCTCCACCTTCCAACTTATCCCCTAGGTTTCAGACTCCTTACCCTCCTTTACCACTCTTTTTGACACATGTTTCTCCAAAAAACCTATCTCCGTCTACCAAAGTTCCAAGTCACCTATCCTTTCTGAACCAGGATGAATACACACCTACCCACCTTTCTATTAATGACAGGGTTGTGCAGGGAAAGGCATGCTCCACCCCCTCTCCATACTCTTATATTGACTCTGCATCTTCATCTACCTCCTACCCTTTGGATTCCCCACTAAATATATTGACTATCTCTTCTCATAAAAGTCATCCTATTATACTTTCTCTTATCCCACTTTCTCCTATCTCTTAACCTGTTATTAGCTAGGCCATTATGACCGAGAAAAAGAGTTCACCCATATATCACTTTAGATCACGTTCTACTATTAAGTCTAGACCACCCATCGGTAGTGGGTTTGGATCTATGATGGACAATATTGGCATCTTTGAGAGATTAAGAGGTAGGCGATATGTTATGTCTAGGCATAGGATTATATCTACCATAAAGTTAGAGTTGGAAGACAAAATCTATAAAGGGGGTCTTCAGACCATGCATCTCAAGTGCGAGGGTTGACTAATGTTGTGCATCTCTTATAACATAAGAGGGATATGGAAACCCTCTAAAAGATTGGCCCTAAGGAGACCTATGGAACAATACAAACCAGATCTTATATTATTACAAGAGACCGTGACTACTGGGGACTTTGTTATTTCAGTGTTGAAACCACTTTTCCTTGGATGGGATTTCCATTATCTGGATGCTTCTGGTCGATTGGGTGGTGCGATCACTATATGGAATTCTAGATCAATGTTGTGTAACTCTTGTTGGGGATTTCAAATGGTTTGGGATCTAAATTTACCCAAGGATCTTGGCATCAATTTTACCATACTTAACTTATATGGCCCCCACTCTTAGAGAGTTGAGTTATGGGACAATATAAGCCCTACTCGTTTCCATTATGCTGGTAATTTTATACTCGTTGGGGATCTCAATTTCTCTATTGGTTAATCAAAGAATTGGGGATCAACTATTCAAAAGGAGCCCCTATCTAATTATTTTTCTTGTAAATTTGAAGATATGGCTCCCTCTATCCTTAAACCCACTTGGAGCAATAAACACATTGAAGTACACGCGATTGCTAAGCATTTATAACGATTTCTTATTAATGAAGAGATGATGATGATGATAGTTCGTCTGATTAAACAGTGGGTGGGAGATGACAATGAACCTAACCATTTTCTTGTTTTCTTGGAAATTAAAGGGGATATGAGAAAACCCCCATTTCCCTTCAAATTTAAGGCTCTACATGGCTCGAAGATGAAGGTTTCCAAAATCTCGTCAAAATAAGTTAGGTTGACTATGGTGAAGATACACATGTTTCATTGGTTGTCCATTTCCTAAATAATCTTAAAAATATGAAAGCCTTGACCATTCTATGGATAAAAGAAAACAGAGTCTATAAAGAACAAGAGCTTTTAAATATTGAAGGGGAAATAACTAGTTTCTATCAAATCAATACAGAAGGATTCAACGCCTTTAAGCAGTGATTACACATATTCAGATTGGAGTCTAGAAAGAGATTGTTATTTCCACAAGAGGAATAATCGATGTGATTGAAGAATCGATCCTTCTGGATCCAATCATGTGACAACAACACTAAATATTTTCATAATTTTATAAAACACATGATTCATACAAACTCTCTTTGGGAAATAGAGGATGAGAATAAAAATATGGTCTCTGATTTCTCTCGTATTGCAAATATTGGAGTTAAACATTTTAATTGTCTTTATAAGGAGGATAAGGACACCTCCATCCTGCCTATGATGGAGTTTTTTTCCCACTTTCCAATACTTGTTACAACTAATAAGAATGATGGCCTTAGTGCTCCAATCATGAATGAGGATCTTATGCATGCTATCAAATCTATGCACCCAAACAAGAGTCACGGGCTTGATGGTTGGCCCATTGAGTTTTATTTAGGTATGTATGACATCATTGGAGTTGACTTACTTAAGGTCATTGAGGAGTCTTTAACAAAGGGTAGAATACTTGTTGCTTTCAACAATACTTGTTTTACTTTGATTCCAAAGACTGATAAGGTAAAGAGAATGGATGATCTCAGACCTATATCCCTATGTAACGTTGTGTACAAGCTCCTCACAAAACTTCGAGGTGAAAGGTTGAATATTGTCCTATTAAATGTCATCACGCTTGAGCAACTCACTTTCTTAAAGGGTCGTCAAATTCATGATGCAATTGGTATTGCGCAGGAAGTCCTACATTCAACAAAAATTGGGAAATCACCAACGATTATTATAAAAGAAGACCTCAAAAAAGTGTATCATAGGGGTAACTAGACATTTCTTGGGTTGGTCCTCATGCAGATTGGAGTTGATCTATCTATTATTAATTCGATCTTATCATGTGCTCAATCAGTGAGTTATGTTGGTTTGATTAATAGATCTGCTTCTTCTTTCTTTAGACCTAGACGTGGGCTCAAACATAGGTCCCCACTTGCACTACTTTTATTTCTCTTTATCGTGGAAGGACTTAGTTGTATCATCACTACAACCAGATATTTCGGGTATCTCAGAGGTTACCACTTTAGGGGTGTTGTTTTTATTACCCATCAACTATTTGTTGATGACCTTCTTCTATTTTATGATGGATCTAAAAGCGAATTGCATAAAATATATGAGATCCTATTGCTTTTTTCAACAACTACAGGTATGTCCTGTAATCCTCGCAAATCCTCCATATCTATCTTATATATTGATCAAATTGAAGTTTATTGGATGATCGATTATTTCATTTTCAGTATTGTGATATCTCCATGGGTCTTAAATACTTGAGTTTTGTCCTTAAACCCAACGATTATACAAAAGCAGACCGGGCATGGATTGTTAGAAGGGTTGAAGGTAAAATCAATAAGGGGTGTAACTTATCATTGTTAAAGGATGGTTGTTTCATCCTCCTGAAGTCCATTATGGAAGGATTATTAGTCTATTGGACCATGATTGCACATGTCCCATATGGCATTCACATTCAAATAAGAAAGCTCGATTTTAATTTCTTATGGAGAATAAATCTTGATAGTAGACCTTTTCATTGGATATCATGGCATAAATGATCTCTTCCCATACATCTTGGGGGATGGGGCCTCAAATATATTCATATTTTCTCAAAATATTTAGCAGCTAAGGGAATATCGAGACTGCTTACAAACAATGGTTTATGGGTTAAGGTGACTCACCATAAGTATATTCACCCAAAGACTGTTATGGATTGGCTCATGTTTCTGGTAAAACATTGCAGATTGGTTTCCATTATTTGGAAAGCTACTCTTGCAGCTTTTAACATTATTGTGGATTGGATCTCTTGGAAAATCGGTAATGGCATGCATTTTAGATTAAGATACGAAACTTGGATTGGATCCAATATTGATTGCAGGATGTTGGGCCACATTGTAAATCAACTTACATACTTCGGTATCATTTTCTTACATCAGATTTATGACCATCAAGTTTCCAATGCAAACCATCAAGTCTGACTAATTATTTCATTAATTGAAATAAAGCTAATTATCAACATGTAAAAAACAAACAAACTATATAAATAAACATCATATAATTAAAAGGCGTACTCTAAATATTCTAAATTTTCATCCTTTTTCGTCTTATTTTGTTATGAGTTCAGTTGGAAATCTTTAAAATAAAATAAAATCACATATGTTATCTATGGAGATTGCATAATTTGGGTGCCATGGGGGTATGTAGGGTGTTGAAACTATTTATAGATTCAATCAAATAAGCAAACTAAATTTACATCATGAAATTAAAATAAAGTGTTAATAACAATAAATCAAGTTAAAACTTGTAGCTCGGTTGGTTGCACCCCAAATCCAAAGAAATTTTTTAAAATAGGGCAAGAGTCTGGTTAGGTGCTATTTTTAAAATTATTATTTTTCAATAGAAAAAAACCAATTTCTCCATATTCGTGATCTTAAAAATTACTTATAGTAAAAGAAATGTATAAAATTGTTTTTTTTTAATATTTGGAAAATAAATATTCATAATTTTGAAAATACATGTAAAGTAATATACTAATCATTAACAAGAAGAAATTAACCATCAATTTGAAAAAACAAGTTGTCTTGAAATAACCCATGATGAAAAAAAGAATCAATTTTGTCCATTCTTTTTAGTGGAATCTTAATGAAAAACTCACAAATTTACCTCTATTTTCACAACAAATATAGGCCAATGAGAGCTAAGTTATATTTTCCACGAGTTATCTACTTCATACACTCATAAAGAAATTCCATGCTTGAATGAGTACATTGTGATTAAGGCAATCCCACCATTTTTTTCCACACTGAAAATACAACTAATATTAATTAAAAGTTGTGTCGTAGTTACATACAAAAGTAGCATCGTTCAAAAAAAATATTTAGTACATTCAATAGACCATTTAAACATCAGTCCTTCCCAACTCGTTCATATCATAGGAAAACATCAATACTCTCTCCTTAAAATCATACCATTCTCTGTTAAGACCTCGGTATTTAACATACTTCCTCTATTTTATCAGATACACAACTATTGTCTTCAATCAAATCCCAAAACATAGAAGCTAAAGGCATGGAACTAAGTGAAACTCATGTGTCCCGAGTCAATCATAGTGCCCCTATAGTGTTCCTCCCATAAAATATGGCCTCCCATTATTTCGATGGCCTGCTTGGAGATATTATGAGATGCCCCATTGAATTCCTGGAAAATGTGTTGGAACGAAATCAACTGAAAGAGACCTATCGGATCCGTAACCCATCTATTCCAATGATACAACTCCACTGACTAAATATGATGAACATTATTTTTCCAGTCCACAGTGACTTTCAAATCCCCCAACACCTTTAGATATTGTATATTCTTCTTCCGAGCAAACCATAATAAGCCCCATAGTGCTAGTAATTCTACCTTAGTGTTAGTACCTTTCCCCACTACCATCCTTAGTAGGTACATATGATTCAACCATAACTTAATGACCATACTAGCACCGCAGGATCCTTCTTGTTCATCCCTGTCGAAAAAACCCAAAATCTTGTTGCAATCTATAGTAGGATGGATGATAAATGTAGTTTGTATCTTTGACAAGACATAACCATAGTCTTTCAATCTTGTGAGAGCCTTGACACAAATAAAACATGTAGCAACATGACCATGCTCAAACATAGCGAAGTTCCTATCTTTCCATGCCTCCCATAAAGAGGGTAAGGGAATGTCAATAGAAATGAAGCAGACTTCTGCCAAGATACTATATTCTCCTCCAAACTAGACTTGTCCCATTTTGCAAAAAGGTTCAAACTTTTACATGTGTTGTTCCATACCTCCTGAAAGAAAAGACAATCACATGGGTTAATGACAGAGAGTTGGCCACTTTGATTCCCTTTATCAATCGATTCTTCTTGGATTTTAAAAGAAGTATGCCTAACCCTTCAACAACCAAAACAAAGAGATAAGGAGACAACAAACATCCCTGTTGGATCCCTCTGGAGCCCTTAAAATATGTAGTAGGTGACCCATTGATTAATATTGCAACTAGCAAAGGAAACACAAGACATTATCCAATTCGTAATCTCTAAGGATAACCCCACCTGTAAGAGGATGAGACCTAAAAAATACCAGTCAATCTTATCATAGGCCTTCTCCAATTCCAACTTCAATATAAAAGCACCAAGTTTCTTCAATTTCATAGAGTGAAGGCCTTCCTGCACAATCCCTACCACATCCAGAATTTGACTATTAGGCAAGAAGCCAAATTGTTTCGCAGAAATATGTTTACCCATAATAGGTTTCATCCTCTCAACGATGATCATCGTAATGATCTTGTAAAGTATATTACATAGAGAGATTGACCGATACTCATTGAAAGAGGTCGGCCTATAAATTTTTGGGATAAGAGTAATATATGTAGAATTCACATTTTCTGGAATCTTACCAGACCTTCTAGTCTCCTCAACAACCTCAAAAATGTCTTGACCCAAAATGTCAAAAAAATGTACATATAATTCCACCGTCCACTTGTCTGAGCCTGAGCTCTTATCCTTTGAGAAGCCTTTCAAAGTCTCCAGCACCTCTTGCCTTGATATAACTTTCCCAATTACCTGACAGTCAGATCTATCAAAGAAACAAGGAAAGTTTCTGATAGTATGCAATTGATCGACAATGTTTATCGAATAATTGTCAGAGTAAAGATCATGGAAAAAAAATTTTTTCTCATGATTTAATAGGTTTGTTATGATGCACTACCTCGCCACCCACCCCTTTGGCCTCCCAAATTGCTTTATTGAGTCGTCTTTTATTTGCAAAAATATGGAAGACTTCGAGTTGTTATCACCTGCCTAGATCCAAATAGCCCGAATTTTCCCTCTGAGCATCTCTTCTTTATGAGTTAGAAGCTGCTGCTTCAAGTTCCCAAGTTGAACCAAAGACCTCTTTTGTTCCTCATAAAAATAATGCTCATCAACTTCCCCTTCCAAGGACTAGATGGCATTCTCAATCTCATTTAAGGACATGTCTATATCCTTCTTCTTCTCTTTTTCCCAACGTATCACTTCTGGTTTGAGACTAGTCAATTTGTAAACTAATATTTGAATCAGATTCAAGTGAACGGGAGCTTCCACAGTGTATCGGGTCCAGTTATTTGAAACCAGATCATTAAAAGCATCGTCCGAAAGATAAGTAGGATTAAACATAAAGGGAAAATTACAAAACTTTTGTTGAAGTCCAACTGCAGAACCACAAATTTGTGGTCAGAAACATTCGTAGAGTATGACCACAAACGATACCTGCCCAATTTATCACAAATATTTTCAGCCAAAAAAAAATTTGTCGAGTCGCTTGCCAATACCACTACCCCCGCATCTCCAGTTCGACCAAGTAGGTGCGAGAACAACAAATGCCACATTCACACATTCACAAAACCTCTAGACATCGCAAATACCACATTCACACATTCACAAAACACAATCAAACCAAAGTGTCAAGGTAGATTTTGATACCATGTTAAAAATACAATATTTATCACTGTTAGGATATTTCAACAAAGAGTTAGTTAAGGTTAGCTTACTCTAATGTAATGCTACATTAAAATGTGATTTTGTACTTTACTAATTTGATGATCACAATCATGTCCTACATGTGGGTGGTTAGATGATTCAAACACCTACTTATTATTAACGACACTTGGTTGGTCCATAATATCTAGTTAAAGAGAATGGAGGGTCATTTCTTGACGATTAATTATGAAAGATGTTCATGTAAATTAATCGTTTTGCATCAATCAATTGCCTCAAGTGATTGGTTGGTTGGGGATGTGGGTTGTTTCCCTCTTTGACTGTGGTACTGACCTTTGATATGTGTGTGAATATCTGTCTTGAGGTGTTAAACCTATGTGGAGATACCTTGGTTTTTGAACATGGTGCCTGGCCATTTGTTTTTGATGGTCGATTGTGAGAGATGTTAATGGAAACTATAATTTCTCGTTAATCAATTGTCTCAAGTGTCTAAGTTGGTTGGGCTTGTGGATAGTTTCCCTCTTTAATGATTTTAATCATACAAACATTAATGTGCTAATATTTGATCTATATGTGAGTTCTTATATTAAGGCATTTTACTTGTGTTGATATACACTTTTTTTTTAATTATAACTTAAACAATCAAACTTATATTAATAAAAGGGTTGAGACCAAACCAACAACCATAAAACTTACATAATTTCCAAAGGTTAAAAATACAATATACCAAAAGATCTAAGTTCTCCCAAAAAAAGACCCGTAACCATTGGCTTGGCCTACTGAATGTCGACTATATCCTAGACTTTAACACTATAAATCCTAACAAATTGGCAACATAACAAAATAAACTAACAAAACATTTAAAACTCAAGACCATCATGCTAAACCAGGACCAATATGGACATCTTCCATGGTTGCTTCCCCAGAACTCTTGGACTCTTGCATTAGATCTATGGCCCCTTCTTCCTCGCAACCTTATATCTCCTATTGTACTGTCATATTTTCTATGTAGTTTTCCTTGACTGACCCAATACAATCCGAGGGCCTATCCACAATAGATTGGGAGCTCCTAACAAAACTAAGGCTCATATTATATTGCATATCCACATAAAAGAACTATTTGTCCACCCTTCTACCCAACGTTTTGGTTGATTTCAAGGTTGCCAAATTGAGTTTGTCAAGATTTAATATGATTGTCAACAATTTAGTTCAAATGAAGTATTGCTTATTGAAGAGCATCTAACTATTTAACCTATGGCCTCAGGATTTTTCTTATATCCATAACCTTACACACTACATATTTACCACTATGTTTGTGTTTTTCCATCAATTAAACATACATTATTTCTGTCTCTGTTTACTGAGCAAACATGTCTCATCCTACAATCCCCAAATGAAAAAGAGATAAAAGGGACAAAAAGAACTGCAGGAGGAAGACCGATAGAAACCCAACAACTCAGACAACACAAAAGAGGATCGGGCTTGCTAGCTTTCCACACTAATTGACCTTTCATTATGAACCACCAACCCATAGTAAACTCAATCTCCACAAACTTGACTACATAAAAACCAGAGGAATGATAAAATAGAGGCTCCAAATTACTTAGACATTCTAAGCTTCCTTAACGCTACAACATTCAGAAGGACATGGAGATTGTACCCATAACACTTAGGAATGCGACATCAAGGGTCAATCTTTCTCCACAAGTTACACCTTGATATATCTTCCCTGTCATACTACAAATTATCCCACCACCAACATAAGCACCCATCACATCTCCCATAAAACTCCCCTTACATTGGATGTGATAAAGCGTGCTAGGTGTACGAGGCACATGAAGGTTGTTAATGCCCCAAACTCAAAAGGCTCCAATTGACATTTATTTTCCACCCTTCGATCCTTACCATGATTCATATTACCAATCATTAAATTCAAGGAATTAGACATGGGATCACACCCCCTATTTTACATAATCACATCTTTTTCCATATTTGTCCCTAGGTTGGTCATACCATTAACTTGATAATTATGGCCTTTGAGGATGTGACAAAATTCAATATGTTAAAAAAAAATTAAATCTCTATTGAGAAATATATACCTTGCAAGGGGAGTAGACAAATAAATTTATGCTTTTCTCATTTCTTGAATAACCAGAGAAGAATCTCCAAGAATATAGGTTGTTTTCGTTGCCATGCCTACAATATCATTAGGCCTTTGTACAATGCCAACACTTCTACTGAATTATTTGTCATCACTTGTAGACCCCATGCAAACGTCAATTTTTTTTGTCCATCTATGTTAAAAATAACCCCCTTAAATTGTGGCCATAGCCATAATCGTTAGTGTCTGGTCTTATGGATGACACTGAGGGCAGGCTTTGATACACTTATGTGTGCGTAGGGAGTGTAATGCAAGCCTCATACGTTCTATCAATACCTCAGGGTGCCCCCATAGCAACCTCGGGGGCTGGATGCCTTCATCACAATTGAACCTTGGGCATTAATGAAAAACTCCTATTTCCTCACAAGTGAATCCAATCCCTTTAAGTATATACCTTGTTTTTTTGAACAAACACTTATGCACATATTTAAACTTATTCTTTTCTCTATCTACTTGATGATATACCCTACATCATACAATAATAGGCCACTTTTCTAGAAATGAAAAAGAGATTCATTATAGCCCTAAAAAAATTTACTCTATTACACCCTCAAAATTGTTTATAAACTACATAAAAACTTTTTAAAGAAAAAATATTACAAACATTTTATGGTTTTACATAATTACTAAAATTTCCCAAATAGTAAAAAATTATAACTCCTTAAAATATTTTATCTTTTTTTTTTCCAAAGAAAAAAATCATAAATATTTTATTCACATTCAACAGATGGCCCAAAAGTCCATTATACAATAAAAAACAACTATGAAGTTGTCAAAAAAACATACAAATATTTGCCTCATGTTGAGCACAAAATACCATAATCAAATCCAAAAACTAACCCAACTGAAAATTGTCATTACATACATCAGCATAATGTTTACCATTACCTTGCAACAAAAAAATCCAATAACAGGCCTGAATTAACCATCAATCAAGTCTGATCATAGCAGACTTTTTTTCATCATTCCTGAACTAGTCAGGTCAAATCAACTGAGAATGGTGATCCTAAGCAAAACAGCCCAGAGCATAACTAGTTGGCTGAATAGTCTCATAAAAAAAAATAATAATGCTGGAAAAAAACACAGCAAACTAATAAATTGGCCTTCCATGCCATCAGTGAAGAAAATCATAACCAAATCTGCGCCAATAAAGAGGCCAATCAGCCCACCTGAAATGCTCCCAGAAAATTTGCTTGAAAACTACCAGAGGCAAAATGTAGCATAATAATTTCAGCCATAGCATCATATCCAAAATGGAACCAAGTATCAAAAAGAAACTGATCACATCAATAAATCTATGAATGCCCAAAGCATTGAAATCGACCAAAATAACCCTCAAAGAAATACCATCAACTATCAGTAAGTACCAAATGCATGCAGCCATCATCAAAATACAGTAAAAAACTGTAGATCAAAAGCTCACAGAATTAGAAAACCTGAAAGGTTTCCACAATTGCTGCGCCTCTCTGTTCACAGATACTCCAAGATCCCTCAAGAATGTTGCCACTTGCTTTAGCCAAGGTATCTGCTTTGTGGTTTCGTTCTCTATAAATGTGTTTGAAAGACACATAATCAAGACTGTCAACTAAACAGTGAACATCTTGAAGAATCATGGCTAATTCAGTATTTAGTAAACGATACTTACCAGATGCCCAGTTTATAACTAACTGAGAATCCCCAAATACTTGAATTTTATCCAAATTATGCTGTCTGGTCAACCTAAGAAGAAGCTTAAGTGCACATAATTCTGCATAATTATTAGTGCCCAAGCCTAAACCTGCTTTGAAAGAAACAAAATGGAAATCAGATATGAACAGAATACCTCCAACCCCACATATCATTGGGTCCCCAGCTGTAGATCCATCAAAGTAACCCCATGCATAAGTTTTAACAATTTCTTCCATAAAAATTGTTCTGATAGAGACCACAGGTAAGGACTGTGGTAAATTCTTCATCAAGCCCAAACTGTAGCTTGATACCTGTGCAGGGGTTGTGACAAGATCCTCAAAACAAGACCTATTTCTTGCAATCCAAATAAACCAGAGTACAATGATAGGTAAAGATTTGATAAGAACCACTTCTGATATAAAGCACCAGTTTTTAAAACAAGCAGACAGGGAATCTCCATACCATAAATTATTAAGTTTCAAATGATCCTCAATAATTGACCAAATATATTGAGTAAAAGGGCATTCCACAGCAATATGAAAATTAGATTCATAGCTCTGTTTGCATAAAAAACACCTTCCAGGACCTTCTCTACCCCTCAAACATAGAACATCCCAAGTCAATGCTTTATCTGAGAGTAGAAACCAACTAAATTTTTTTGATTTTAGTGGACACTTCATCTTCCAGATGACCTTCCACCACCAGTTCGATTCCACTTCTCTATTCATTAGCTCAGCATAACCCTCTTTTGGAGAATACTTGCCTGTTTTAGATAAATTCCAGATAAGGCAATCGTCTGCAACAGAGAGTCAGACATGGCTAGACTTGATAATGGCTAGACTTGATAATGGCAATATATCCATTCCAAGCAGCAATCTCATGAGGGTCAGTAAATCCAATAGTGTCTGCAGATAACCATTTTTGAGGCATCAAACCAGACATACAATGAATTCCAATGTCAGAAATGAAATGAAAACCAACCAAATGTAATCTTTCTACCATAGGAAATGGAAGAGCATGTCTCCATTTACAACCAGACCATGGATCTAATCCAATACGGACATCCTTACCAGCACCAATCTTCCAGAACAGAGAATTACCAATGAGATCGAAGGCCCAAAGAACAACTTTCCAACAAATAGAAATGTTCTTTTTCTTTTTAGCAGAAGATCTAATCCAATCCAAAATATTCATTGGAGAAATATATTTCTGAAATGCAATCTTAACCCATAAACTCGAGCCATAAATGATATTCCAGACACTTTTTGCTGCAAATGCCTTGGCAAATAAGACAAGAACTTTAAGTCCCCATCCACCCAAAGATTTAGGCATAGCAAGTAACTTCCTTAAAATATTTTATCTATCACCCTGAAAAATAATTCTAGCGGCCCCTTTTTATAATCCCAATCATCCTAATTTATACCAAAATGCATAGTCTAGTCTGTTTTTGTATTTGTTTTTGGGCAATCTTAACAAATGCCATGAAACTTTAAGTAGAATCTTGGAAACATTTGGGGCTTAAATTTTTTTGTATGGTGTACGTCTGCATGCATACACAAAATATTTCATCTGAAAAGATTGCAATACGCTTTCCTTTTCATTAAAAGGCCTAGAAGCTTTGCTGAATAGCATGGCCAGGAGGCAACGTGGATCTGATGCATCAGATAAGGTGACAGATATCTTCAGATAACTTCTCATTGAACACTATTTCGAAATTTCCAGACAAAAAAAGGTTTACAGTGGGATAAAAGTTCAGGCTGTCTAGATGCATCACTCAAGGGAACTGAGTATTCCACGCGAACTTCAACTTGAGAAATTTTATCTCGGAAGCACTCTGCAAGATATATCCGTAAAGTTTTGAGATGATATCGAGCTGACATTACAAGAAAACTGAGTCGAAATATATATGCATAGATATATCATGGAAGCCATTTTATCTTGGAAGCACTCTGCAAGATATATCCGTAAAGTTTTGAGATGATATCGAGCTGACATTACAAGAAAACAGAGTCGAAATATATATGCATAGATATATCATGGAAGCCATTTTATTTGCTTCCCTACCTACCCGATCGCTTGATTGCAAAACCCTAAATTGGGGTTTAAGGAGCAGAAGAATTCGTCCCCGTCCATGTTGGATTCGAACTCGTATTTTACGCTTTCCTATTCAGACTAGATGCCTAGCAGTAGAATCCCGAGTCAACGATGAGAGAACCCGAACTCGACAGGATGTTCTCAGGGCTTCTGAAATGGCTGTAACAATGACGGTTGTTTCGTTAGCATTACCCCAGGCAGCTGCATTTGCAGCTATCGCAGAGAAAAAGAGGACTAATACTGTTAAAGAGGTTGAGGTAATGACACCTGAGGAGCGTGCAGCCTGGACTCAGGGCCTCCCGTTTGTGCAAGAACGGATTCCTTATACTGATGTTTTGAAATTGAAGTCTGAAGGCAGGCTTAAGTATATTATCAAGCATCCCAACACTTTGCCCAAGGCTAGGCCGGATGTAATTCTGCTGGTCTTGGATGATGACAGGGTAGTCAGAACTGTGCTGCCGGTGGCTGACAGAGATGAGAAGTTCTGGGATGCATGGGATAAGCTGGGACTTGATTCGGCTATCATGGATGCTTACTCACCGCCATTGCCAAAACCCCATCCCCAACGTTCAGTACTTCAATATCTTGGGCAAATTGCCTCTGTTTTGAAGGGTAAAAACCAGAAAGGCAAGGTTAAGGTTAAAAACCTGAAAGGCAAGGGTAAGATAGTGAATCCAGAATTGCAGGAGATTCAAAGGGCTAAAATAGAATTGGAGAGGCAGCGAAAGGCAATGGAGGATGAGCTAAAGCGCCAGAGGGTAATGAGAGAAAGGGGTATCAAAGAACAGAAGAAGCGTGAAGAAAGGCAGCGGAAGGAACAGAAGCAGTTTGAAGAAAGGCAGCTGAAGGAAGCCGAAAATAAGAAGAAACAACAAGAGACAGTCAAAGTGACTCAGGCTGATGTCGATCGGTGGTCTGAATATTGGTATCGACTATCATACGACGAAGGTGTTCAATATGGCCTGGGAGCTTTTTTCTTCGTCTTGTTTTATCAAGTTGTTGTTCTTGGCTATAGGAAACAACAAAAGGACTATGAGGATAGGCAGAAGATTCTAAAGGCTGAATCAGAGGAGAGAAAGAAAATGAAGCAGTTGGAATATGAGATGGGAGTCACAGATGCTGCACTTGATTCAGCAACCATGGAAGGCCAGGGCATTGTGAGTGGAGAAGATGAAGAGAAACTTGAAGTGTCTGAGAAAAATTCAGATATTAAGGTTGGGTTGCAGTTTATGCGTTCTGGTGCTCGGGTTCGTCGTGTCAAAGGTAGACGTCCTCCTCAATATATGGACAGGAGTGCTGATGTCAAGTTTTCGGATGTTGCTGGCTTGGGTGATATCAGGAAGGAACTTGAAGAGATTGTAGAATTTTTCAGATACGGGGAGAGGTATCGCAGAAGAGGATCGAAAATTCCAAGTTAGTTTTATTCTTCCTGTCTCTATTGCTGATGTTAGTAACATTCCTAAGGAACATCGTATAGAACACTTTTTTTTCCTTTTAATTTTGAGTCAATATAAATCAATTGGCAGAGTTGAGAAGACACAATCCTCACATTGTGCATATTGTTGCATTTCCATATTTATGGTATGCAAGTAAGACTGCCACCAGTGGGTTAATACAATGTGTCTTATGAAGCATGGGCCACAAGCAGATTACAGATGGCAAATAACAATATTGGTTGCGGAAAACATACATACTGTAGGCAATGCATGAACAAATTAAAAGACGAGAACGTGGTATTTGACAAATTCTCTCATGTTTATTCAAGTTTGAAATCAAAGCCGTTTATAAAATGAGAGGGTATCGGTGAATATTTTTATGGCCTCATGTACTCTACAATATTGTAGTAGTGTTTGCTCCTATTCTGCAGTGTCACTAGTTAGCCTTTTCATATGTTTTTATGTACATGAAGATCTTGGCCCCTCCTTGCTTAAATACACACTTTAGAAATTACACAATTTCTTAGTTTAGGTGACGTTATACATCCTCCAAACGTAGTTGAAAGCTCAATATATAAAGATCAAACTTTCCATGTAGCATATAGTTCCCACACCTCCTTGTTGATTACATTTTTCTTAACTAATTATGGATTTTGGATTAGATGGACTATCGATCTTACTTCTTTCATTAGTGTTAGCCACTCCATTATGGGCATGGCCTTTCCACTTAATTGTTCTCTAGGTTGTTAGACCCTGACTATGTTTCAAAGTCATACAACTCAAGCTCAACGACTGGACAAATTCAAATGGGAAGTCATCTAGGAAATAAACTTGACAATAATTTGGCATGCCAAAACGTTCCTAACTTATCCAGTATTTACTATATAAAATTAGGGATTTTCCATTACATGACAAGTCTTACATTATAGACATACATAAGACTACTAAATAGTCAAATGAAACTGTACTTCAACATTCAAAATAGACAAATGCCATATGCAATGAACAGCATATGGGTATAAGGATCTAAAATTTGTCAGCAAATGCTTGACTATATAGATGTCAGGGATGCTGGCCCATGGCATAAATGATGGAACAAAGTCACATAAAAGCAACATAAATGCTGCTGCTTCCTCTCTTTAAACAATCCAATTTGTTAGATGAACCCTGTCCAATTTGATGGCATAAACAACTCTTGGTTTCTTCCAATTGTATGCTTTGGAATTGGTGATTGTAATGAATGAGCACTATATAATTCCTTTTTCTTATTCCAATCTATTGTTGTGCTTGGATTGTATATTTTGAGCATTAGCATGAATACTTTTACAATTTGCAGACTAACATAAAATGATAAACAAATGACAAGTGCAGTAAACAACATCAATACATCAACACATTGAACACAGGATTTTTCACTGGGGAAACCTTTAAAAGAAAAAAACCCCAAAAGCATTAGTAATTCATCTCGTAAATGAGATGACTGAGTTTTTCCAAAATTCCACAAACTCTAACTGAGTTTGTACCACAGATCCACAATTACACAGCAAAATACCCAATTAGGGCTTGCTACCCTAATTTCTCTCTCTTGCCCAGATATAGCAGGCTGCCCGAATTTCTGTTTGTCTGCCCAAAACTCTGTTTGTCCTGCCCAGACCTGCCCAAACAGTTCTGCCCTCTGCCTGGATCAACCTGCCCGCTGCCAGGATCAATCTATCTTCTGCCCGGACGGCCTGTCTGCCTGCCCGAATTTCTGCTGAGCTGCCTGGAGGTCTGTTGGGTAGCTTTACTGCTGCCCGAACCCTGTTGGGTTCTTCTGCTCATGCCCGGATCCCCTGTTGGGTCTGCCCGAGCTCTACCGGGCCTGTTTTACCCTGCCCGGAGGGTATGCTGATCTGCCCTAAGGGCTGCCTTGAGGTCTGTTAGCAGACCTGAAATTCTTCCGGGCTGTCTGCTAGCAACCCGAGGGTCTGTTAGCAGATCTGGAACCCTTCTGGGATGTCTGCTAGCAGCCCGAGGGTTAGCTTGAGGCTGCCCAAGCCTTGGAGGAGGGTGCTGTGAGGTGAAGGAGGGCTGCCGAGGAGGCGGGGAAGCTGCTCAAGCTTCTAGCAGTCTGCCCGTAGAAGAAAACAAACTGCCCATGACTTGTACACCCCTGCCTGTGGAGTAGAGATGCTGCTGGATGAAGGATAGAGGCTGCCCGTGTAAAGTCTGCTGCTTCCCGTGAAGGTGAGGAGAACTAAGGTAAAACCCTAGCACATGAAAAAGAAGAAAACTGTTGCTGCTTCTTTGTTGATGAAACCCTAGTTTAGGGTTTGGCTTCAATAGGTGTGGATGCCCTAGCTAGACTCATCCATGCTAGGGCATAACCACAAAACAACCTTCTTTTTCTTGAACCAGCAAATTCTTCTTCTTGGAGCAGCTGCACATGTGAGAGCAAAGTGTGTAATAATAATGAAATGGATTGATCTTTTATATCCTTTGAGTCATCTGTAAGTGGACCAAAATTAGAAAGATCAAAATATTAATATTTTATTCTTTTCTAATTTTGACTTTTGCCTTTAGTGGTACTAAAGGTATTTTTGCAGTTTCACTTTTACACCTTAGTGGTACTAAGGGTCTTTATGTATTTTTGACTTTTGCTTTAGCCTTCTTCAAGTGCCCCTGTGGTCAACACAAGTGGTTAAGGTGGTATTTCATCACCACTCAATGTACATCATCATAAACAGAGAGAGTTACTAATGCTTTTATCTCACACTCTATGTGACACCAAGATCGGGTACTAAGGTGTCTTAACCAAGGGTAGCTAAGCCTTAGAGAAGATCGCAAAGCCCACTGATCGAGGGTCAGAGTGTCACACACGCCTAGACTCGGTCTAGGGCTTATAGTGTCTTCCTGGTAACAGACCAGGTGCCTCAGCCATAGGTTGCATAATTTGACACTAGGTCAAATACTTGGTAAGTGACCAGGTGCCTCCATTCTCGCGGAGAATGGCCCTCAGCCCTGGGCTGAGTCCCTAGTCCCGGACTAGGTGAATTCTTGGTAATTGACCGGGTGCCTCCATTCAAAAGAATGGCCACTCAGATCTAGGCTGAGTCTACTAGTGCTAGATTGGTTCCACATCCTGGTCCCGGACCATATGTCACCATTCAACAGAATGGTCACTCAACTCAAGGTTGAGTCCTACTAGTGCTAGACTGGTTCCACATCCTGGTCTCGGACCAGATGTCACCATTCAGCAGAATGGTCATTCAACTCAAGGTTGAGTCCTACCAGTGCTAGACTGGTTCCACATCCTAGTCCCAGACCAGATGTCACCATTCAGCAGAATGGTCACTCAACTCAAGGTTGAGTCCTACCAGTGCTAGACTGGTTCCACATGCTGGTCCCGGACCAGATGTCACCATTCAACAGAATGGTTACTCAACTTGTTGAGTCCCCCCAGTGCTGGATTGGGTCCATATCGTGGTCCCGGACCAGATATCATCATTCAATAGAATGATCACTCAACTCTAGGTTGAGTCCACACCCTAGTCTCGGACCAGGTGTCTCCATTCTCCTAAGAGAATGGCTCTCGATGCTGCTAAGAAAAATCAACATAGCATACTCTAGTCACATTTGCATCCAGAAACACCGTAGGTTGGCTTCAACATTTAAATAGAAAGCTTTTGGACCTAAGGAGAATAGCCACGAAAGTCCTCGCACTATACATAGACTATATGCATAATTTTTGGTTTTGGAGCACACACACAGAGATGAAGTGAAGGTATTGCATAGGATAATACTTAGAATACTTAAAAATAAATATGTATTGCGTAGGAATACATATTTTTAGTCCAAGGTTTGTCCTGAAATTGGGCAATTGAGGATAAGAAGCATCCTCCATTTAAAATAGTCCAGCCTAGTATTTATTTAACCCCTCTAAAATTGATACCCAACTCTAAATTTGACCCTGCTTCTAATTTTAGTAAAGCATGGTACCCAACTAAAAACGGCCAGTACATCCTTCACACCCCCTTAATGACCATTCTATTTTCTTTAACCGTAAGCATCCAACTAAACTTTTGAAACCTTTTTTTGCTTAATGTTTTCATGAATATATTTGCAAGTCAATCTTTAGATTTACAAAATACAACTTCTGCTTCTTTGTTTTGCACCTGCTTTGCGATGGAGTGGTGGTATATCTTGATGTGCTTAGTCCTGCATCAAACACTGCACTCTTTGTGAGTTGAATCAATTTCATTGTGAAAAGGGAGGGGCATGACTTGAACTTGTTTATGGTTCATATCATTGAGACCTGCTGTTAATGTTAATTAACCTTGACTTGTGGGCTAATTAATACTAGCATAGTTCTGATTGAAAGGTAATTTTTTTGCATTTACGTTATATATATGGGCATTGTGCTCCTTGTATTTTACCATTTAAACATTGTGCGTATTGAATGTTTTGCCTTTTGGGCACACTGTATCTTGTGCTATATTGTGTGGAGTTCATACTGTCCAGTCCTAATGCTTAACATCAAGTTCTAATATGATATTGGCGCATGATTATTATGACTCCTAGTGTAGTTGGAGATTCTGCCATATACGGTGAATATGCATAATAATGCTTCTAATAACATCAAATGTGTACTCATTGAAGTTAGTGAAAATACTTTTTAAGAAATAAAAAGAAAAAAACTGGAACTATCAAAATTATGCTGACCAATGACCATGAAGGTCAAGAGGTTGTGCGAAAGTTGAAACATCTTTTGCTCATCGAAGAACAGTTCCTGCGGTTTTGCTCATTTTTCTGAACATATCTGCGGTTTTGCTCATTTTTCTGAACATATATAGTTGGCAAATTGATATATTCTCCCCCCCTGCAGTTCAGGGTGGCCTTCGTCGGATATCTTATCTTGTTGGAAGGATGGCTAGCACAATCACCGTATGCCTCCTACTCGTTTCAACTAAACATGCCCTTGCCCAATTTTTAAACTTGAAGGGGCAAATGCTTTCTTTATACTCTAGAGTAGATATATTGCATTATTTGTATGCAAACATTTGAGACTAAACTTTGGATCAAGGGTCGGGTGGTCTACAATGGTGCTAGGGCAGCATTAAGAAAAAATTCTGACCTTAGACCTATTGTGATGGTTTGGAAATATCACTCACTAAAAATACTGGACAAAGGAAAATTCACCTTTTGGATAACCGCCATAAATTATACAACAAATCTAATGGTCAAAATGTTTAAATTTGACCTCGGTAGTAGAGAAGGTAGCATCATTCAACTTTCACCGGTGATATATTAGAAGTTTGTTGTAGACTTGCGTTCCATATTAAGTTCTTGTTAGATGTTGTAGGCCTCTTATTTGAGGTCCATCCTCAGGAGTCAGGAACAACTACTATAGGAGATATAGCTTGAAGAAGAGTGCAAAAAAAGAAGATAAGCCATCTGTAAATGTAAATTGAATCAAGTGGTTAGTGTATGAGCTTGACCTCCATATAACATTGTTGGAAATTATGAGACCACTCATTACATCCAAAATGGGAGTCCAAACATGTAATTGAAAAAGACGAAGAAGTAATCCATATGTCCAACTCTTTCATCATCCACTTCTGTAGAGGACAGATTGTTTATAATTTTTTGAATGATGGGTTTCTAAGTTTGGCTTAGCCTTAGTGCATCGTCTCTGTTGAAGGCATTATTAATTTTTTCAATATTCATTGCCTCTCTTATCCAACATTCTGTGAAATGATCAATGCTTGTTACTATCTTTGCATCTTTAAAACACATGATGCATCTTTAAAACACATGATGTTTCCTGTTAGATGAGTGTTCTGCAAGCTCCAATGTGGTTATGAATGATATTTGGATTGTGCTCGTTTAACCTTTATTTAATTAACCTTGTAGTTTCACTAACACATTTCCTCCTACACGAGCAAGAGATAGAGTAAATACCTTTCATCTGTTTATGATTTATTTGGTCCTTCACAGTGTCCAACATGCTTCTTAAGATGTTAGGTGGAACAAAGGCAACCACACTTTTATCTTGCATAGGATTTTTGCTATTTTTTACATTGGACCTTTTATATATGGTAACATGATTCTAGGTATTTTTATGTATCTTGGGATATCCATAAACTAATAGATTATAGAGAGAAGGGAACTTGGAAATAGCAGATTATAGAAGTAAACAACAAATGCACAGGTTCTATAAATAGTCAAATGGAATTTAGCTACATTAACAAAAGAAACCTTCTTCAATGTATATGTAAGAAAAGAACTATCCTGATAAGGTATGGACACCAACCCAGGGAAACTCCAAGATTCATATGGGCATTTCACTCAGCTAAAGAGTAGGCTTATCCATTGGGATCTTAGTATAGGCTAATACCATGTTGAAGCTCACTAGGATATCATGCTCTTCAAATTTAAGGTCTTTGATGTTTTGTGTGAAATATGTTGAATCTTTTATGAAGGATGACATGTCCAACAAGAGAAGCCAATTTTTAGTGAGATATTTTGCAAGAATATAGGTTGGCAAGCCAATAGTGTTAACAATGGGCCTTAAAGGTGCCCCATCTTTATGTTCTTGGGAATCCATAAACTAATAGATTACAGAGAGAAGGGAACTCACAAATAGCAGATTATAGAACTAAACAACAAATGCACAAGTTCTATAAATAGTTATATGGAACTATATTAACAAAAAAACCTTCTTCAATATATATGTAAGAAAAGAACTATCCTAATAAGGTATGGACACCAACCCAGGTAAACTCCATTCAGCTAAAGAGTAGATTCACCCATTGGGATCTTAATATAGAGCGATACCATGTTGAAGCTCACTAGGATATCATGCTTTTCAAATCTTAAGCTGTTTGATGTTTTGTGTGAAATACGTTGAATCTTTTATGAAGGATGACATGTTTGACAAGAGATGCTAAATTTTAGTGAGATATTTTGCAAGTCAATAGTGTTTACGATGGGCCTTAAAGGTGCCCCATCTTTATTTATCTTGGGAAATCCATAAACTAATAGATTATAGAGAGAAGGGAACTAAGAAGTAGCAGATTATAGAACTAAACAACAAATGAACAAGTTCTATAAATAGTTGAATGGAAGTATATTAACAAAAAAACCTTCTTCAATGTATATATTTTATATACGAAAAGAACTATCCTAATAAGGTATGGACACCAACCCATGTAAACTCCAACAGTCACATGGGCATTGCTAAAGAGTTAGCCCCTCTGTTGGAGTATTAACAGGCCAATAATAATATTAATCATAGTCTTTAATTAAGAGTAATAGTGATAATGTCAAATAAAGGTCATGTTTAAGTTAAGTGGCCAGTATTAATGTTAGTTGTTATAAGAGTTTGATAGATCAATGACTATGTAGATGGTTAAAGCCCCACCAAGCATAATGTAATGTAGGCTCCAATTTTAATAAAGACACCTTATTTATATTTCTTTTATATGATTTGCATTTTTTGAATATGATGCAATATATTGTTGTTACACAGATCATACAAAAGAAATATTAATAAGTAGACTCCCTGACTACTTATTTCTCTAGAGGCCATAATGAACGCTTGGACAAAAGATGTATGGGAACCTCATGGATGAACTGCCAGAGCACTCGAAACCTAACAAAAGGCTTTTTTCTTTTCTATTTTTGCAACAAACTTGATTCCAATGCTATAGTTTCTTGTTGTTCATGGGTTTGCAAGAACACCTTGGTTGTGTTTTTCCATTGGTTTGCGGATTTATTGATTAAAAATAGTGAATTTGTTATGTGCAGTTTGGCTAGGCTGTGTTTTTCCATTGGTTTGAGGATTTATTGACCAAAAAGAGTGAATTTGTTATGTGTAGTTTTTCTAGACTTTCCAAACCTTCTGATGCAATTCTGCATACTGTTAGATGTGATCTCGAAGCCTTTAGGGGAGTTTATTTACCACAAGCGTAAGAGGTCCCTCAACCTTTGGTCATAGAAATGTATTGATCTTAAGGTCAATTTGTTTAAGAATCTACAGGAGTTTGTTCTTATCCATGTCGGAATCAAGATGTCTTGACAATTTGTTATATATATGAATTTGTCTAACACTTGTTTTAGGTGCCATAGCCTAGACAACAATTCTATGGAACGCCTCCATATGCCTAAACTAGTCTCCTTGGAACCTCAAGCTTCTCAAGGTTTTCTAGTCACTTTGGTTGTTTCTGAAATCTACGGAGGAGGGATGCAAGTGTTCCAAAATAATTTTTAAGGTAACAAAGCTTTGAGTAATTAGTAGGGATTTACATCTTAGCTTTCTAGCTTGTCCTACCATGGTGTTAATATGCCATAAGCTCCTTAATTGCAAGCTCCACATCCTTTGGTTTCTTAGAATAAAGATTAGGGTCGCCCCTCATAAGGTGCCCAAGGCACCCCTTAGAATGTGAACATGAGAGCTTGCTCTTTGTCTCCTCTTTTGATTCCTTAGGCCTCCCAAGATCCAAAGGGGGCCTGAAAAAGCTAAAGATGCGTACCATGCATGACTACTTCCATGCTCTTAAGGGGCTATTAACCTCTAACCAGTTTGACACCTTAACATGTATGGACAACGAGAATTCATGAAGGTGGAATGTCTTGCCTCCCGTAATCAATGAAAGTCACCTTATGGAATATAAGAGGCCTCTTACACCCCTGCAAAAAACTATGGTGAGAAGGATAAGGTATTTGTTTCAAGATTTGGGTATTTTGTGTTTGCAAGAAGTTAAAATAGTTGATTACAATGTATACTTGTCTAGACGTAGTTCTAAGTAACAAACAAGGGTGTGTCAACAAGATTTGATCCTAGATGAGTTGAGAACAAACTTGATGGAGATGGTTAGGGATGTGCAATTTCTATATGACCATATGGGATTTTGTTGATTTTAACTTGAAAATGTACAAGGAAGTGGTTATAGACAAGTTTTGGGAGTGAACATCAATAAGGCTATGATTGATTTCTCTTTGAAGCTTTGTGACTTGAAGATTATCACTAATTGGAGGTTGAAACTACTACTAAATGTCTAATATAAGATTCTAGCCAAAGCTTTGGCCTTGTGCGTCAAGCACATCCTTTCCTAAAATCATATTTCCCAAATAAGCAAGCTTCAACAGAGGATTTTTCATTTTATGTGATAATTGTTTGGGAAGGCATGAAATGGGCTCAGAGCTTTGGCCTTAATTTTGTTTTCATCATGATTGACTTTGAGAAAGCTTATGAGCACGTGGAATGGTTCTTTTTATGCTCAAAGCATTAGGTCTTGTGCGCTTTTTTCTTGAGGCCATTGATACCCTATTTGCAAAAGCCTTGACTTGTTTATCTATTACTCAAAGCAAGTCCATAAAGGTGGGCTTGTTTAATTCCATTAGAAAGGGGTGCCTCCCTGTGGTCCTGCCTTTTATGTTGTGATTGTTGAAGCTTTAGACTATCTCATCTATGACAAAGTTGGCGAAGGTCTATTTGAAGGCATATCTTTGCTTGAGTTGAGGGTTGAGTAGTTGGTTTTATGAATATTCTTAAGTATCCTAAAAGGCTCGGGCTTTATGGAAAACACTATGCACTGCCTTCAAATTGTATGTGATGCCTTAGGGTCTAAAATATAGTGGGGCCAACATGTAGTGATATAGATAAGACTAAAGATTTTTTTTGCTTGATTGGTTAGAAAGTAAGGGTTGGTCATGGATCCTCTTGCGAACAGGGAATGTAAACTCTGTATGCCTTCGAAGATACGCTATAACCAACAAGTAACCCCTTCTCTCCGGAAGGGTCCAGCTTCTTCCTAGTGTCAGCATGAACATGACATTAGCAGACACTGCCCAATATGCGAATGTGACTCACATCTGGCCTAGTGCCTGTGAATACCTCCCCGAGTGTCTTCCTCCCCAAAGCTGTGTGGGGACACATGTTTAGAATGTACAATGCAGTCTTGTATGCCTCGGCCCAAAGGAATAGTGGTAATCCCTGATCAAATAGAATGGCCTTGGCTGCTCCTACCATAGTCTCGTTCTTTCGCTCTGCTAGTCCATTATGCTGTGGGGTATGTGTGCTCCTGCTTGATCCCCTCTGTCGAACAATACTCCATGAACTCGTTGGAGGTGTACTCACCCTATTGTCTGTCCTCAACACCCGAATTTTCTTTCCTGTTTGGTTATCCACGAGAGATTTGAACTCTCGGAACCTCTCAAAGACCTCTGACTTGGCCTTCAGGAAATAGATCTAGGTTTTCCTGGAATAATCATCAATGAAGGTCACACAGTAACTATAACCACTGAAAGAATAGACACACATAGGTCCGCATACATCCGAATGCACCAAGTCCAAGGGCTCCTAGTTGATTTTTCTGAACAGCCTCGAGAGCGATTCTCTTAGGAGAATGGGGACACCTGGTCCGGGACCATAGTGTGGACTCAACCTAGAGTTGAGTGATCATTCTGTTGAATGATGATATCTGGTCTGGGACCACGATATGGACCCAAACCAGCACTGGGGGGACTCAACCTTGAGTTGAGTGACCATTCTGTTGAATGGTGACATCTGGTCCGTGTAAATTTGAGCATATAGATCTGTAGACAAACACACAACTCACAAAGAAGATCTCACAATTTACTCAGCCATTGAAGAATGAAACAGTGCAAAAGGC